>PVHT021183710.1:977091-1158093 GCA_004024745.2 Catagonus wagneri | reverse complement strand
AGAAGCTAGTGAGTTCATATGAAATTTCCCCGTCAGCTGCAGGTAGGGTAAGCAGGAGGCTGTCTGGAGGTTTTTTAGCTTTATAACCTGAGGCCTGAGTTACTCATTCAAGTGCAATAGACCAGATTCCAGGTCCACCCCGACTCTTGTGAAAGCATCTTCAGATCAGTCTATTCTCCCTTCTTCTAGTCTGATGCAGATAACAATTTTTGCTTCTGGAATGCCCCGAGGCCCCGGTTATCTTGGACCTGGGCCCCTGCGTGGAGTGTGGCACTAGCCATGAAGTCACAACCCCCACCCCGCCCGTGGGTGACGAGGTCCAACATTCCTCAGGGCTTCACGGGCACAGGAAGTGAGATGATTCTTTGCCACGTGGAGTGCTCTGTGCGCTGCAGGATGGTTTACTTCTTCCTCCCAATATGAAAGTGTAGTAAGGTCTCACAGTGAATTGATGAAAGTCCTTCACATGTTCCCAAATGCTTCCTGGGGAGGAGGTACCACCAGTGCTGAGTGCCTCTGGGTTTATATCCAGTTGTTGCTGAGGCTGGATTCTTATGAGGAATCTGAGAACCCCTTTCTCTTATCTGTACTGACTATACCCTTAAATTTAGAAGAAAAATAGTGTTTCAGTGGGCAAAATAAGAATGGCTATATAATGGACATCTGATATTTTTTTGGTTGCCCAGAACCTACATCCCTTACTCATGTTGATATAACCCCTGCCTGTCTCCGCAGGTTAAGAGAGCTCCAGATTTAAGTTTTCCAGGCTCTCGGGGAAATGAATGTTAAGGTCTGCACATTCACGCACAATCCCAGGAATGTGTATCTCGGGTTAGTGGTGGGAGTGAAGAAATATATTTTCTTTTTCTTGTCGCTTTTTTTCTTTGTAGGGTCGCACCCCGTGGCATATGGAGGTTCCCAGGCTAGGGATCAAATCAGAGCTTAGCTGCCAGCCTATGCCACAGCCACAGCAATATAGGATCCAAGCCACATCTGTGCCCTACATCACAGGTCATGGCAACACCGGATCCTTAACCCACTGAGTGAGGCCAGGGATGGAACCCACATCCTCATGAACACTAGTTGGCTTTGTTACCACTGAGCCACAATGGGAGCCCCAGAAATGTATTTTCTGATGAGAAGCAGGCTTAGCAGGAATGTCACGTTACCACAATAACCTCAAATTGTGGGTAGCCCACAACACAGTGGGGGTCCTGCATGCTGTACAAAGGATCCCGCACCCAGGTTCTCCCTAAACTAACTGTATCACCCTGTGTGCACTGTTGTTCTGGCTACTAAACCTCTCCTCATTTCTGTTGTATTCTGAGTTTGGTTTTTCCCCCTTCCCAGAAAGAAGCAAATCACTCCCTTTCTTTTCAGTAAATTCTTTTTCCACTTAAAGTAGCTCAAGTTGGTTTGTGTTATAGACTGCCTGCTTGTGCACTCCTATCCATACGCTGAAACCCTAACTCCCAGTCAGATGGTAATAAGTGGTGAGAACTTTGGAAGGCTATTAGGTCATGAGGGTGAACTCCTCATAAATGAGATTAGTGCCTTTATGAGAAGAGACACTTGAGAACTTGCTTCCCTTCTCTCTGCTCTTGGCCATGTTAGCATTCAGCCCGTAGGCTGCTATTTGCAGAACAGGAAGAGGACCTTACCTGGACCCTGGATCTGCCCATGCTTCGATCTTGGACTTCCCGGCTTCCAGGACTGTCAGAAATAAATGTCTGTTGTTTAAGCCACCCAGGCTCTGGTATTCCGTTATAGCAGATTGAATTCACCGTGTTCTTTCAACCCAAAGCCCTGAGTCATGTGGATGGGGAACTATTTATAAGCCACTGAAAGGGACTCAGCACAGTATCGTGTGGTCGGTGGACCACGCACACTGGGGGGTTCTACAGAGCTAATATTCGTACCCTTTTAGTAAGCATTGGCTCTGTACAGATATTTGGCAGGTACTGTGCTAGTCTCTGGGGATACAAAAATATTTAGACCCAATTCATGTTGAGTTTCTCCCGTTTTCTTAAAGGTGGGAGAAAAACACAAGTGTTTGCATTCACACACTAGTGCTAAGACAGAGGTATGGCCCAGGGTTTTCATATACTCTGAATCCCAGACTTTTGTTGGCTACATGTATTACAAAAATACTCTTCCATTTAATGACTTTTCCTTTCCCATTTTTATGGTGTCTTTGATATAGAATTCATTATGTTATAACTAGTGCTTCTGCATTGTATGTAAAATATCCTCTTTCTGAAATCTAGGATTATTAAAATGCTTACGTAGGCATATATTTTTCTCAGGGTTTTATATTTTCTATTACTTTTTAACAAATTAATTTAGCAAACGTTTTTATTGAATCTATTGAAGTGATTTAATCGTGTATCTCCTTTAATGAACGAATGAGGTGAATTACTTTAAACATTTTCTAATATTAAGCTATGTCAGCATTCCTGGAATATAACCAAAGCAGTCTTGATTTTGCTCATATTGCTGGAATCAGTTTGCTAGTATTTTGTTAAAAATTTTGCGTCTATGTTCATAAATGGGATCGCCATATCATTTTTATTGTCATCTGCCTTTGTCCAGTTTGATATCAAGATTATCTCAGCCTCATAAAATAAGTTTAGGTGGGTTACTTGTTCATCAGTTCTCTGAAACAACTTGTGTAAGTTTCAAATTAACTCTTCCAAATCTTGATTATTTGCTGAAACTTGCCTTTAATACCTTCTGAGCAAAGTGTCAAATTTTTGCCATTAGATTAAGCCATTTTTTTTCTTGATCATCACTACATCTTTGATCTAACATATATTTTGAGTTAAAAACACATTAATTATACAATTAGCTATCTTATGCTCCTACTCACACACTGTTTTTACTTCTCATTCTAACTCTTCTCCTGACACTTCTTCTTTGTGTCCCTTTCAGGTACATCTACTTTATATAACTCTCTGAACTGATTCTGTCCCAATTTGCTTTCCTAAAAAAAATTTCAAGGGCCCTAGAGAATGGAGCATATCAGTGTTCAGGAAATGGCCCACGGACATTCTCAGGGGACAGAATACGCCTGTCTTACTAAAACACCCACTATCTAGTTCCTGAGTCCTTTAGGGGAATGTAAGTTCTCTCCTGCAAAGCATTTGCCAAACATTTAAAGACTGTTCACTGTGTGCCAGATGGAGAGCCAGGAGCCAGGACGAGCCAAACAAGGTCCACACTCTCTGCCCTCCCCCACGAGGTTTCAACATCTTTTTAGGAGATGGGCATTTTGTTAGAAAACAATTAGAGCAATGAGAAAAATGTAGAAATAAAACCAAGGCACCCAGAGAAGGCAATATCTAAATACGCAAAGGTGAGAAAGTACCATTGAGGTCAATACTTTCCTCTAGATCTTGGATAAACAACAGTTTTCCCAGGAGCATTCTATTTTTTTAGCACTCAAGTCTGAAAATGTAGGAAACTCCTCAAGCCCTGGCAAACCAGGTCAACTGGCCACCCTCTCCAGACTTCAAGTTTCTAGTGCTATACCTGGACAGAGTGAGAGTCAAGCACGTCATTAATTAGTTGACATACGACCTGAATAGCCACAAGTAGTGATTTTCACCAGGAGGGGAGGTAACAAGGCAGTCAGAGAAATAATTCCTGCAGAGACAGGAGAGAACACAGCTGTGGTTCGGAGTGACATGTCCTGCCTTTGGGTGGAAAGTACAGTGCGTACAGGAAAAGGGTAGGGGAATAGGCAAGGGCCAGAGAGTAAAAGTCACATTGAGGAGAACGGGTTTGTTTGTTCAGTATGAGACGGTTAATAGGAAGGTGTTAAGAAAGTTTGTCTCTGAAATAATAAGGAAGCATTCGAATTGCCTCTCACACTCATATATACAGGTTTTTTACTACTATTTGGCAGCATCAACTGCATTTTTATTAAGACCCAGTGCCCTGCAGAAGAGAAAGCCTCAATTCTTGCACTCTCATCAATGCGGGCTACGCGTTGGATGTGTGACCTCAGGCCAGTCTCCAAAATTCTTCCAGCCTTGTATCTTCCTCTCGGAAAGAGAGTAAGTGTTACTAGCTCTACAGCTTTTGTGGGAAGCCAGGGAGAAAATGCCTCTGGGCAGGTTCTAGAAAATGTCAGGCCACCAGCAGATCTGGGTTTGGAATTTGTAGTTGCAATGACTGAATGGCTGAGGGTGTGAGAGAAAACTGACTGAGAAAAGAAGGAAGGAACTGAACTCATTAGCGACTGAAGTTTCCCCTGAATTGTCTGTGCAACTTAAGAAGCCTTAAACTTGAGATAACTCAGCCATAGCATAGCCCAGCACAGTTAAAGTTAACTGCATATAATTTGCACGTGAAATGGATCACTCTGTGATCTCAACAGCAAAGGAGAGGTATATTTAACCTGTCAGAGAAGCTAGGCTAACTTATTATGAGTTAACAGCCAAGTGGCAGACAGACCATTTTTAATTAAATGGCACTTAACAACATATTTCCCAGTTAATTTCAGTGGGGGTGGGGGGGGCAACAAATTTCCTTTGTGGGCCTTAACCTCCCTGGCTCTGGCACTCCATTGTTTCTGTTTGCATTGAGATAACAGTTTGTGGGCTCCTGGGGGCTGCAGGGGACATTCTCGAAGGCACATCTCCAAACTTGGCCCTCGCCTGCATCCTTCCATTTTCAAGAGACCGGTTCCCAGCACTGGAAGTGTGGCTGTAATCATGGCTCATGTGTAGAGAAATTCTGAGTGACTTTGGTTTACCTGATTTATCATGTTATTAAGCTGAGGTTAGAAATGGCACCATGCCTGTATATAGAGCTCATTCAGAGGAGGGAGGAGTGTGAGTGAACCTGTGATCTGCAGATTCCGTACTAGGTCGGGAGCCAAGGGTTTTGATTTCCAAACTGGGGACTGCGGCTACCTGCTGGTGTGACCTTGGGTCAGTCCCTCAAACATTCTGAGCCTGAGCCCCAGCTTTCCAACTGTGAAGTGGAGGAGAGGAATTTTACTCGTTTCACCTTGCTGTTGAGCTGCGGGTAAAAGAAATAATGGCACGAAGTGAAGTGAGTCAGACAGAGAAAGACAAACATCCTGTGATATCAGTTATATATGGAATCTAAAAAAAAAGGATTCGGGAGTTCCTGTTTTTGCTCAGCAGGTTAAGAATACGACTAGTATCCATGGGGGCCAAAGTACTGACATATCCTCCAGTATACCTTTTACACCTAGCTGGTCCCCTTTATTCTGCTAAGTATCAAATCAATTAACGGTATAATCATAAACAGCTCTAATACCCGCCTCTTTATAATCCAGCTGCAGAATGACAATGGTTTCACAGCTAGAAGTCTTTGAACCCACCCTCCACATAGGTGACCCTCTGACTTTTATGAGACAGAAATCTAGCCATACAAACCTATTTAAAAATTCCCTGGAGCTCCCTAATGTCTAAAAGAAAAAGAAAAAATAATAAAAGCTCACATTCCTTAGCATGATGCTCATAGCTTATTGTCTTTTGTCCACCTTTCCTCTAACTACCGTTTGTTTTGTCTTTTTTTAGGGCCTCACCTGTGGCATATGGAAGTTCCCAAACTAGGGGGTCCAAGAGGAGCTGCAGTTGCCGGCCTACACCACAGCCACGGTAACACTAAATCTAAGCCACATCTTCAAATTACGCGGCAGCTTGTAGCAACGCCAGGTCCTTAACCCACTGAGCAAGGCCAGGGATTGAACCCACATCCTCATGGATGCTAGCTGGGTTCTTAACCCGCTGAGCCACGGTGGCAGCTCCTCTCACTCCTTGTTTGGTTTGCCACAAAGGCATACCTGTCCCCTGAGTTCTAGAGCACATGCCACGCTCTCGCCAAGCCTCACAGTATGCATACTCTTCCTCATGCCTGAAATTCTCTTATCATTCTTCTCTCTATCCCCACCAAGCAAACTCCAGTTTACTCTAACATTCAAAGCTCACACATCTGGTCTCCTTTTCATCCCCGACCAGTGTGATCCCTTGTCATCACAACTCGTGGAAAGATCTGTTTACATGTGCGTGTTCTCATGGCAGAAAACATACTCATCTCTTCTCTCCTGTACCCACCACGGTGCTTCAAAACAAAGAACATGCCCCTTATGAATGTGGGGAGAAATAGAAAAAAAAGGTCTTGCCTTTTCCAGGCATAGCACAGGGGATATTCATGGAAGGGATTCTGGAAAGGCATTTCCCATGGATGACTCCAAGTATTCCTATGGAAAAAAAGAATAAAATAAAATAGGTATTAATATTTTGAACTTCTCAGATTTACCCAGCCCTGAAGATCTTATTTCCTGTTCAAATTTGACTCTATGCAGCTGAATTGCACTTTATCAAATAGTAATTTGTCACGTGTGTAATACGTGGAGGTAGGTGGTTGAAGTGGAATTTTGGAAAATAACTCTAGCTTGTCAGAAGAACAAAAAGATTAGTGAGAATTATTATTTAGAATAGTAGGTGTGACTTTGCATTTACCCAGCCAAATCAAAAGCCTTATTGAAACGGAAGCTACCTCATACTTGAATCCTTCCCTAACTAAATATTAGTGCCTCTAAGGCCAGAATAATCAGAATAGCTCAATTATGTGAATTCCAGGCTATCACATCTTCTTCCTTTGATTAATACTTCAGAACATTTTTTGCTATACTTTTTATAAAAATGTGACCGCAAATTTTATAAAGTATTTACATCACTAGAAATAAAAATCCCCGAAGAATATATCTTTCCCCAGTTTTTGTTGTTGTTGTTTGTTTGCTTTTGTTTTTTAGGATTTGTTTGTTTTTTGAAAAAAAATTTTTTTCAGGGCCGCAGGTGCTGCATATGGAAGTTCCCAGGCTAGGAGTCAAATTGGAGCCACAGCTGCAGTTCTACACCACAGCATAGCAATGAGGAATCCAAGCCACTATCACCAATATTTTGATGTAGTGATTTTAGATTTTTCTGTGGATGTGTATGGTATCTTCTTGTGGTTTAAGTGTTCATTGTCTTTGATGATGTTCAACACTGAAACATTTTTTAAATGTGCTTATTTTTTTTTTTTTAGGGCCACCCTGGGAGCACGTGGAAGCCTCCAGGCCAGGAGTGACATCAGAGCTGCAGCTGCCTGCCTAAGCCCCAGCTACGGCAGCGCAAGATCTGAGACATGTCTATGACCTACACCACAGCTCATGGCAATGCCAGATCCTTAACCCACTGAGCTAGGCCAGGGATCAAACCCACATCCTCACAGACACTAGTCGGGTTCTTAACCTGCTGAGCCACAACAGGATCTCCTTTTTGGTCTTTATATATCTTCCTTTTTATTTTATTTTTTATCATGGGATTCTTACTTTTATTTAATTTCATTTTTTAAAGTGATATTTTACTTTTTTTCCATTATAGTTGGTTTACAGTGTTCTGTCAATTTTCTACCGTACAGCAAAGTGAACTAGTCATGCATACATATACACATTATTTTTCTCACATTATCCTCCATCATGCTCCATCACACGTGACTGGATATAGTTCCCAGTGCTGTACAGCAGGACCTCATTGCTTATCCATTCCAAATGCAATAGTTTGTCTCTATTAACCCCAAATTTCCAGTCCATCCCACTCCCTCCTCCTCCTCCCCCTTGACAACCATAAGTCTGTTGTCCAAGTCCATGAGTTTCTTTACTGTGGAAAGGTTCATTTGTGCCATATATTGGATTCTAGATATAAATGATATCATATGGTATGTGTCTTTCTCTTTCTGACTTAATTCACTTAGCATGAGAGTCTCTAGTTCCATCCATGTTGCTGCAAATGGCATTATTTGTTCTTTTTTATGGCTCAGTAGTATTCCTTTGTGTGTGTATATATATATATATATATATATATATATATATATATATACCGCATCTTAATCCATTCATCTGTTGGTGGACATTTAGGTTGTTTCCACGTCTTGGCTGTTGTGAATAATGATGCAATGAACACACAGGTGCATGGATTTTTTCAAGGAAAATTTTGTCCATATATATGCCCAAGAGTGGGATTGCTGGATCATATGTTAGTTCTATATTTAGTTTTCTGACATACCTCCACACTGTTTTCCATAGTGGTTGTACCAATTTACATTCCCACCAATAGTGCAGGAGGGTTCCCTTTTCTCCACACCTTCTCCAGCATTTGTTATTTGTGGACTTGTTAACGATGACCACTCTGACTGGTGCGAGGTGGTACCTCATTGTAGTTTTGATTTGCATTTCCATAATAATCAGTGATGTTGAGCATTTTTTCATGTGCTTGTTGTCCATCTGCATATCTTTTTTGAAGAAATGTTCTGTTCAGGTCTTTTGCTCATTTTTCATTTGGGTTGTTGGTTAATCATAGGATTCTTTATCCTGGAAAAAGAAAAAAAACTTTCACCAGATATCTGTGCAAATGTTATTATCTCTCAGTTTGTGACCTTCCTTCTCATTTTATTGAGGGTACTTTGATGAACCAAGGAAATTAATTTTTATAAAGCTCAATTTGGGATGTTTTAAAATATACTGGGTCTGTCTTCAAAGAAATATTTGTCTGCCCCTCAGTCACAAAGATGTTTCTCCTATATTTTCTCCCGGAAACTTTATAATTTTGGCTTTTAAATTTAGGTGCCTGGTTCATTCAAATTAATTTTTGCATGTAGTGTGAGCCAAGGACTGAGATTCATTTTATTCCATATATATATATATATATATATATATATATATATATATGGAATATATTTTATTCCATATATATATATCCATAGTTTTTGAATAATTTATTAAAAACAATTTTCTTCATTGATTTGTCACCATTTGTTAAAAATTAATTGACTTGATAACTATGGCTGTATTTGAGGAAAATCAATCTCTTACAATTATTTATTTATTTATTTATCATTATGCCAAGTTAACATACTCTTGATTACTGTATCTTTATGCTGAATTTCACTTTGTCCTTTTTCAAAATAGTTTTGGCAGTTTTAACTTTTGGCATGAAAATTTGGCTTGCAAGTAAATGCAGCCAAAGCCTATTATAATTTACTTCACATTGTGTAGAATCTATTGATCAGTATGGAGAACTGACACTAGAAAAGTATTGATTCTACAAAAGCAAGAAAACATACATGTGTGTTATTTAGACTCTTAAATTTATTTCAGTAATGTTTTATAGCTTTCACTAAGGTCTCATAAACATTTTGCTGAGTTTATTTCTTCTAAGTAATTTATTATTTCATTACATTGCAAAATATACATCTGCCATTTGTTATTATCTTGGTGTACTGGCCAGGTACTCATGTACCTTGAGGATGAATGGATACCCTTGTCCGGTATTTGATACCGCTAGGTTAGCTGTAGATTATTTACAGGTGGACTTTATCAGGTTGAAAAAGTCCCATTCATTCTATATTTGCTGAGATTGGTGAACAATGTGTTGTGGATTCTTTTTCTTTTTGCATTTATTGAAATGATTATATACATTTTTTCTTTGTCAATCATGGCAAAATAGTTTAATTTATTGTACAGTGTTACACCAGCCTTTCATGCATTGAAAAATATGCCTTGATGGTATATTATAATTTCATGTATTGTTAGAAATGATTTTGTTATCACTTGTACCTATTCATTTAGAGATATCAATGTGGAGTTTTTGTTTCTTGTAAAGTTTTTTTTCTGGTTTTGGTGTTCTACAAGTCATGTCTCATAAAATAAATGCTCCCTTCTCTATTTTCTGAAAAAGAAAAAGTATAGTTCTTTAAATATTTGCTGAATTTCACCTAAAAAGACATTTATGTTTGGAATTTCCTTTGTGAAAAATACTTAAATACAAAGTAAATTTCTCTAATAAATGTAGGGCTATTCAGATCTTCTATTACCTCTTGATATAGTTTGGGTAATATGTGTCTTCAAGAAATTCTTATATTTTATTTAAACTGAAAATTGTAATGGTACAGAGGCTTCCATAATCGTCTTTTAGGAGTCTTTTAATATTAATAAGACTCTCAATAATGGTATCACCTACATTCCTGATATGGGTAATCTGTGTTTAATCTCATTTCTTTCTTGACCCATGAACTGTGGGGTTATTCATTGTATTGCTCATTTCAATACAATTACTTGAAATTGCTTGCTGCTTTTGTTGACTTTCTCTATTGTTTATTCTTATATTTTATGTACTTCTGCTCTTATTTATGTTATTTCCTTCTTTCTACTTAATTTGCATATAATTTTTACACTTATTTTTTAGCTTCTTAATGTTTAAACTTAGATTATTAAACCTATGCTCTTTTCTAATAAAATCACTTGAAACTATAGATTTCCCTCTAACCAGTGCTTAGTTGTATCCACAAATTTTGTATCTTTATTAAAAATATTTGGAGTTCCCATTGTGGCACAGCAGAAATGAATCCAATTAGTAACCATGAGGTTGTGGGTTTGATCCCTGGCCTCACTCAGCAGGTTAAGGATCCGGCATTGCCGTGAGCTGTGATGTAGTTTGCAGAGGTGGTTCAGATACTGTGTTGCTATGGTTGTGGTGGAGGCCGGGAGTTGTAACTCCAATTCAATCCCTAGCCTGGGAACCTCTGTATGCCGTGCATGCAGCCCTAAAAAAAAGGCAAAAAACAAAAATAAATTAAAAAAATATTCACTGTACTATACAAACTATTATTTCAAAGTTATCTTTATTATTTTTTATTTTGTGTTTGGTATTAATATAATGATAAATAATGGTAAATATTACAAGTTATTTTGATCCATGTGGCATTTTGAAGATTTCTCATTTATTTATCACATATCTGACTACCTTTCAGATATTTTAAATTTTTTTTACTACAATTTCATTATAGAAAGATTGTATAATTTAATTTAGTCAAAATTTGCTGAGTTGTTTTATAGTCCAGGATATGGACTATATTGGTGAATTTTTATAACACTTAAAAACACTGTGTATCCTACACTTTTTGGGGTATTCTATAAATATCATTTAGGTCAAGTTATTTAATAATGTTCCCTAGTTCTTTGTATCCTTACTGAAATTTTTGTCTATCAGTTTCTGAAAGAGAAATGTTGAAAGAGAAATGTTGTTTATTTTTTAAAAAAATCTAGGGCTTTAGTTTTAACAGCTTTTATTCAAAATATTTAAAGTTCTATTTTTGAATGCACTTTAGGATTCTTACATCTACTTGAAAAATTAATACTTTATCATTATAAAATTATTTTTATCACTGGTAACAATAATAGTTTGAAAGTCTATATTATCTGATTTTACTATAGCCAGACCAGCCTTCTTTTGATTCGTGTTTATAAAGAATATATTTTCCCATCATTTTGCATTTATCCTATTTATGTCTTTTTATTAAAAGTGTGTTTCATGTAAACGACACACAATAAGGTATTGTTTATTTATCACTGGCTAATTTCTGCCTTTCGTTGGACTGTTTAGTCCATTTGAAAGTTAATATAACTGAATTTAAGTCTATCATATTCTTATTTGCTTATTATTTGTCCCATCTGTTTTCATTTCTTTGTTATGTCTTATTTCACCTACAGACCATAGCCCTGTGATCTCTGTTGCCAAAGCTGAAATACATTTTCATACACTTTCTCTGGCTTTTGTCATTGTTGCTGCTTTTACAGGCAAAGGATAAATCCAATATTCATTAGCTATTTAACCAAAATGGAAGGGATTTCCTATTTGTTTTGAAATTTGGTACTTCATCACCTACATTTCCAATGACTAACAATTACTCCATAAACCTTAAGCTCTTATGCCAGAAAGAGATGTGCTTTACATGCAGAGTTAAGAGCTATGTGAGTGGATGTGGAAAAGAAACTTGGATCATGGATCAGCTCTAGTGGAAGAGGCCCTGAGGGAAAACAGGTCAGAAGTCAGAACAAGCAATGCATCTGGAATCCTGGTTCCATGCAAGCTTCAACCTAAAACCAACCATCACATACTTCTGAGATATCTGACTTAGAAACTCAGTGCCAGGAACATGAAATATGACTGATACTGAAAAAAAAAAAAAAAAACACATAACAGCCAATTCAAGGAAACTTTCATCAGTAGAGGAGGGAGTTAACTAACGTGACAGGCTGGCTGAGATTAGGGTCTCTGAACTACATACTTCCAGAAAGAAATCTTGTCAAGTGAGTTTGGAATTGTATTAGTCATCCATTGCCTTATAACAAATTATGACATAAACTTGCCAGCTTATGACAATAAACATTTATTATCTCACTCTACTTCTGTAGATCAGGAATCCGGGGGATTCTGGCTCGGGATCTGCCACAAGATTGCTTTAATCTATTGGCAAAGGCTATAGTCATCCGAGTTGTTGGCAGGCTTTAGTTTCTCCTTGGCTGCGAGCCGGAGATCCCAGTTCCTCACCCTCTGGGCCTCTCCCTAGACTACTAAATATTTTCATGACAGGGCAGCTGGCTTCTCCCGAAGTAAGTGACACAGAGAGAAAAAGCTGATGTCATACTGCTTTTAATGACCTAGTCTCTACATCATGCACATCATTTTGGTCCATTCTATTCATTCTAAGTGAAACGCTATCTCAGCTCACACTCAGCGGGGCTGGTTTATACCAGGATGTTCCCACCAGGAGGTAGGGACCACTGGGGCCATCTTTAAAGATGGAGTTCCTGTTGTGGCTCAATGGTAACGAACCACACTAGCATCCACGAGGACGCAGGTTCAATCCCTGGCCCACTCAGTGGTCTAAGTATCATCCAGCATCGTGGGGTAGGTCTCAGACGTGGCTTGGATCTTGCTTTGCTGTGGCTGTGTCATAGACCAGAACCTGCAGCTCCAATTTGACCCCTAACCTGGGAACTTCCACATGCCACATGCTGGGGTGTGGCCCTAAAAAGGCAAAAAAAAAATTTTTTTTTAATTAAAAAATAAAGCCGACATCCTCAAGAACTGTAGAGTTAGTATGAAGATTCTCACGTTTTTATCTTTTCCGGGGAGGGGGTAGGGTGGCTATGAGAACTGGAATTACAGAAAGGCTATTGAGCCTCTCATGGAAGAAAGAGTTCTAGTGTGTGTAGGTTCTGTTTTATGTCAATGTATAATCTCATCATCTGTGCATGAGTTATTGCAACCTTTGATACTATAGTTTAAGGGATATTTCTTTTGTAAGTTCATGTAAATCAGACTTTATGTTTTCATTAAAAGCAAATATTTTTGTCGTTTAAGGAAAAGAAAGTAAAAGTTCTCTTAAATCATCTCACCCAGAGACAACCACTATTAACATTTGTTGAGTATTTCAGAGGTTTTCTATATCCATATGTACAAACATATAAACTACCTATTATATAATTTTATGTAATTTTAAAATAATACTGCACCTGCTTCTCAGCACCTGCAGTTTTCACTTGATAATATCCTGTGAGCCATTTTCCACGTCAATAAATATAGCTCTATGCCATCATTTTTAGTGACTGCTGTGTGTCCCATTGTATGGATGCTCTATAATTTACTCCTCGAGTCAGTTATTATTAGGACATTAAGGTTGTTTTATATTTATGTTTTTAGACGCCTGAATGTGCAGCTGTGGGGAAGCCCAGCTTAACCCAAACCCAGAATACATGGCATTCATTTTCCTGGTTTTCTTTCCTTTTCCATAGGTTTTTAGATTTCAGTGAACATTCAGTGTTTCAGAATTATTTGTGAATGATGTAAAAAAAATTTTTTTAAGAATTTCTAAAGCCCAGAATTTGCAAAGGAACTGGTGGTTCAGAAGGGCTTTTTATTTTCTGGGTAAAGTTAACTTTATGAATTTTGTGAGAAGATTCACAGCTCACGCTCGCTCCATCCATCCTTAATATGCCACCTTGAAGACAGAGAGAAACATTATTCAGAATCATTGAGGAGTTTAGCCCCAAAGGGCAAGATTTAGTGTAAAAACACACTCAGTAAGAACCAAATACCTGTCGTGGCCGAACCTCTGCTACCCCAAGCTCATTTAATGCTCTTCATAAAAGCAAAAGAACATTACCCTTCGATCATGCAACTAGGGTGACCGTATAATTTATAACACAAATGAAGCACATTAAGGGAGTAAAATAAGATGTTATTAACCATTACCAGGCACAACAGACATAAACCAAAACCGTGCCAGGCAAACTGGGACATATGGTCGACCCAAATATATCAATTAAGGAAACTAAGATACAGACTGCTGAAATGACTCCTCAGCCTCCACAGCCAGGAAATTTGCTGTGAATCAAAACCAGACTCCCTCTGCTCCAGGTCCTTTACTGTTTCGTAGATTTCCAGGTCCCTGAATATCACGTTTATTTTCTGGTTGGAGCCCCTTCTCCCTAGATGAGATTGCTTGGATACATTTTTTTTTCTTGAACTTGCTTTCTTGGAGACCTATCCAGATACAACAGAGAGTTATTAAATACTTGTTTTCATTCTGGATATCTTTCATCATTTTCCTCATGTCCTTGCAACTTAGGAATCTGCTGAGGGGTAGTTCATGGGTCCACCACTAGAGAGAGTGCTAGCCAAGATTTTGGGTCTAGTTTGAAAGTTCAGTGCTTGGTGAAGAAGGAACAAGAGGAGATTTGCTCCCTGAGACCTCCTAAAGAATGGGGTTTGATTTTATGTGACCATAAAATTTTTTACTCCACTTCTGTCTCTAATTTTTACTTAGTGTTATGATTATCATTAGTAGTAGTAGTGTTAGTATTATTTAGTTTTTGATTTAATTTGAACATCTACTGGAAAATTTGCTAATCTGTCTGTGGCTTTTACCCCAGAATCTCCTACTCTTTCTTCCTTTTATTCCCCAAACTCCCATGTTTTCTTCAATCACCGAACTCATCATATTATATTATACTTACTTCTTACCGTTTACGGTGCCATCCGTGTCAATTATGATCTTATAAAGGACAAGAGTGACCTTATGAATTTAACCTGTTCAACCTCAAAGTTGGCACTTGGTTAATGTTCTATAAATTAGTAAAATAATGAATGAATACATGAACAAAATGAAAGAGGATGTTACGAGGCAAGAGGAAATCTATATTTTAGGACGGCAGTCTTGATGCAGGATGCTTGCAATTGGGATATTAAATTTGGATTTTAAAATTTCAAAGAAGGAAGGTGTAGTCAGAAAAAATATAACAAATGGCTGACTTATCTCCAACTTTCAATCAAAAGAAAGAGAAAGGACTACCTCAATCTCATGTCCCTTAAAAAAATAAATCCCCAGTGTGAACCAGAAAACAATGACTTGACTCAGCTAGTATCTTATATATTGATGAGAACTACACGTAAGTCTGAATCTTGCTTATGTTTATCCTGTAGTCCTCAGAGAGCTGAAGGAGGTAGATAAGGTGCTAAAGAATAAAGGACCCAAGTTCACCTTACGAATTTTGATTTCAAATTAAAAGACCATTAGATAGGATATTTCTTTCTTCCTTACTCAGGTTTTTTTTTTTTTTTTCCTAATTACAAGACCTTATGAGGACTCTGGAGCTTTTTGATCCTCTCATCCAGGATAGTTTATGCTCCCTACTGCATGTCATCTACATCTATCCACGTACCTGTAACCAGAACCGTGTTTAATTAAAATATTAAATAGAACAAGGTTAAAGACAAAGCCCTCAGATGCATCACTAGGGACCTCTGTCGAGCTTGACATTGATCCATTAAGTCTTTCTTTGCGATTTATGCAATCACCTATGAGTTAAATTATTATACTGTCATATAACCCACATTTCTATATCTTGAAAAGGATGTTACCATGAGAATTTTGCCCAAGGTCTTCTAAAATCCAGATTAAAATAGGCGTCTATTTCTGAGACTAATAACCCTGTCAAAATGGTTATTACTTTACCTTGCCCTCACCCATTTTCTGTGAACTAGTGCTGTTTTTTTAATTGATCCATACCTTTTACCTAAACAATTCATTTAATCATTTAACACATTTTTATTTCTGATAAAATCTCCTTGATAAGCCTTACACTCAGTACTTGTGTCTAACCACTAACTTCAATATTTTGCATCTACCTTTATTATTTAAAAAGTATTTTAAAAAAGATTAACAAGGTCCGCATGACTCTAGTCTTCAGGAATCTAATCTGTTCCCGCAGAATTCCAGTCTAATCTCTGGGGATGATTCTCTGATATCAACTTCTAGACTTTAAAAAAAAAAATCAGTGTCATATGCTTAATTTCTATGGGACAGGCTAGATCTCCTCAATTCCTTTCCGATGCATTTCCCTCCTGAGGGATCTTGTTTTTCCCGTACGTTCTCCATTGAGGACCATCTGCTTTGTTTTTGTTGAGCCCTCCTAGGACCCACTTAGAGTCTTCCGTGGTGCATATCAGTTCCATGTGCTAAGTCATTTCTTTTACTCTGTAACCCGTGTTGGGTATTTGGTATTATGGGAACTGGGAAAGAGGAAGAAAACCTCAGCCCCTTTGGTACTGTCATGGTTCTGTCTTCCTCACAGTCAGTGACATTACTCTCCCCTCTGTGACTTCATATGGAATGTGTCACTTTTGTCTGTTACTCTGTACGGACACAATATTTCTAACAAGCCACAGAGGTTGTTTCTGTACCTCAACCCTGATCTCTTACTTCCAGTTACAGTTCTTTTAGCCACCTGTGTTATCTTGGTATTTTTACATCTAGTGTGCTATATCTTGGTGGTCTTGTCGGAGTCAAAGATGATAGACAGCATCATTAAAAATGTTTTGGTGATGACATTATGTCTATGAATCTTCAGAGTCATTGGATCATTCAGTCTTAAATGGGGCCAAATCATGACCTGCAATCCTATGTATTTCTATAATGCCAAACTCCATGATGTGGAATCCTTTCTGTATGATTTTGCCATTATTCCTTAGTAAAATCGTCTGTCTTGCTCTCAAATCCTGCCTTTGGTTACATGACAATGTATAATTTTAAAAAAATAACTAGCAAAATTACTATGCAAGAATGCTTGGAGCCACATGCTCTGTAGTGAATATTGATTGAGTGACTACCTTGTAAAAATCTGTGACTTTTCCCAGAAAACTTACTATGAAAAATAAAAGAACAACCATTAAGATAGAAAACAAAGCCAAGAATGAGGACACAACACAGAGCCCTAAGGTTATTTCATTATTTGTTATTTTTTCCTTGCCTTTACTTTGTCTTTTCATATCCTTTCCTAGGAAACTTGTCTCCCCAGGAGAGAAAGTCCTCATTGTAGCAAGGTCATTGAAAGATATACAGAAGAAATGAGCTCTTTTGTTTTCACTCTTTATTCATCTTCTTTCCCTTTGCCAAAGCAAACACATTTGCATTCTGAAGTCAACAGCACCAGTCAGCTGCTGCGCTTGCCATAGATTAACTTCTGTAAAACCATTTTTTTGAGCCCTTTGGAGGCTTTCATGGTAAAACTGAGAAATCCAAACTGTCTTCTTTTATCCTGCTTGGAACCACTGGAGAGACTGTCACTAGAGGTAATGCATGCTGGTTAGTCTCTTTTGTGCTATTGACTTTGTGTCAATTTCATCAGTGATTGAATTTGTCCAATTGTGCACCTTCTATATGACTTTCTGACGGAATGTTTCTTTTATTTCATGTTTATTTGCAGGTTCTGCTTGAAATACTTTAAGTATTTTGGCTACATCCATGGCATGTGGAAATTCCCAGGCCAGGGATCGGACCCAAGCCTCCACAGTGCAACATCAGATCCTTAACCTGCTGCATCATAAGGGAACTCTGAAATATTGCATTTTTATCCTCACAATACTGTGATTTAGCCAGCAAAGATATCTGTATTTGCATTTTCAGACACTGAAATTGAAACTTAATTGGGCTTGGCAATTTACTGTGATCACAAGGCACTTGACAAAACCAGGAACTGAACTCAGTACTTACAATTACATGTCCTTTTCACATTATTTTCTTAGCACTCAATTCAATATTGAATTAAAGAACATAATTACATACATTTCTTATCCTAAAATGTCTTTTCTAACTCCCCTTCCTTCTCAAGCCACCGCCTCATTTCCATCTTTGTCTTTTTTTTTTCCTTTCACAGACTTTTTTTATTTTTTTTTCCTTTTTATTAATGGATTTTATTTCAATTATAAGTGTACATAAATCATCACAAGTGAATTTTACAGATTTTGTCTTACGGCAAATATTTTCCAAAGGGTTGTGCAGTGGGAGATAATACTGGGACAAAAACAGTAGAAACAAAACAGTTTTTGGATTTCCTAGAATTCCATTTTCACCATTTCTAAACAAAACAAAGAGAAAAACTAGGATACCGAGGTAAAAGCCAATGGAAAATTTCTACAGTAAAACCAAGTAACTTTTTTTTGGTCGTACCTGCAACGTGTGGAAGTTCCCAAGCCAAGGACTCAGTCCACCCCACAGCAGTGACCTGAGGCACAGCAGTGACAACACCGCATCCTCAACCCACTGAGCCCCCTAGGAACTCTGCGGACTAAGTGATTAAGGATCTTCACACACTTCCAAAACATAACCACCAATAACTGTGAGAATGATAAGGCACTGACATCTGTATGGTGGAAAGCACAAAGAAGAGACAATGGAGCATCTCAAAGCCTCAAGAGGAGAACAGCTGCAAGATTGGTACTGTTGCAGTTCATATCACCAGGACAAATTGCATATTAAAGATTCACTGGGGAGTTCTCTTAGGGTCTATCCCTCTGGAAGGGAGGAAACAGAAGAACCGCTGGGCAGGGGAGAGGTGCTGTGAGAGTTTTAGATAGCTTTGGCACGTCTCGGGAGCTCTGGAGCTGGAATGGACTTTCGGCATCGTCCCAAGATGCTGCTGACTGGGTATGATTATACTTCTCTATTACTCAGTCACTGAGTGTGCACAAATCCTACAAGGCTACAGGACCTTTGGTGAAGCAGATTTTCTTCAGCTCTTTCAGTCCTTCTAGAGGGCTAATAGCTGATGGTCATCTTTTGGCAATGCTCCCAGCAGGCGGAAGAACGAGGGTTTCATATCAAAAGGAATGTGGTTAGCACCTCACTAAATCCACCAAAAGTACTCATTGGAAAGTGTGAGGCTAGCAACAAAACTGGGAATCTCTTCTATAGACCCCAACTTATTTGTGAATGCAGGACTGCTGTTGTGAAATGCTGGAGTGGTCTGACCCCTATGAATTTTCTAAACAAACAGTCCAAAGCTCTGTTCCAGGACAAAGCCCTAGAGTGAGAATTAACTATTTTAAGGAGAATACAAATTGAGTAGAACAAGCAAAACAGGGAAAAAGAACAAAATATCCAGAAATTTTGAGTACTCAGAGAGTTTGAAGTCAGAAAAAATTTTATCATGTCATAACAAAAGCAATAACAACAAAAGAGAACGTTTTAGAGAAGCAAAACTTAAAAACCTGTCCCACCTCACAAACATGCTTCTAAAAGTACAGGAAAACTCATTTCATGTCAAAATGAGAATCAGAAAGAATTATTTATGGAATTAATATAAGAAAAACAGTATCAGGATAGGTATAAAATCTATGCAGACAATGAAACTCTACAAGAATACAAATCTAAAAAAAAAAAGAAAGAAAACACAGGGAGTTGCTGCGGTGGCTCAGTGATAACAAACCCAACAAGAATCCATGAGAGTATGGGTTCAATTCCCGGCCTCGCTCAGTGGGTTAAGGATCCAGTGTTGCTGTGGGCTGTGGCATAGGTCTCAGAGGTGGCTCAGATCCCACATTGCTGCAGCTGTAGGGTACACCAGCAGCTGTAGCTCCGATTCAGCCCATAGACTAAGAACTTCCAAATGCTGTGGGTGTGGCCCTAAAAAGGGAAAAAAAGGATACAAATCTATGAAACAGATTTAAAAAACCATAAACTAATATTCCTTAAAAGAAAGCCTAAAAGCATTGGAAAAATGATAGAGTCTATAAAAAAACATAAATCAAAAATGGAAAAAGTTCAAAAATTATGTAACCGAAGGAAAGAAAAATTTGAATAAAAGAGGTTACAACTCAAAAAATAATTTTTATTTATTAATATTATTATTTTTTTTTTTTAGGGCTGCATGTGCAGCACATGGAAGTTCCCAGGCTAGAGGTCGAATTGGAGCTGCAGCGGACAGCTTGCACCACAGGCACAGTAACACAGGATCCAGTTGCATCTGTGAATCAGATCCTTAACCCACTGAGCAGGGCCAGGGATTGAACCCACATCCTCATGGATACTAGTTGGGTTCATTACCCCTGAGCCATAAAGGAAACTCTTCAGAAAGTAATTATTAAAAAAAGAATTTTATAATTGATTACTCAACTAGAAGAAACATAAAGCAAACAAACAAACAAACAAAAATACAGATTGCCTCTTTAAAAATAGAAGACGGAAATGAGAAAAAAGTCAAGCCAACCAAACAAAATAAACAAAGAAGAGCTAACAAGGAGACCTTAAATATATAAGTATATTTAATAAGGGGTTGGTTTGGAAGAAAATGAAAGGATAAAACAATAAATTTTGAAACGTAATTTAAGATCTTTTTTTTTTTTTGGTCTTTTGTCATTTTAAGGCCGCACCTGCAGCATATGGAGGTTCCCAGGCTAGGGGTTAAATTGGAGCTACACTGCCGGCCTATGCCACAGCCACAGCGTTAACAGATTGGAGCCGCCTCTGCAACCTACACCACAGCTCATGGCAATTCAGAATCCTTAACCCACTGAGCAACGCCCAGTTTTGAACCCGTGTAGTCATGGATACTAGTCGGATTCCTTAACCACTGACTAAGCCATGACAGGAACTCCCAGAACCTTTTTTGAAACAAACAAACAAAAAAAATTTTGAGCATTTCCATTGTAGCTCAGCAGAAACAAACCTGACTAGTACCCATGAGGACTCGAGTTCAAACCTTGGCCTTCCTCAGTGGGTGAAGGATCTAGTGTTGCCATGAGCTGTCATGTAGGTCACAGATGGGACCAGATCTGGCATGGCTGTGGCTGTGGCTTAGGCTGTGGCTTAGGCAGCTCCAATTCGACCCCTAGCCTGTGAATTTCCATACGCCACACTAGCGGCCATTAAAAAAAAAAAAAAAGTTGACTTGGAATTATATATCTACCAGGCACATCACACACTTGGTAAATTTAACCCTTTACAGCAATATTAAGATTTATAGGAGTTCCCGTCATGGCTCAGTGGTTAACGAATCCTACTAGGAACCATGAGGTTGCGGGTTCAATCCCTGGCCTTGCTCAGTGGGTTAAGGATCCCGCGTTGCCGTGAGCTGTGGTGTAGGTTGCAGACGTGGCTCGGATCCCGCGTTGCTGTGGCTGTGGCGTAGGCCGGCAGCTACAGCTCCGATTAGACGCCTAGCCTGGGAACCTCCATATTCCGCGGGTGCGGCCCTAGATAAGGCAAAAAGACCAAAAAAAAAAAAAAAACAGATACTATAATACAAAGACTACAAAAAAAGAAAAAATATAGCCACTGGCATCCAAGTAAAATAACCAAGTCACTTACAGGAGGAAGAATATTAGGCACCCATCAAAATTTTTGACACTAACACTTTATCTTAGAAGACAATGACATAAGATATTTAAGATATTCTTTCCATTCTTTTTCTATGTGCTCTGCTCAGACCTACCTCCTAAGATTTTGTGAAGAATTTCAAAAAACCTGTAGTGGCCATCTGAAATTCATCATGTCCAAACTTATTTGCAATGTCTTAACCCCAGATCTTTTTAATGCTTTATGACTCTTATCATGGTGAATATCATGGGGCATACCGAGTATACAATTAAGTTCCTAATGTTTATTGTAACCCATCTTCTCATGTCGCAAAAGAGGCAACTGAATTATATGCAAACGAAGAGATTTGCCCATTCAGCCAGTCCACGCAAAGTAAATGAATCTCATCCGTCTAATTACCAATCTAATGTTTTCCTTCCAAAATACTTTTTAATACTCAGCTTTAACTTTTTAGATGTTCTGTTTAAAATGTATTGAAAATCCAGAGATTAAGAAAAAAATGTTAAACTCACAATGTTATATAGAATGAGCTTCATTCTCATAGAATTTCTATAAACATGGTTATGTGTATGGATATTAAAAAGAAACTTAAGAAAATTTTGTAGCCAAATAAAAGTACTTGACTCAACAGATTATTACACGATGCATCTTCTAGTCCACAAAGACTAGTGCTTCATATTAACAGGGAATTTTGAAGTTTAGTTGTTGCGTGCACATAGTTTTTTCCATGATTTAGTCACTGAGAGATGACAACAAAGAAAATCTCAAAAATGATCCTCAAGATAGAAAAGAAGGACTAAAATTCAAAGTAAAAGTGTGCTACCCATATGCTTAAGTTTAAAAAAATAAAGTGAAATAGGCATTCTTCTTCTTTCAAAAATGCCTTAGGTGTTTTGCAGGGGGAAGAGTTGAATCAGAAGTTTAAATGCAATGAATATAAAATAGTGCTGAAGTAATGTGTTGAAAACATTTTGGATACGTGTGGGGGGGCAAAATATTCCCTCACCAAAAACATTTCCATGCATTTCCCTTCCTTTTTTTCTTTCCCAGAGATAACTGATACATTGAAAGAGATTAATTAGCATGCCACTCAAGGACTTCTTCAATTTAGCATCAATATATTTTTCTCCCAATAATTTGCTTCCAATATAAAACTCTAAACCCCGGTCAAATCGGTCTCTTTATTGTCCCCACACACATGTTCATTCATTCACATCTTTATTCTTAATGTTGCTGGTACTCATTTTTTAGATCTACAAAGTGTCAGGCATCCTGCTAAGTACCAAACGATGTTGGTCAGCTTTTCAATATATGTTTGATATTCCTTCCCTCTGCCACTGTTTGCTCCGGAGTCTACACCTACTGCCAGATTCAGACAGAATCTCATTTCCAGTGTCATTCTCTGCCACCTGCTCTAACATGGCCTTGTCTCTGAATATTCACAAAAGTTCTTGAGTAACGTCATATTGACCTAGGATGTCTTTGAATGACAGAATCATAGGAGTTATGGTTTGTGATGGAATCTGATTAAAATGAAAATATGCTTTTCCTATGATTTAATCTACTGTACCTCTGAAGGCCATCATAAATCTTTTGTATCAATGCCATGAGGGATAAAGAGTACTTCACTTGTAAAGATAATTATTTACCCTCTTCTGGAAGCATTCTAGTTGTTATCACATTTTTCCTCTACTTAACAAAATAACCCCCCTTATTTTTCTGTGACTTCCATTCATCAGGCTCAGTATTGCAGATCTGGCAGAAAACAAGTTGGTAATTTATGGAAACTTTGTACCACTCAGCATCCACTCACCCATCCTCTGGGAATTATGCCCTATTTTCCATCAAAGGAAATTTCTTTTCCCAGTTCCACTCTTTTAAGTGAGACTGGCTCAGTTACAGGGGAGAAGATGTTTCCTGCACCCAAGCCAGTCAGTGTATTCACACGCTCAGAGCAGTAATTTCGGAATTGGCCCCAAAGCCTAGAACAAGATAATCATGATGAGAATTTTCAATTCTGAAGTTAGGTTTATTGGAGCTCTATGGTAAGTAGGCTCACATTTTTTTTTAACATTCTTATTTTTTAGGTGACTTCACTGGCAACTCTACCAAAAACTTAAAAAATTGATTTTACCAATTATATATAAAGTATTCTGGAAAACAAAATAAAAAAACCTTAATTATTGGGCTAGTATTACCCCACAACCAAAGCGAAATAAAGACACTGAAAAATAGTTATAATTTCCCCTCATACAAAGATGGATGCATGCTCATTCAAATGCTATGAAATTAAATCCAATAATATATAAAAATAATAGTGTATGATAATCTAGATGGTTTCACCCCATCCATTTAAGTTGAGAACATCAAGCCAACTAGAAATTAAAGTTAACTTTATTAATTGGGTAAAGTTCACCTACGACCTATAGTTAACATCATTCTTAATGGTGAAGGGCTGACTTCTTTTTCCCTGAGATTGAAATTCTAACAGGAAAAAAAAAAAAATCCTCTACCCATACCTCATACCATATAGGAAAAAAACAAAGCAAAAACCTCACAATTAATCATAAACATAAATATAGTATTTAAAGCTATAAAACTTTTCAAAGAAATATTGGAGCAAAACTTTGCAACCTAGGTTGCCATTACACATCAGTTAGAGTATGAAACAAATTAGCAATACCCAGTGCTGGAAAAAAGACAGAGTAAGTTGAACTCTTATTCATGGCTGATAGTAACCATGACTTTGGAAATCAGCTTGGCAGTGACCTATAAATTTAAACATGCACTTACAACATGACACAGTGATTTTACTCATAGGTATTTTCTCAGGATAAATGAAAATATATGTCAAACAAAGAGCTGTATGTGGATGTTTACTCATAATTGTCAAAAACTGGAACTAATCAAAATGTCTTTCAATTTTGAATAAACTATGGTAAATCTATACAATCTAACTTAGCAGTAAATACAAATGTGCAACAGTATGGGTAGATCTCAAATAGAAGAAGCCGGATGCAAAAAGCTGCATGTTGTGTGATTCGGTCCAGATGACGTCCTGGAGAAGAAAAATACGTAGACACAAAAGATGAATCAGTTCTCCCTTTGGGCTTGGAGTGAAGAGGATGGGGACTATAAGGGAACTAGGGAATTCTGGGGTAATAGAAAATGTTCTAATTTCAATGGTGGTGAAGAATAGAAAGGGACAGTCTTATTGCTTCCAGACTGCTTCACAATAAATCTGGGTTGAGGTTAGAGAGAGAGACAAAGGACAGAACAGAATACAAAGTTTCCAGATCTGACCCTCTAAGTTTTATGCCTTGGAGGGATAAAGAAGAGTTAGAGAAGAGTGAGGAGGGGAAGGGGGTGAGAAGGGAGGAGAATTACAGGGATGGAATCTTGAAAGCCAGATGAAGGAAATGGTCCAATGTGAGTTAGACCCTTGTATTACGACACTGATGGGGCGTGTGAGTAGAAAACCGAAAGTTCACTTCTTAGCAACAAGGACGCCACTAGGGGGGAGACTGCCATAGTTTCATGATGTGGTGGGTTAAAACAGTGGGTTCAAGAAATGGAAAAGGAGAAGTAAAAATGGGACGTAAAGACAACACTTTCAAAAAAGTTTTGCTATAGGCAAACACAGTGAAATGAGACAGTAGCCAGGCATCCTATGCGATCAAAGATTCAGTCTCATTGTTTCCTGACAGTGCCTGCATGCAGGTGTGTTGATGCGAAGGATCTAAGGGAGAGGAAAAACAGTGATGACGCAGGAAAGGAAACCATGTCTGAAGCCACATCCTTGAATAAAGGAGAGAGAGGAGATGGGATCTGGTACAGCGTGATGGGCAAGAACTTGACAAAGTTTCAAATCAGGGAAAGTGCCTGGAGAGTCTGATGGTCCAGATAGGCTTGGTCCCTGCTCAGAGTGGCATATTTAATTTGGATAACAGTTCCTTATCAAAGGGGATGCCGAGGGTTACAGGAAGGTGTACGGAGCCCCAGGTAAAGGGAGGCAAAAGACACAGATTAGAGGTCTGTGTCTCACACACAATTATACTCAGGAAAAACCTGGAAGGTAAGTCAGAACTACCATCACCAACTAAAACTACAACTGCCATGTGGTCCAACAAACCCGCTTCTGGATATTTACCTGAAGGAAACAAAATCAGTGTCTTTAAGAGATAACTGCACCCCCCAGCTTCATAGCAGCATTATTTACAATAGCCAAGGCATGGAAACCACCTAATTGTTCACTGGTGAATGAATGGATATAGTGTATGTGGCCTATAGAGATAACAGGATAGTTTTTAGCCATAAAAGAAGGAAATCCTGCCATTTTCAACAGTATGGATGAAACTTGAGGGCACTAGGCTAAGTGAAAAAAATAAAGGCAGATGCTATATGACCTCACTTCGATGTGGACTCTTAAAAGAAGCCAGCTCATATAGAAACACAGAACAGATTGGTGTTCGCCAGAGGTGAGGGGTGGGCAAAGGGAAAATAGGTGAGGGTGGTCAAAAGCCACAAATCTCCAGTTATAAGACACCTAAGTTCTGGAGAGGTCATGTACAGCATGGTGATCATAATTAGAGACATCATATTGTGCGTTTGAAATTTGCTAAAATCGTCAATCTTAAAATTTCTCATCGCAAAGGAAAAATAAACGGTTAGTATTGAGGTGATGGATATTAACTAAGCCAACTGCAGTAATCATTTTATTACATACGCCTCAGAACATTATCCACACCTTAAACTAATACAATATGATATAAACTATATCTCCGTAAAGAGGAAAACAACAATAATAAGTTAAGAAATACAAGAGAGGAGTTCCCATTGTGGTTCAGCAGGTTAAGAACTTGACATAGTGTCCATGAGGATGGGGGTTCGATCCCTGGCCTTGCTCAGTGAGTTAAAGATCCGGCGTTGCTGCAAGCTGCAGCGTAGGTCACAGATGTGGTTCAGATCCTGGTTGCTGTGGCTGTGACATAAGCCTGAAGCTGATTCTCCAATGCGACCCCTTCCACGTACTGCAGGTGTGCCCTTAAAAAAAAAAAAGAAAGACTAAAAAAACGGAAACCCAAGGGAGAGGGAATGTTCATTAGAGGGGAATAAGGAGGTGAGCTCAGAGAAACAGGACTTCACTTCAGGCGTTTTAAGCCAAAATCATGAAAATTAACACCGCACTTCTTGATTTACAACAGCTAATTTCAAACTAAACCTAGCCAAGCTCCTACTATAATCCCAGGCTTTGCAAAGATTGACTCAGCAATCAGGAGACCCTGGGCCTGAGGTTTGAAGGTTAAATGTGGCTACCATTAGTAAGGGCGTGGTCGGCAGCAGCATTGAAACAAAAACATATATTTGTTGATGTGGTTCTATTTGTTTTGATGAATAATTACAATATGTACCAAGTGCAAGCAGATTGATTTTGAATTTGATACATTCTTTTCTAAAGTATTGATGACAAATAGCAAAGACAAAAACTATAGGACCATAACAAATAAACCCTGTTTGAATCCAGAATCAAGCCACTCAAAGGTGTCATTCTTATTCCACCTCTGAATAGAGGTTTTGTTTTTCTCTTTTTGCACACTTTGTTGACACGTTGGGGGAAAACACCTGATCCAGCAAGGAAGAATCCACTCTAAGTCTGACTTTTCAGAAATAATAGTGATCATTGATACTCTAGTATTGGTTGTAAAATGCTTTCAGGAATTTGATCTCCTCTTATCCTTACAGCTAAACAATGTTTGTCCTCATTTTACAAATGCAGATAAAAAATCCAGAAAGGTTAACTATTCTGCCTAAAAACACACCACTGGGAGTTCCCACTGTGGCTCAAGGGTAATGAACCTGACTAGTATCTGTGACGACTTGGGTTCGATCCCTGGACTCACTCGTGGGTTAAGGATCCCACGTTGCCATGAGCTGTGGTGTAGTTAAGATTCCGAGTTGCTGTGGCTGTGCTGTAGGCCAGCAGCTGTAGCTCCCATTCACCCCCTAGCCTGAGAATTTCCATGTGCCTCAGGAGTGGCCATTAAAAGAAAAGAGGAAAAAAAAAAAAAAAACTGATGACAGAGCCACAGCAGCCAACATCCCGGCTTTCTGACTTCATGTCTAATGCATTCATGGCCTTAACAAGCACCACAGTTTTGTGGAGCATGTGCAAAAACCTGCCATTCTCAGGCTTCTCCCTGATAAATTTTGATCTGGTCCGGTGGGGCTAAGGAGTATGTTTTAACCTCTGAGGCTGTCCTGAAGTTTCCACATGGGTTTACTCAACTCTGCTCTGTGCACATCAGGTCATTCACAAGCAGCCACCAGGGAGGACCTTATTGCAGACCATATGTGACCTGGAGCCACCAAGGAAACAGCACCAGCCTCGAGATAAAGAAGCACAGATCCTGGCATCGTAGACTCTGCCACCTCCTGCTAAGTGGATAAAATAAGTCACTTCTACGAGCCCCAGTTTTCTAATTTCTATGAAACTGAGCTAACCTACAGAATTGCTACCAAAATTAGAACACAGCATGCTCAATCAATGCTGTTCCTTACAAAGACTAAAAATAAAGCTTTAGAAATCAAAGTCTGGCAAAAAAAAAAAAAAAATATGAAGGATCAAAAAAAAAAATCACAATTGAAAAGTCACCACCAGAAGAAATGGGGTGAAAAGCAAGCAGTCTCTGCTATTTATCTGCAAGCTCTTCTGTTTTAAATTTTCATTTGATTTCTGGCACAAAATTAGCAATTCATTGAAAGTATGCCCACACAAGTCATATTCAGAGTTATCAAAGAAGTTTGATGAGTTTCACACACGCACACACACACATAAACACAACTCTGCAGGTTGTGCTTTTTAACAGACCTAAAAGTAAACTTCTGGAACCCAAAATAAACTCCAAAGCTGGTGGTACCTAAAATTAGCCCCTGTATGTAACCATCCGCAAAGGAGAACCGTGAGACTTTGTTCTGAAGATAATGATAGGAAGTCAAATCCAGCTTGGAAGTGAGGCCTTCTGTGCGAGACAGATGCTGATGGGGAAAACTGGGTGCTGTCCTGACAGCAGAAAGCTGGGGTGTCACTCCAACGGAAGCTCATTAATTCTGTTTGCCCCAGAGCCTGAACCTGATTGATGTCTGTCTCACAGGAGCCTTTCTGGAGGCTACACACCATTTTTACACAGGGAGTTTCTGCTTGCTCCAGACACTTGGGTTTGGTGAGTTGAGGACACCTGCTCATGAATGATGCAAGAGACACAGGTGGGTCTGGCGGGAGGGTGGGTTCCTGGAGCAGCACCCCCATGAGGATCCTCTGTGCAGAAGGAGGGCACGCCAGTGGCCAGATCCTGGCTGAGTCAATTATGTGTAGTCGCTGTCACTTGTGGCCCTCTGACTGCCCTGGAAGGGTGTAAACAAAGCTGTTCTATTGCTCGAAGGTGCCACACTGACTCTGGTGGAAGCAGCAGCAAGGATGCTGCTTAGAGTCAGTGTTTTCTCTCTTCAGAGAGAATAAACTCCTAGTAAGATTAGAATAAGCGCTCCACGATCCCTCCTTGTCTGTCCCTCTATGCATGTTTCCTGCAGCTTGTCCACATGCACTGGGAACCTCAGCAACGCTGGAGGCCTGTGATGAGCTGCTGAGGGTTGAATCGTGTACCTACAAAACGTATGCGTTGAAGGGCTCATGGCTAGTACCTCCAAATGTGACTGCATTTGCAAACAGGGTCATTACAGGTATAATTATCTAAAGGGAGCTGATACAGGAGTAAGGGGGAATCCTATGCAATATGATTGGCGTCCTTAAAGAGAAATGCAAAGGAGAGATTTGGACCCGGAGACAAACACACACACACACACACACACACACACAGAAGGAGAATGTCACAAGATGAAGGCAGAGATCAGACAGATGCATTTCTAGCCTAGGAACACCTAAGGTTGCCTGCAAAGCAACAGGAGCCCCGAGGGAGGCTTGGCGTAGATTCTTCCTCGTAGCTCACAGAAAGAACCACCCTGCTGACACTTCGGGCTCAGACCTCCAACCTCCAGAACGGTGAGACAATGTATTTCTGTGGTCTAAGCCACCTGGTTGGTTTGTGTCCCTTTGTTACCACCACCCTACCAAACTAATAAAATGACCTCCAAAGGGATTGTTTCCAAATTCTGGCATTTGCCCGTGTGTTTCCAGAACAGTGGAGGATGTAGGGCCCAAGGCTTGGAACCAGACAGAACCCGGTGTGATTTGCAGCTTCACCGCTTTCTTACTGTGTGATTCTCAACAGGACACTGCTGGAGCCTCCCCTTGGGAGTTTTCATTGTAGTCGGTCATGGCCTTGGACTTCAGATAGACCTGGTTATGAATCTTGGCCATCCCCCAGCTGAGTGATCCAGGAAAGCTGCTTTCCCAGAATGTGCCTTTGTTGTGCTTCCTGGAAACAGTGGATACGCTACTAATGAGGAGCCTGTGAGAATTCAGTGCACAGAAAACCGCTACCCGCTGCCTAGACATGGCCACCTCTCCTACAGAGGCGCTAAGAATTTGTTCCCCTGGCAAAATCATTTTCCTGCACTATCTAGATTATTCTTTTCTTTCTCTCTCTCTCTCTTTTTTTTTTTTTTTTTTTTTTTTTTTGCTTTTTAGGGCCTCAATTGTGGCCTATGGAAATTCTCAACCTAGGGGTAGAATTAGAGATATAGCTGCTGGCCTATTCCACAGACATAGCAAAGCAGGTTCCAAGCCAAATCTGTGACTTACACCACAGCTCATGACAACGCTGGATCCTTAACCCACTGAGCGAGGCCGAGGAGTGAATCCTTATCTGCATAGATACTGGTAGGGCTTGCAATCTGCTGAACCACAAGGGGAACTCCTGAGAGTCACCTTCTCCAAAAAGCCTTGCTGTTTTGGTTAGCTATGTCCTATCAGCTCATCAAAGTCTGTTTTTAAGTGCATGCAATCACCCACAAATGCGTGTTAAACTATTCTGAGGTAGCTTATTTTATTTATTTTTTTTTATATTTTTTTATGGCCACACTTGCAGCATATGGAAGTTCCTAGGCCAGGGAGTGTGACCTACGTTGCAGCTGCAGCAACGCCAGATTCTTAAATCCACTGCACCAGACTGGGGATCAAAGCCAGGTTTTTGCAGTGAACTGAGCCCCTGCAGTCAGATTCTCAACCCACTGTCCCATTGCAGGAACTCCTGAATTAGCTTATTTAAATGCAGATTTTCCCTACTGGACCACTTTCTTTGAGGGAGAGACCTCGTTTTCTAATTCCCTATCTCTAGTTCGTAGTAAAATAATTTTTGCTAAGTATATGATGAGTGAATGAACGAATGAATGAATAGTGAGATACTGTGTCGGGGTGAATAATTTCCAGGAGGGAGTTCTGTCCTCCTGGGAAGCAGTGAGAGTATACTGGTGGCTTCTTTCTGATGCCGGGACATGGAATTTTGAGGAAGGGAAGTGGGGAGAGAGTCACCCTCTAGGCTGGAAAGACTTGTCCGCATGAGGCGAAGGTGACCCTGTCTGGGTTGCCGCTTACTTATGCCTGGATTTTACCCTTTAAAACGCCTCACACTTAGGAGAAGTGTGCACGTGTGTTTTCTCATTTCAGTATCACATCCATTTTTTCTTCTAGGCCAAGGAGACTTTAGTTTCCCATGCACCCAGAAGAAAAGTGAAGCAGATAAATTTCTCAGGATCATATAAGCTAATCAGAGGCAGACATGGGTCAAGACCGCAGCCTGATGTCCTCACGCTCAGCTCTTTGTAAAGCTAAACCTTGCCTCTCTGACTACGTGCAACTGGCTTCTGGAATAAGGCCTTGGTTTCTGACTGAGAACTATTCAGTAGACATTGAAGTAGAGTCAGCCTCTATGGTTTTGCAGGGACTAGCATGCCACTGAAAGACAGGAACTCAAGAAGAACCCATTCAAGTGAGGAGGAAACCTCCAGGACTGAAGAAAAACCCAAGAGCAGATCCTCAAACAAGGAGTGAAAACTACTTCCATGAAGACTTAGTTGTGATCAGGTTTTGACAATTGCTAAACAGCTGACAATTCTATCTCCCTGAATGTCACTTTTCTCATCTGCAAATTGGAAATAGTATTATCTGCTCTGATTCTGAGTTCACGACAATCCGCTGTAACATGAGGTATGAAGGGCATCCCCAAATTTTGTAGCAGACAGGCAGAAGGGTATTAATCTGGTCTTAGTTGCAGTTCTTTTTGAAGTCAATACTTGATTTTTTTTTAAATTGAAGTCTAGCAGATTTATAATGTTTTGTTAGTTTCTAGCGTACAGCAAAGAGGTTCAATAATGTATACATAACATATGCTTTTCTTTTTCAGATTCTTTTCCCTTATAAGTCGTTATAAAATATTGAGTATAGTTCCCTGTGCCATACAACAGGTCCTTGTTGGTTATCTATTTTATATATACTAGTTTATGTACAATATATAATGTATAGGTTAATCTCAAACTCCTAATTTATCCCTCCACTTTTTCCCTTTGGTAACCATAAGTTTGTTTTCTATGTCTGTGAGTCTATTTCTGTTTTGAATATAAGTTCCTCTGTATCTTTTTTTTTTTTTTTTTAGGATTTCACATATGAGAGATATTACATGAAGTCAACACAAATTTAAATCAAGTCCAAAACATCCTGTGCAATCCTTTGGGCCAAGCCAAAGTTAAAGACAAGCACCATTCTTTCTCACTCATCTAACACATCCAGTTTTCCCTCTAGCGCACAGACAGATCGCGTCTTCTTCTCTCGAGCACCGAAGGCATTGCTGACTTGCTTCTAAGGAACATGTGGTGGGGAAAATATGAATATTTAACGTGAGAATCAGACCCAATTGAGGCAACAGCACATTCCTGTCTCACATGTCACATGCAACCAAGAATATATTCAGAGGAGCAGAGAAATGGGGGTGGGGTAGAATGACCTGCCCTTCTCTCTCTGCCACGTTCTGTCTCCCGCCTTCTTTCATTATCATTGTCATCCACATCACCAATATTACCAAATCATCATTTGGCAGCGCGCACAGTTGGAACATATAAAACAAGTATGTGCGTTATGCAAGTCCATGGTGTTTAGAAATCAGAGGTCTCTAAAGCTCTGATTTTTGGCTGTCCTTGAAGCTGTGTGCTGTGGGGCGGGCCTTCCAGTCATCATTCAAATGCAAGTGACTCAGCGCTTTCCACCTTCTAGGCCACAGCCCAACCCTCCCTCTGAGCTGAATATCCCCGTCTATAAATTCCATCTGCATTTCAGCTTCCCTGAGAAATTTGACTCAGTTCCTGCCCTGCCCGCATCCTATTCTCTCACAGACTCCAGTGACTGTTAGGGGAAAGAGGGCGCGGGATCCTGGAAGGTCAAATGGAGGAAGTGGCAGAAGTCAATGTCCCCATCCTTGGCTCCGACGGTTCAGCCAGCAGTTTCCATAATTAACCTACAATGTAAGAGGGATGGCGTGTTAAGAGGGTGGCTTCTGTGTTTCCCTCACATACGCCGAGTCTTATTATTAATCTGAAGGTAAAGAATCAGCAACTGTCTGAACCGAGTTCTTCTGGCCAAGCAACAACTCAAGGTGATTTTCTTTTTCTTTCTTTCTTTCTTTCTTTTTTTTTTCTTATCAGAACTGGATTGTGATCAGATTAACCTTTTCTATACCCTTCCCCAACGTGAGGCACTAGAGCTTCAGAGCTTGGAGGTGGGGAGACACCATGTAATAATCAGAGGCCAGGTCAAGAGAGACACTCAAGAGCTAACCATTAAGAAGAGGTTTCCCAGAGTTCCCATCGTGGCTCAGAGGCAATGAACCTGACTAGCATCCATGAAGATGCAGTTTCGATCCCAGGCCTTGCTCAGTGGGTTAAGTATCAGTGGTGCCGTAAGCTGTGGTGTAGGTCACAGCTGCAGCTCTGATTCAACCCCTAGCCTGGGAACTTTCATATGCCACATATGCAGCCCTAAAAAGCAAAAAAAAAGAAGAAGAAGACGTTTCCCCAGAACCTGGCCTCTCCCTCACCCTCTTCACAGGATTTGTTTCCTATTTCAGTTACTATGGTTTTTAAAGAAAGTGGAAGCAGGTGCTGGAATCAATCTTCTCCTTGCCTTTAGTCTCTGCAAACTCCAATCCATCCTCTGCACCATAGCCAGAGGTATTCTTCACATTGTAAATTTGACAAAGTAATTTGCTGCCGAAAACCTGTCAGTGTCTACCAGCTACCCTCCCAGACAGCACTCACAATCCTCAAGAAGGCTTTCAAATCACTTGGCAAGCCAGCCCAAACAAACTCTCCTGCTTTGTCTCTTACCACACCTTCACAGAGAGCTGCCAGATTAAATTAAGGACAGAGAGGAAGAGGAAACAAAAAAAAAAAGGCACACAGAAAATACAAAAAACGGCTTTCTTTACATTATCTGAGTCTATGGAGCTCAGGTATAATCTGTGTTAAACTCATTGCCTTTCCACCACCATCCTATTCAATACGGACACCCTAAATGCTTGACTTTGCACTAGAGCGTCAATATTTAAGGATGGAAAAGACACTACATGGATTTTTTCAAGTTTTGTGAAACTCTGCATCTACTCAGTGTTTAGAAATTCAGCTTTTTGAAATATCTTATTGAAAGATGACCCAAAACTCCTCCTTGTCATTATTTTCCCACATTCCCTTGAAGCTTGTGTTAGGGTCAGTAAGCATGTAATGAATGCTGACGCTTTTGTGCCCGCCTTTCACTGGTGCTGAAATGGATTCTGAGTCAAATCCTGGTCTGCTTTGCCAGAGTGAGTGTTGAAGAGTGTTACATCATGCTATGGTATCTGTGTTTCTAGACCAAAGGCAATCTGCTTTCACCTAAACTCAATTTGGCAAGTAAACGTCCATTAAAAAAGAGTGGTCCTTGAACTTCTCTTTCATTCCCCAAGAGAATCAAACCCAGAGAGTGAGAAACGTACAGGGGAGTTGACAACTTCAGCACATCAAGCAATTGGCCAAGACCATACTGGTGAACCAGCTCTGTAGGTGTGACAAAGCACACTCTTGTAAAATGAACTATAATAACCAAATAAGCAGTACTGGGACACTTTCTGTAATGAGTATAATGAAAGGCCCTGGGATAAACAGGTCACCGTCTCAAGCCCAGAGAAGCCCAGAGCACGTGGGAATAAATAAACATACGTACAACGATGAAAGGAGAAACATTTATTCAAAGGAGAGAAAAGGCAATTCCCAAAGTCATGCTGAGCTAAGGGAAAGAAATACAAAGTAGCATCTAATTCCACACTGTGCTCTTTAGAATGTGGTGCATATGATTATGCTCCAGTTCAGTCCACAGGGTACAGTTCTCACTCTGTAGTTATGACATTCTCAATTAATCTTTGTCGACGCCTTCGTAAAATCTTACATGTTGTAATAGACATCTGCACTTTGCTGAGTGATAGAAAAATCAAATTTCTGGTCCAGATTCTGAAAACTATAATGGTCAGACCAGGTGCCTGACAGAAATTCTACCCTTGGTTATAAGGGTAGAATTCATTCATTCAACTCATTCAACAAACGTGTATTGAATCCATGATATATGACAGGTGCATCTCTGTGTGTTGAGATATTATTAACAAAATCAGAAAATAAATTAAAATAAATGTTATCCTAACGGGGCTGTCAGATAATGATGAGACAAAGTTATAAAAGAATAAGATAATTTCAGACTCTGATAAAGTGCATGAAGGAGAGTATATTGAAGAAAGCAATGACGGCAAATTTAGATAGTAGGGCCAGGGAAGAACAACTTAAGAAATAACATATCATGAGCCATGAAGTAAAGATGACTGCTTGTAATATCAGGGCTTAAGAGGGCTTGAGATGGACCCAACAAACTTCTCTCCAGCCCACGGTGAAAATGAATGCCTGCAGTTTCCCAAGAAAGGTATAAAAGATAGCTAAGAAAACAGAGCCCGGAGACTAGGGTGGGGGAAATGTAATAAAGATAAGTAACTTGACAGCTCTGTAACACAGAGGAGATGTCAATGTCCACAGGTATTCCTTTAGCATCTCCACACACTGGTGACATTGTAAAGCTGCTACTATCATCTGCATTTTATAAATAAGGAAAATGAAGCTCAGGGCTGCTGTATGACTTTTCTTTGGTCCCACAACTAGCCAATGGCAAGGCAAGCTCTGAAACAGAAGTCAGCAAAAGACAACCTTCAGACTGAACAAGGTTGGCCCCTGCTTTTCCTCAAAAAGTTGTAATGGAACACAGCCTACTCATTCATTTACATGTTGTCTGTGGCTGCATTCACTCCATGTTAGCAGAGTTGAGTAGTTGCAGCCGAGACTCTATGGCCTGCAAAGCCTAAGTTATTTACTTGTTGACTTATTACAGAAAAAAAAAAATGCCAACTTGTGATCTAGAACAAAAGTTTCTTAATTCTGAGTCCAGTTAATCTTCCTTTACATTATGCTGTATGAACCTGATTTCATGTTTATCAATCCTTACCCCTAACTAGATAATCAAATCCTTAAGAGAGGAGTCATATTTTAAATGCCACATCATGGGAAAAGGGAAGGCATATAGTAGACATTCATTGTCTTGCTTTGATTTAAACCAGAAAGAAAACATGGGAATGGAACAATATGAATTCTTCATGTTTATATTAAGTAAGTGGTTAATCCAGATATTCGCTCATATCGTGTGCTCCCTACTTCACTCAAATCACATTTTGAGCACTTAAAAAGAAGGACTAGTCCATATTTCTGTGAAGATAATGACAAAAAAAATTCCTAATCAGTGCTGTATTTCATGATAAGTACTATTTCTCAGTCACAGAGTAGAAAGAAGACTGAAATGGAAAATTAAAGAAGGTAATTCTATGTCCTAGAAAAGTAGTTCCTTGAACTCTTAAATACCCAAATTCTTCACTAGGTAACTATTTCAGTACCTAAGCACGCCACAAAATATGATCAATAATAAAAAACCTTGGAGATCTCATTGTGGCTCTGTGGGTTGAGAACCCAACATAGTGTCCTTGAGGATGTGGGTTCAATCCCTGTCTTCAATCAGTGCATTACGGACCCAGCATTGTCACAAGCTGCGGTACAGGTCGCAGATCCAGCTTTGATCCAGTGTTGCTGTGTCTGTGGTGTAGGCCTGCACAGCTGCAGCTTTGATTTGGCCCCTAGCCTGGGAACTTTCTTATGCTCCAGGTGCGGCCATAAAAAGAAAAAAATCCTTCCTGAGTTCATCATTATTTCATTTATGAATTACTATTAAATTCCATCCCAGCTATCTACTGTTATGTGAAAAATATTCCCAAAACCTAAAGTTTAAAATAATAATTATTTTTAAATTACTTCTCAGAATTTCAGTACTTGACTAGTCTCAGCTTAGTGGTGCCAACTAGACAATGGGTGGGACAGGAGTTATACTGAAGGCTTCTTCGCTCACGTGTCTGGTGATGGATGTGGACGTGGGTTGGAATCCCAGCTGGGGCTGTCTGTAGGAACGCCTGCGCATAGGCTAGCTGTGCTCCCTGGGCTTCCTCACAGTGTGGTTCATGGCTTCCAAGGGCGACAATCCAAGAGCAGGAAGTAGAACTGCAAAAGTGTCCTTTTTGCTATAATCTATTAGAAGAGCAATTATAAAATCCCATTCGATTAAATATGTCAGAGATTTTATTTAAATCTCCACAGTTTGGTATCCAACCTCAATTATGGGCACTACTCTCAAACTCAAAATACATTCACTCTCTCCCAAGATCTGACAATGTTGTCACGAATATTGTTAGATCTTAGTCCAGCCTTAAGGTCCAAATCTTTTCATTTAAACTGGCTCCTTGAGTGTGGTGCCTTAAGTACAGATCCTTGGATTCTGGATTCTCTCAATCTAAAAACCTATAAGCTAAAAAGGCAACTTTGTCTGACCCCCATATCTCCCGTTATTTTGTACAAAATAACATCTACGGATTCTCCTTTAGAACAAGGGGGTGAAACAAAGTGCCTAGGGAAGTCACTGGCCCATAGCAGTTCTGAAATTTAACTAGACAAGTGTTCCTTGATTCTTCAGTCCTTTACTCTTCTCTGGGAGTGGTCCTCCTAGCCTTTGGTTCAGTACTTGGTTCATGGTTCCTTTCTCTGAGTCATGAATCCTTTTCCCTAAGAAAACTAACTTTACAACTAGTTCATCTTCTCAGCCTGTATTCTAACACCCTTTTCACTTGGCATTGCCACTATTTCCTTGAATCCTAAGTTGTGATGTTCCCATAAGAAATTTATTTCAAAATATTTGTGAATTTTTAAATGCACCTGATGTAGTTTTACTCCATTAGAATAAACCAAATCACACATCTCTGTTAGAAGAGCTCTTTTCTACTTTAGGCTTCCTGTGAAGCTGCAGTTGGAAAACAGCCTGAATATTATCAGAGGTCCAGTTGTTTAACAGAGAGAATCTGCAGGGTGTTACCTTAGAAATCCTTAGATGAGCACTATTTGTTTGAAGATCTTTTGTGAGACACTGCTTAGATTGTTCTCTGGTCAGAGAAGAGCCCACCCCGTATTTGGTCTTTGTCTAAAGCCATTCTTAATTGTAGACTCATTTGCTGTCTGGAGAGTCTAAGAATGGGAAACAGCTTAAAGGTGGAGAGAAGCAAGACCCAACTTCTTTACATTTAACTGCTTGCTGTTTAGCTCATTTCTCTCCACTTACATTTTACCAACATACTGGCTTAAAATCTTTGAGGTGATCAGTTGTATTTCCTAATAATATCTGATAACGCTATAGGCGCGAGCATTATCAGACATTATGCCACGACACAATTTCTCTTTCCTCCAGCTTCTAAAAACATTATTCTTACTTGTCTCTAAAACCTTGCTGAAAGGTTTCTTGAGGTATTTTAGACTTTTACTGGAAGTCCCCTCAAGGTCCTTCTAGCTTCTTCTCATTGCTTAATCCCATGGTTAATTGCCAAATATCTTTTTATAGTGGCAGGACCCTCCTTTTGATTCTAAAATCTAAGTCAAATATCTATGTATTTATAACAAATCACCTAAAATGTGTGGCTTAAACAGTTAGTATGATTTTATTATTCTCTCTAGAATTCTGTATGTTGACTAGACTCAGCTATATACACACTATGCAGAATTCTCTATATTGATTCAGGTGTCTCTCAGATGGATATAGTTTGAAAGTATCTACATTTCAAGTCCTTGCAAAGGTCTCCACACTCACATGTTTAGCAGTTGATGTAGCCTGTCTGCTGTGACTTCAGCTGGAGTTAATTGCTGGATACTGGTCTCACCATGTAGCTTGGGCTTCCTTCTGGCATGGCTGAGTTCTAAGAGCAAGTTTCCCAAGAAGGAGCATGTGGAAGGTACTTTTACCTTAACCTCAGAGCGTGGAAACTCCCCTAATGTCATTCATGTCATAGTATTTTGGTTTTTAGCAACATAGCCTGGATTTAAGCAGAAAGTGCATAGGCCCCATTGCAAAGAATTTAGAGGCTCATATTTTTAAAATATTTTATAAGTTCCTACTATATTCTAGACACTGTGTTATGAAATCAAAGGCCTTACAAAAATAAATACGACATGTGGCATCTCCTTGAAGAGATCACAGGCTAAGATGGCTTTATACTGTATCAACTTAATTAAGCTGGGCCTTTCCAGAAATCTTTTCTCTGTATGAATCCAAAGGAGGGTTTAACACAAGAAAAACAAATGAGCATGGCTCGGAATGCAGAAGCGAAACCACAGTTACTACTTTCCAAATGTTGGCTTCAGGTGACAAAAAAAATTTGCATTTTATTGCCGATATGCTGACTTCATTGCTAATATGGGACTATGCAAGTAGCTTAATTTTGTGCTAAAATTGCAGTTTTTCCATCTCCTGCTGGATTTCTGGATTTTTTTCAAATCTTAGACTAGATGAGCCTCCAGCCCTGTGACAAAGGACATCAACTTCTTCTGTAGGTCTCCTGCACTGTTGAGATTGAACCCAGTGGCAGATGTAGGTTCCCATTTGTTCTCTTAGATTCCAGTTTTCTTTATAGGTTTTGGTTTGTCCAGCTGTTCTCAAATTTACTTCTAATTTTTTATTTTTTTTTCCCTGACTGCTGACCTTGCTGACCTTCAGCAACTTTAGGACTTAACTACCAGATGCTCAGGTAACTTCCTTAGACCTCACCTCAACCTCCCCAGTTAAATATGGCTTAACCCCTATAATATATCCCATTTTCATTGTATGCATAGTGGGACTGCTTCCCTGATAGAACTCAGATGAATACAGGCAGAGCACAATAGCTTAATTTTCATACTTACAATACAGAGTAATATGTGTTATGTAAGGAAAAGAGTAACTAGGGAATGAATAAATCTTTTACGGAAGCTACTTTTTACCTGGGCCCTTTAAGTAATAAATATATTTCCATAACACAGAAAAGACAGTAATGACACTCTAGGTAGAGCCAACGATATTGATTCCACTTATCTTAAATAACTGACCTTGAAAAAAAAATTGCTCCTGTGGACAATAGCTGATTCTTTCTTAAATCACATGCCTTGGTAGTGACTAGCCTTTCATTAGCCTGTTCGTGAGCTTCCCATCTGATCAGGAAAACTTTGGAATGCATGGCACCTTATCAGAGCACCGCCTTTTGATTTTTCTTTTTCTTTTCCAGGAGACTCTAAAGAAAGCTGCTCTTTATTCCCAGCCATAGCAAGGTCCGGATGGAGAATCTTAATAACTTCCTGGTTACCCTGGAGCTGGCTCTCTGTGGCTCCGCTTGATCACTCTACTTCAAGTGCATTCCCAGAACTTCAGGCACACCCGGGAACAAACGTGTGTCTCTTTAAACAGCATTTTCGCAAAGGGAACATCAATCATTTCCCAAGCCAAATATAGACTCTTGCTGTTATGGGAAGAGTCATACGTGAAAATGCAGTCCTCGAGTTAGACTCCATCATGTTACAACTAAACCGCTGGAAACAGAACCAAATATAATTGCCCCAAGCCTCAATTTCCACAGCTATAAAATAGACTCATTGCTTGGTATCCCATTGGTTCCAGGACCCCTGCAGATACCAAAATCTGTGGATGCTCAAGTCCCTTATGTCAGATGGCTAGTAGAGTCAGTACTCCACGTCTATGAGCTCCCCATCTAGGTATATGTAAGGCCAACTGTAAATAACAGCCCTTGAAGCTCAGCCATTGGGGTTGCCTTTGGCGGTGTTAGTTGAGTGATGAATACAATGTATTATTTTGTTCAGGACCAGCCTTGTTTGCATTCATTAGCATTAGGAAGTAAGAAAACCTGACAGATCTGATTTTCAATCCCAGACTTTATTTTCTAGCAAGGCTGTCGAAGATTAGATGTTAAGAGAACACTACTCAGTATTCTGTGATAATCTATGTGGGAAAAGAGTCTCAGAGAGGATAGATGTGTGTATATGTATGGGGGAGGGGTCACTTTGTTGTACCTGCAGAAGTTATCACAGCCTTGTAAATAAACGATAACTTCAATAAAACTTAAAAAAGATAAACAACAAGGAAAATTTTAAAAGAAGAAATATGGTATACGGTGCACCTCAAGCAGTGTCCAGTACGTTACAGGGGCCCCTTATTAAATTCTATTAGGGATTTGTAAGATGCAATGTAAAGTTGGGATGATGTTAAGATGGTGGTAGCTGCTAGTCTAGGGAACAGGGGGACAAGAATGTCCTGCCTTGGTCAGCCACTTCTCCTCTCTTGTAGGTCATCACGAAGAATATAAAGGCAGGTAAAAGGCAGATAACACTTTACTAATAGCTGTGTCTTTGTCTCAGGCTATATAGTTGAGAGTGAGTTTGGGAGGAACCATGTGGAGACCTAGTCTTTTCTAGTTTAAAACTAGAGTGGCTTTCTTCCCCCTAAACTCAAACTTATGTCTTAGAACTCACCATTCGAATTATACTAAAATGTTTTGCTGAGGGGAGAATGGAAAAATAGATACAGAGAGGAAGGCAGCTTGAGAGAGTGTATTGGTGGAAGTGTAGATGCAAACTGGTCCATGCCTGAATCCAGCATTTACTTACAAAAACAGAGAATATCTATAAAGTGACATCTAACATGGCTAGAACCCTTATGCTATTATGTCGCTGCCCACACAGAAACACAATTCCAAAGAAACACCGTATTTATGTATTCAAACTTACATCTACTTTAAAGCTATACTCTTAGGAAAACAGGGCTCATTCAGAGGTTTTAATTTTAAGAAACTTCCCTTAACAGGAACAAGGACAGTAGTGAACTTCATGCATTTACTCCTGACTTATCAATAATATCTCATGAGTATTTATATTCATTCAATTTTTACCTTTTTTTGGTTAAAAAAAAGACTAAGGCACTTTGCTGTTAATCTCAGTTCTAATAGCCATGTGACCTTGAAAGTTGCTCCTCTCTGGTACTTGATTTTCACATCCTTAATAGAAGAAGTGCACCAGATAATCTCTTAAATTCCTCTCAGCTCTAACATCATGGTAGATAACCTAGTTATCTGTGTTTCTGCTTAAGGAAAATTTTAAAGTGCAAAGTTTCATTCTTTAAGAAATGGTTTTGCATCCCACTTTTTAGTCAAAAAAAAAAAACTCTGCCACATGAATTTATTTTAACAGACCCAAAATCTTGGTGATTTTGCTAAAGCTAAAAATAGAGTCTCCAGGAAAAGAAAAAAAAAAAAGGAGAGTCACGTTATTTATAAATAGCAAACCTTCAACTCGGGGGCTTGTTCGGTCAGAAAGAACAGTTTAAATTGAAAGGCAGAATCAAAATAAACCTATTTAAGTGGTTTGGCAAGAGTCCAGGTGCAAGATTTAGAGCCCTTGAGTCAGCAAAAGGGATGGTGAAGAGATAAAGAATTAAGAATTACCTAAAGTGCTATGAGCAGGATGCTGTGTCTGCTTAAATAATGGTCCATTTCATAGACCAGGAGAATGAGGTTTAGAGGAAAACACTGCCTGGCCCATGGTCACAGACAGATGGAGAGGGGAAGCAATCAGAAGTTACTTGTTTTTTCCACTCCTTTGTCCCCACTTCTCCCAGCCATTTTGAGGCAATCACAAAGCTTTATGGAAATGCTTCCTTTTCTTCCCTTGATATGCATAGGGATGGAGCAGGCACAGGTAGTTGTAGAAGTCACTATAAAGAACCATCATTAAAGAGGGAAACTTAGGGGACACTGGAGGACCACTGTAAGTCAATACCTGCTCAAGAAAGCCATCAGCACAAGGCAGGCTCGCTTGACTACTTGACTAGTGGAGGTGTGAGAATTGCCTCAGGTCGTCGGGTGGAGGATGGGATGAGGCCTGCACTCAGGGTCAGACCAAGGGCAAGGGTTTGAGGACCGCCCTTCTGCAGACTTGAATACACACCTTACAGGATACTAAAGAAGAGCTACTACTCGCAGAAAGGCAGAGGCGGACTTTTCCAACACTCGCTCCCTTTGGAGGATGAAACTGTAGCCCTCTGGCTGCTCAGGGCAGAACGCAGAACTTCGTGCCTGCATGCTGGAATCTCTCCCAAGTGTCCTATCGTAATAAATCTGTTTCTTGCCTGTCTCTTTGTATCTCACTGTATTCCTTCTGCACAGAGACGTGAAGACCCTGAACCTCGGTAAGTCCAGACACAGGGTAAGTGATTCTAATTTAAAACCGTGGGTTTAGGTCCCAGTCTGGGTTTAGGCTGGGTTCGAGTCCCGGCACATGTGCTCAAGTCCCAATCTGAGTTCTGGATAAGTTCAGGCCATCAGTGCTGTCAGTTTCAGTATTAAGAACAAACGTGGGGCCAGAGGTGAGGAGGAGGCATGAGTGCAGAAGCTTGCCTACATCGAGGAGCCCCATTCATTAATGAGTCAGGAACAAAAGAAGAACATTTAGCAGGGACTATGTACAGGATGCAGGGAAATGGACTTCAGGAGAAACGCAGCCCTTAGCTTCAGGATGCCTCCACTGCAGGAAGTAAGACAAGATCATTGCTAATTATGTGTCAGAAATGAATAGTGACCAGAGAAATATATAATAAATATAATATTCATTTCTTCAACATTCATCAAACCTAATGGTATTGCTATCTGGTGAGCAGTATTTCATGAGAATTTTTTTGCCTTTTTCAAACATGTAAGACTGTAAAGAATGTTATGGAGTATCAATGTACATTCTCCAGGGCCCAATTTATTCAAACTTTGGACCATAAAGGCATGACGGCTTTTTGTTTATTTATGTATGTATTTATTCATTTATTTATTTAGAATTATTTGGCAGTATTTTAAAATCTATTTTGTTAGATTGGTTTTAGATTTACAGAAAAATTGAACGGAAAGCACAGAGATCACGTACACCTCCTCATCAGAGGTAATTTCTAGGCCAGGTGTGTGTATGTGTGAGACAGTGTGCGTGAGTGACCAGGTTGAGATGTTGTTCAAAGGCATTCTGGAGACATGAAGTATTGGGGGGAGGATCTATAAGTAAGAGTTATCACTTTCGTCAAAGGGGTTTGGGTAATCTGAAGGAACGAAAGGCTCCAGCAACAGAAATGTAACCTGCAAGGTGGGGAGCAGAGTTGATGAAGTGTCAGGCTTGTGTAAGCCCTAGTAAGAAGATCCGTTTGCCTTGTGTAGGAGGGCAGGTGTTGGCAAGGCAAACTGGATGAGGATACCTGCTGCTTTGGCAGACAGTAGCTCTGTCGGCGCCATGTTTGTGTCATCTTCCCTCCAAAAATATATCAAGAAGCCACAACCTCAGACAATTCACTGCTTTATTCATCCAGTACTCTGGGGACAATATTACACTCTGGATACACTTTTCTAGTTGCTGGGTCCATACAGATGTGAAAGAGACTGTGAAAGTCTCTTCCCTAAAGCATTTTATATGGCTTCCCCTGTCAGCCATCTGCCTCGAATTACCCGACCCCATGCCTGGGCCTCTTTAAATGCTTTTGTCCTGTTATTCATTTCTCTGAGCAATTCAGATTACCTTCTCTGGTTTACTGACCTCAACATTTCTTTAGATGATACCCACCTTGCTCGCTCCTCCACCACTCAGCTCTGAATTCAATATTTTGATTCAAGAATCTGCAACATCCTTTTCCGTCCTCAGCACATAGAACTCTAGGCCCCGAGGTTCCTCTCCTCACTTCAGAGGGGAGATTTTGGGTTAGGATGGGACATTCATATTGTGTTATGCCACTAATGTATTCATCAGTGGCTTTTCTGCTTGTGTAGGCTAAAAATCCTTCCTTTTCTGAAGGGGATGGGATAAATTGTCATGAGAAGAGTGGGGATAATTGCCTGATAGAAAGCAATGCTTTTCCAGTTGGAAATGAGAACTGCTGGAAAAGTCTAGGCAGGGTCTTGGGCAGATGTTCCACCACCCTGGCCATGGCATAGAAGGAAGGCCAGCGACATTGTCAGAGAAAGAGCCAGGCATTTTCCACGCAGCCTTTCCTTGAATTCTTCAAGTTGCATAAAAAGATAACTATTGTGATATTTCCCTGAGGCTCAGGAACACGAAATAATTTCCCCATGGTTACACGGTTCTTTATTGGCAGATCTAATATTCAAACTCGGTCTCTCTTCTGTGTTTTCAAGCTTGGTCTCTCACCCCACCTGGCTTCCTGAATGTGGCTGGACATCCAGAGCTGAGCTTTCAGTGGAACTTGCAAAACAACACAATGTAACAGCTTTGACTGGGAAATGTGTCCATAAGTAACAAGGCCTTTTTGTCTAGGCTGGGATGAAGGTAGGAACTGAACACTTGGAAAAGTAAATGACATCAACTTGGAAAGAAGGCCCTGAACCTTGTCAGCTTAATGGAGGGATGATAATATCAGTACTTGCCCCCATAAAAGAGGGAGAGGGGCATGGTAGGTTCCTCCCTCCATAGTCAGAATTAATCCAACAGTTGTAGGGTAAGGGGGTCAAGCGATGAATACACTCTGTGAGACTGTCAAGGAGCAACCCCATGGAGTGAACTGACATGAACTGGGTAACGCAGAGGCACCTGGTGTTTATTGTCTCTAGTAATCCCAGCATCTATCCCAGAAGCCAGTGGGATAAACGCCACCGAGCATGGGTGCCAAGGCTTCTCAGGAAGGAATTTTAATTCCGACTTTGGGTAACCAGAAGACATTTCTTAACCTCTCTGCTCCTGAATTTCCTAAGCTGCAAAATAAGTGTCTTCGTTTGTGACATATCCATTATAGAAATTAAAATGAGATATTGAACAACCTGATTAAAAGGATGGGTCTAGGGAGTTACCGTTGTGGTGCAGTGGAAAAAGAATCCAACTAGTATCCATGAGGATGTGGGCTCGATCCCTGGCGTCGCTCAGTGGGTCAAGGATCTGGGGTTGCGGTGAGCTGTGGTGTAGGTCACAGATGCAGCTCGGATCCCGCGTCACTCTTCCTGGAGTGTAAGCTGGCAGTTGTAGCTCCAATTCAGCCCTAGCCTGGGAACTTTGCTAGTAATATACCATTAGCATGGTCCTAAAAAGCAAAAAAAAAAAAAAAAATTAAAAATTAAAAAAAGGATTGGTCAAAAACCTTAACAGTTACCTTAACAAAGCTGGAGTAATGGTGGTAGTGGTGGTGGTAGGGGTGGAATATACAGCAAATAAGCATATGAAAAGATATTCCACATCATCAAAGAAGTGCAAAACAAAACAAGCAAACAACCCAAAAAGATACCACTATGTACCTGTTAGAATGGATAAAATCTGGAATAATGACAACATCAGAAGCTGGTAAGGATGTAGAGTAACCTGAACTCTTCTGCATTTCTAGTGGGAATGAAAAATACTACAGAAACTTTGGAAGATAATTCAGTGGTATCTCACGAAACAAAACATAATCGTACCATATAATCCAGCTCCTGATATTTACCCAAAGGAGATAAAACTTATGTCCTCAGAAAAACCCGCACACAGATGTTTATAGCAGCTTTATTCATGATCACTAAAACTTGGAAGCAAGTAAGATGTCCTTCAGTAGGTGAATGGATAATTAAACTGTGTTACATCTAGACTGTGAGATACTATTAGCGATAAAAAGAAATTAGCTATCAAGATAGGAAAAGACATGGAGGGACCTTAAATACGTCACTAAGTGATAAAAAGCCAGTTTGAGAACATGCCACATTGTATGACTCCAACTATATGACATTCTGAAAAAGGCAGGCAGCACTATAGAGACAACAAAAGATCAGCGGTTGCCAGGATGAGGGACCAAGAGTTGAATAAGCAGAGCACAGAAGAATTTTAAGGCAGTAAAAACACTCTGAATGATGTCATGATAATGGATATATGCCATTTTTAAATTTGTCAAAAACCCCTGGTATGTTCACTGTCAAGAGTGAAGCCTAAGGAACACTTTGGGTGATTATGAGGTGTCATCCTTGGTTAAAAAAAAAAAAATACATATATATATATATATATATATATATATATATATATATATATATATACACCACTCTGGTGAGAAATGCTGATAATGAAGGAGACTGTACATACGTGGGACAGGGGTTACGTGGGAAATCTCTGCACCTTCCTCTCAGTTTTATTATAAACCTAAAATAGCTCTAAAAAACTGTCTTAAAATATACAGGAGTTCTCGCTGTGGCTCAGTGGGTTAAGAACCCAGCTAGTATCTATGAAGATGCGGGTTTGATCCCTGCCTCTATCGGTGGGTTAAGGATCTGGCGTTGCCATGAGCTGTGGTGTATGTAGACTGCAGATAAGGCTTGGATCCCATATTGCTGTGGCTGTGCATAGGCTGTAGCTGCAGCTCCAATTTGACCCCTGTCTCAGGAACTTCCATATGTCTCAGGTGTAGCCCTAAAAAAAAAAAATAAGGTTCAAAAATGAGATTTATATCAAATTCGTGGGCCATTATAGACAAGAAATAGCAGCTCTCCCTCCATCATACATAATAATCATTCTAGTAGAGTTCAATAAAATATCTCTTTAACAAGTTGATTAAAAGATCCATTTTTGGCTTGTACACAAAACATCCTCAGTACATGCTTAAAAGAAAGAAGAAACACCTGGACTGTGAAAGTAGTCATTGCTTTGCTCAAAATTTATCAATGCACCCAGTTAACCATGCCCCCAGGATGCTATCATTGTAGAAACATTTTATTCTATCATAGACGCGGAAGGCTTAATTCAGGGAACTATATATCATTTAGAAAAAAATAGGCAGATTTGACGAAGCACATTTTAATAATGGGTGGGTACAGGGACAGAGTTTGCCTGTAGTGTCACAGACTTTTTTTTGGCTTTGTCCCTGGCATGTGGAAGTTCCCCAGCCAGCAATTAAACCTTCCAAGTCACTGTAGTGACAACGCTGGATCCTTAACCCATTGAGCCACCAGGGAACTCCTCAGTTATTTATTTATTTATTTGCTTGTTTGTTTGTTTGTCTTGCTTTTTAGGGCCACACCTGAGGCATATGGGAATTCCCAGGCTAGGGTCGAACTGGAGTTACAGCTGCTAGCCTAGGCCACAGGCAGCCATAGCAATGCCAGAATTGAGCTGCAACTTCAAACTACACCACAGCTCATGGCAACGCCAGATCCTTAAACCACTGAGCGAGGCCAGGGACTGAACCCGTATTCTCATGATGCTAGTTACTGCTGACGCATGACTGGAACTCCTATTTATTTTTTTTTAATTACAAGAGGAATGCTCTTGCAGTTCATCAATGCTGTCAATGGAAATAACTGAGAAAGTACAAGATGTCCTTTGAGAAGCTCTCCATTCTGGGGGATGGATTTCATCCCTCTGCAGCCTTGACCCAGCACATTGTGTGGAATTCCTCCAAGGAGTCATCAATGACATTCATTTTTCCCTCCCTGCTTCTGAGTCTTATATCAATACCAGGTAGCTGGGGAAATTCCTCATATTCTCCTCATTTTAATAAGAATGCATCCTTTAGAGCATCTAAATTCACTGCATTCTGGGAGAAATTAGAAGTCGATCTTTCTGTACTTATTGCCCTGAAAATGAAGCATGCCACTAGAAGCATTTTTTTTTTCCTGGTAGAAAATAACTTGACGAATACAGCCCACAGCTTAAATTACTGAAAGAATGAGGGTCTATAATTAGTTTTCCAATGCAATTGTTGTTACTGAGAATATAGGTCCCCCCGTTAAAAAAAGTAATTACAAAAATAATTGTTTTGAGAAATGAAGTTGCCTGTTGCAAGTAAGGTGGTTCCTTTTTCTCTGAATTCCAATTGCTCGGTTTGCTCTTTTGCTGGAAAAAGTCAGAAGACAGAGAGAGCAAGGGAAGAAGGACCAGAGGGAGGAAGGCGGGGGGTGGGGGGAGAGTGAGAGTGAAGAAAAAAGAAAGACAAAAGCTGTTTTATGATACTGTGTGTGATTCCTTTAGGAAAAGGCCTTCAGGAAGGTACTCATCTGAAGTTCATTGAGAGTTTAATTGAAGTTATTAAATGACTGCTTTTGGCAAAAAAAAGACAGAGCAGTAGTTTTTGAGTTGTGCATATAGGCAAAATTGTTTTCTCCCCCCCCCCCCGATGTTAGTAGCTTTATTCCCAGCCTCTGCATAAAAGAGTAGAAAGATGCTGCTTTGATAGTAGGGTTAGAATTTTTTTTTGTTTGCTTACGTTGATTGTTTGATTTAATGAAGTATACACGGAGGATATTAACTGGCTAAATTCATCAAACTTTATGAAATTATATGCAGTCATGTAAATATGTATGTGACTGTATGTATATATTATATCCATATTTATATATGTGTATATCAGCTACTATGGGAATTAGTCAATTTTGTCTTCTTCAAACTGAGGCGAAGATAGCACCTTCACTCCGATATTTTTACTAGAAAGCTAAACTCCATTTCATCTTTCACGCATGGTTCTTTTAGGTAGGAGATATTTTTTAACTTCCGTTTTTGAACTACCAAAGCCCATTTCATTACCAGGCCACGCTAAACACTGGTGGCTACAGAGTCCTGAACTTCTATTTGTATATGAATTATTCAATGCACTTTGCAGAAATGCTCATGAATGGGTAATGAACAAGAAGATATCTGTGCTCGGGAAAACTGAAATGTGGGAAGGGAGGATTATCTGTTCACTCGCAAGCACGAATCCAGTGATAACTCAGAACCCAATGTAAGGGACGGGACGCTGGTTACTTGTGACGTGGTCCTTTCCCTCCGCTCACTTTGGTTTATGTGGTGAGAAGGAGGGCGTGTGATCACACATGAGCACGTCCATGTGTCCACACCCAGGTTTTGACCCATCGTTGAGTCTCTAGATGAAAGTCTTAGAGGAAAGCAGGATTAGGTATTCACTGCGAAACTATTTGAAAGAAAGTACTCTGGTCCAAGGACTGAAATTTAGATGTTTAAACTGATTTGAAAAAAATTCCCTTTTATTCCTCTTTGTAAAAATCTCATTAATCTCAGATTCAACTTCACGGTACTGGTGCTCCCAGTGTTTGGTGGGCTATCTGTGTTCAAAGAGGTCTGTACAGCTGAACTTAAAGAGTTTAACACTGGGAATTCCTGTCATGGCTCAGTGGTTAACAAACCCGACTAGTATCCATGAGAAATGGGGTTTGATCCCTGGCTTCACTCAGTGGGTTAAGGATCTGGCATTGCTGTGAGCTGTGGTGTAGGCCAGCAGCTATAAGCTCCAGTTCGGCCCATAGCCTGGGAACCTCCATATGCTACGAGTGTGGCCCTAAAAAAGACAACCAAAAAAAAAAAAATTAAAAATGAATGACACATCCCTTTTCTCCCTTTTACACTTGAGGAATGTATTAACATTATTTTTTAGGTTACATGCATTTAGTTCAGATAGGTTTGCTCAGCCATTTATTGGTGAAGCTGAATTTGAAACCAGTATCTTTGAACCTGAATAATTTATATAAATAATTCTTACATGCAATTTCCTTGTAAGTGGATGAAATATGTATCATTTTTCTGGCATAATTTGGAAGTTATACAGCAGGTATGTGTGTTTGTGGGTACGGGTGTGTGTCCATTTGTTTTTCTTACATCAATGAAGCATGAGGTCCTGGTTTACAAGCAGTTACATATGCCAGAAATCCACAATAATCAAGAAAGTATCTTAATTAAAAATATACACCCTGCGCAGAGGCTATTACTTTAAGTTCATTACTGGAGAATTAGCATTAGCAAAGGTATTAACTCCTCCTCTAAGGCAGTGGCCGCCTGAGTGAGTTTAAGTCAATAAAACAACAGAATCACAGTGCAATGAACAGCGGAGGGATTTCCATCCCAGGTATGACACTAAGCAGGGGATGGTGTGGAGGGGTGGGACATCTGAGATGACACGGGAAACAAATGGTTCAGGAATAATGAGAGATTTCCATCAACGCTAAGACCTGAAAATGTTCTTTTTCTAACTGAAGCCAGAGGGGTTTGTGACACTGCACATAAGACATCTGAAGAAAGCAATCTCTGAATATTTGCAGAAGGAATGTTCCCTTGAAAGACGGTCACTGCTTCATGATTCCTGGAAAGTGCAAAACAGCAGATAAAATGAACCAAAAAAAAAAAAAATAGCAAATCATAATTGTCATAGATTGCAAATGGCTACAAAACCTCCCTGTACTTGAATGCAGTCTGCTTTGCTATGTGACAGAGTAAAGTGTGTTTGTCCATCCTGTGAAAATAAGTTGGCCCTGTGACTTGCTTTGGGGAATGGGGTATTAGCCAAATGCCTCAGGCACAAGTTTAAAAGCACTTGTGAGTAGGGCTTGCCCACTTGCTGTTCTTGGAATCCTAGGATTACCATATGAAAGCACCCCAGCTAGCCTGTGGGAGCCACGGGGAGGAGAAGCAACAGACAACCCGCTGCCAGAAACACCAGTGAGACCATCCAGAGTCCAGAAACCAGCTTGTCTCTCCGGCCTATGCTTGAGAGTCCAACAGATCACACCAGAAGGAACATCTCTCCAGCCCTCGGTCCTGGAGGATCAATAAAAGGACTTTTGATTCACATGAATGGTTCTGGGGTGGTTGGAGCACAGCATCAGCTAAACAAACGCAATCTTGAAAGTACAGCCCATGAAGACCGAGCCAACGAAGCAGGATTTTTCAGTCCTTTAAAAAATAGCTCAGAGAAATCATAGGCTGAATGACTGAAAAAAATATTGTAACTGACTAGGATACCTGGTAGCAACTGAGTCCCATAGATCTGCTCTTTGGGATGGGCGACATGGCATTAAGTGTCAGAGAGTGCTGAATACACGTCCAGACCCTGCCTGGCAGTACAGAAATGCTCTCTGACCTTGCTGGGTTTCTAGTCAATAAACTATAAATTGGAATTAAAAACATTATTTCTTATAATGCCCCTTTGCAGTGTATCATATGACACATCGTAGGTGCTCAATAAAATGATAGAGATTTTAATTTTGGTGACGATAATAATGCAGATAGGAATCTTGCCCCCACACCCAGAACATTCTGGCCTGAGCTGTTGGAGCTAAAAGCCACCGCAAGGATACATGCTGATCATTTGCCACATCTGCTCTGATAAAGAGCTTGGCAAAGACCAGCATGGAGCAGCCTGGGGCCACAGAGTAGGAGATGGAGACTGATGAAAAAACAAAATAAGGAAACGTGACTGATGATTTCATGAGGGTTAGGGGCTTGTTCTAAACACTAGAAATACATGGAAGCAATGTTTGTTTTGTCACAATGCGTAAAGTTTCTTCCATAGGTGTGTAGAGCTATAACCTGAGACTCTGAACAATATTTATTCTAACACTTTATTTTTTCAATTTTTTAAAAAGTTTTATTAAAGTATAGTTAATTTACAAAGCTGGGATGATTTCTGCTATACAACAAAGTGACCCAGTCACAGGTATACGCATATCCATCCGCCCAGATTCTTTTCCCACACTGACTACAGGAGAACACTGGGTAGAGTTCTCTGTGCTCTCTACAGCAGGTCCCTGCTGGCCAATCATTTCTAACACTTTTGTGTTCATCTTTCCAAAGGACTCTCTTGATTCCCATATAAATGTTTCCACTAAGATTTCACATTTGGGGATTAATTTAATATAATAAACTAATAGCCTCAAAGACATGAACTACATTCATGGATAGAAAGAGCCTAAAAGATATTTTTCATAAAAAAAAAATTTCCTTAAAGTTAAATAAGCAAGTAAATAAATAAGCTGTACATTTTCTCTCACACATGTAGTTAAAGGTTAAAAGGAGTTCCTGCTGTAGATCAGCGTGTTAAGTACCCAACGTCCTTGTGAGGGTGCCAGCTCAGTCCCCGGTTTTGCTCAGCGGGTTAAGGATCCAGCATTGCTGCAACTGTAGCACAGTTTGCAGATGTGGCTGGAATCCAGTGTTGCCCTTGCTATGGCATAGGCCCCAGCTACAGCTCTGATTCATCCCCTAGCCTGGGAACATCCATATCCTGAAGGCGCAACTGTAAAAAGAAAAAAAAAATAATCATGAGACTTCTGCTTTTAACAAATTTGTGGTCTATATAGCTTTAAAAAGAAAAAAAGCACAGTTTTTCCATATATATATATAATGTATACATAAATTATAAGAAAAGAGTATGTTAAAAAAACGCTTAAATGAATAAGCAAGATTGCAAGAAAATTCTCAAACTCCTTGGGGTTCAAAATGAAGTAGGAATCTTGAATCCTGAGTAATTACGTATCAGGGAAGCTGGTAGCCAACCCCAGTCACTGTCCAATCCCTGGTAATTTTGAGACTCCTATTGAATGCAGTATACACCGGGGGTAGAGGCACGGCTTTGGGTCTGCAAACAGTGAGAAGCTGGAATTCAAAAGGGTGGTCAGCCCAGGATTTTAGGGGGCAATATCCTCAGTGAACTAAATGATGAAGAAAAGATCCAACCTCCCTGTCAATATGACTTGTCTTTGGGGGTGAGTGAAAGAAAAAGGGAAATAGTGCTTCTTAGCTCTAATGAAGGAAACATTTTCAAGTTTTGAGAAAAATAAGTATGATGTTATTATGCCAAGAAGACTTCATAAATACGTACTGTAATACATAAAGCTGTAAGAAAAAGACTGAACAACTTACATAAACGATAAAAACTTACTTTACTTTATCAAATTACATCGTTTACAAAAATAGAGGATTAAAAAGAGACTTGGAATAGTTATTTACCATACATCTAACTATTATAAAGAATTCCTGGAATCGGTAAGAAAAACAAAACAAGCTACTTAATAGAAAAATGGCCAAAGACATGAAAGGATGTTGTTCTGAAAAAAATGAAAACATATCAGCTAAAAAAAAAAAAAATACAGCAAAGAGATCAACCTCATGAGTAATCTGGGGGAAAAGAGCTAAAAATCACAAAGAAATGGCCATTCTAACCCCTCTTAACTGGGCAAAACATTTAAAAATTTAACAGTTGCAAGTTTAGGGAGGGCTATAGAACAAGAGGAAAGCTCATACACTCTTGGGATGAGTGTAAATTAGTACAATTGCTTTGGAGAGCAATCCATTATTAACTATAAAGTTTTAAGATGCAAGGATACCATGACTCAGCAATTTCATCCTAGATCAACTTTGCTTGGTTTGTCAGAAGAGACATATGCAAGAATGTCCTTACCTGAAATCGATCAGTAACAAGGACATACTATAGAGCCTGGGGAGATCTATTCAATACTCTGTGATAGCCTGTATGGGACAAGAATCTGAACGTTAATGGGTATACATGTATACGTATGGCTGATTCACTTTGCTGTATGCCTGAAACTAAAGCAACTTTGTAAGCCACCTATACTCCAATAAATCTTACTAAAAAATAATAATGTTAATAATAAACTCGAATACCCATCAATACGAAAACAGAGCAAAAATTGTGGAATAGACACAAAAAGGACTATATAACAGTAAAATAACTAATTACATAACTAATTACATCTATGTGAATCAAATGAATTAATCTCACAGACAAAATTTTGAGTGAAAATGGCAAGCTATAGATTACAATTTAGGGCGACATTTAAAGTTCCAGTGTAAAAACCTGAACAATATGTTGTTCTGAAAAAAGATAGAAAATGACAGGTCGCAATGAGGGGTTATGCCTTCCTGGGAAGGGAGGTTTTATTTCTAAAGCGGTGGTGACATGCATGTGTGTGTATTTATAATATTATACTTCATAAAGATTTTATACTTATGAAATACTGCATAATCAATTTTTTAAGAATAAACTTGAAAGGCATACAAATTCATACTAGTCATTAACCTTAGGGAAGGGGGAAAAAACTGGGTTGGCGGGGATTAGGGAAGGAAATTTTGAATTATTAAAGTGTAATTGACATAAAACATTGTATTTGTTTCAGATATACAAGATAATGATTCAATCTGTGTATTTATTGTGAAACAGTAGCTAAGGTAAGTTTCGTTAGCATCTGTCACCATACAGAGTTACAGAGGGTTTTTCTTGCTACTTGGAACTCATGATTCTTTCCTGTTACCATTCATGTTGGAGCACAAGTTGGAGTTTTGCTAACAGCGCTTTCAGGAATCCAGTCTATATTGTCTGTAAGACCTTCCACTTGCTCTACCGTAAATCAATGAAGTGCTTTGTCCCCAGAAACAGTTTTTAATCTCCCCTAATTCATCCCTATGCTGTCTCTTCTTTCTGATTTCCTGCTCTAGTAAATGGCACACCAGCATTAGCCTAATCAACTAAACTCTTAGTGTGTGTTCACTTCACTGTAAGCGGGGCCCCAAGCCTTGATGATTCTAGCCCTTAAGCATCTCCGGATCCATTTCCACCAATGCCGTCTTAGAGGAATCATGGATGCTTCTCACAGGCGTTTTCAGTAGCATTTTAAGAAGAATCGCAGCCTCAAACTCATTCCTGCAAACTGCCTGTCCCCCTTCTGCCAGAGTGATCCTTCCTAAATGTGAATGTGTTTGGGGGGGGGGGGCCCACCTTCTCTTGTACCCCTATGAAACCTTATATGTGCACGTTGCATATTAATTTTTTTTTGTCTTTTTGCCTTTTTTTTTATGTAGAGCCGCACCCGCGGCATATGGAGGTTCCCAGGCTAGGGGCTCTAACAGGAGCTGTGGCCACCGGCCTTCGCCACAGCCACAGCAACGCGGGATCCGAGCCGCGTCTGCAACCTACACCACAGCTCACGGCAACGCCGGACCCTTAACCCACTGAGCAAAGCCAGGGATCGAACCCACAACCTCATGGTTCTTAGTCGGATTCGTTAACCACTGAGCCACGAAGGGAACTCCGCATATTAATTTTTCAGAGCTTAAGGTGCATAGCTGACAAGAGTTTAGTTAACATGTGGGTAGACTCCCTTTTTATTTCACTACTCATGCATAGTTGTTTTAATACAATTGAAATGATAGGTGTCCCCTAAATGACAGCATGCATTATTCATAAATGTTGCATGATTACATTAGTATAAAAATTTAACAAGCAAGTAATTATAAGATCTACTGGTGAATATGTCTCCCAAATCTCCAAGATGAAATATTGGCGACTTAAGTTTATGAAGCACTGTCTCATGCTGTTAGTTTATTGTATTATGGCCACATTCAGGGCTGAATTCCCTGCCAGGCAAGGAGCCCCAAGATACAGAGACACTTGTTGCTTTCTTTCCCAGGCTTTAGTCCACTCAATAGTGAGTTCTGCATTGCACAAAGCTCAACTCTGCAAAGAGAAAAATACCTAACTGTTGGCCGGGTTACCATCCTCGATATGTCTTTATGTTAAGAAAGATCCTTTGGGTTGTAAATGAAGGAACATAAACACAGTTCAAACTGGTTTAATCCCAAAGGAAAATTTTGCTTTGTTTAATTGAAAAACCCAGGGGTACCTTTGGCTCATTTGGTGGCTGAATCCAGATGCTCCAGTGATGCGGATGGGAATCAGTCACTTTTCTCTCTTTCTATGGTTTAGGCTTTAAAAAGATGTTGGGGGAGTTCCTTCTGTGGCTCATCAGTAATGAACCCGATACGGGTTCGATCTCTGGCCTCGTTCAGTGTGTTAGGGATTCTCATTGCCATGAGCTGCCCTGTAGTTCACAGACGTGGCTCGGATCCCCTGTTGCTGTGGCTGTGGCATGTTGGCAGCCACAGCTCCGATTCAAGCCCAAGCCTTACTAAGAAAAAAATTAACACGTAAAAACAAATTTTAAAAAGTGTTTCGGTTTTGATCACAGGCAGCCTCTTTGTGTATGATCATTATGTAATTTCAGTTTTCCATCCTTGTTAATGATGAATAATTGGGAAAAAAAAAAAAAACAAACACCTACTTCAGTTGCTTCGGTTACTGAGACGGGATGGGGACCCCCCAAAGGATGGTGCATTTGAAGCTGAGGCCTGATACCTCCAAGGCAACCATTTACTGACTATTTAGTGTTCTGATTCCTTACTCAACACAAGTTTATTGAGCAGCTAATATGTATTAGATACTCTGTCACAAAGATTCACGACATGTCTCTCTTATGTTCAGGTCCACCATGGGGCAGAAGCAAGCCTATGAGTGTGTTACATAACAGTATGGGAAGCACCACGCAGGGCCATGTCCTGAGCTGCAGATAGAGGAAGGATGTCTAAACCAGTCTCAGGAGGTCAGGAAAAGCCTAAGGGCCTCATGTCACCTACATACAGAAACTCTGGGACATGACCGGTCTTGGTTGTTACATTGCAGCAATATTGTTCAAGCCGTTGCTGCCACGATTAGTTTGGTTAGAATCCGTGAGGTCTCCAGGGATCAGTTCTACACAGAGCCATGGCTCCACATTGAAGGCCCAGTTGTCATTTTTTCTATGGAAAAGAGTATTTGGAACCCCAAAACTAATTTTTCCAATTTTTTCTCTAACGCATATGAATGTGCCTTACTTTGTATTCATTATTTATTTTCTATTAATGAGTTGTTTGATTATTTCCCTTGGTGAGCAGAATTTTCCAGCAGTCGAAGATCTGAATAATGCAGAGATAACTAATGATGCTATATTTTTTTTTTCCGGGATGTGCATTTCAGATGCAGACAGATTCTTACCGAGGGAAAATAAAAACATTTAAAATTGCCATTGTCTAGAAATTGTGATGGGAGAGTGCTCTATCTAGATTAGTCTGAAAATTAATGATGAGGCTGGAAAAACAGATAAGTAAAACAAAGCATGATTTCTGTGTGAAACCAGCAGGAAATTGTGATAAATCAGCAGATCCGGCGTTGAGGCCTGGCCACCTCACTATTTAGTGAGTTAACTGGGAAACTGAGCCCTTGGTTTCTCTGCAGCACTCCTTCTATTTTGTCCTTTTAGAGCTAACTATCAAGGGAGTATGAATCCATGGAATTAACTTAAAAATAAGAACAGACAAATTGCACTTCATTAGATAAATAGCTTCCGTGATTTTTTGATCTCGAATCCCAAGGCACATGATCAGATCAACCAAGGTACACATTAAACTTCAAAAGCGAAGCAGAAAATTGACTTATGTAACACTATAACAGAGAATAAAAATAAGGACCGAAAGAAAGGGAAATTAATACTATCAATTTTTCTAACACCACATGATATGTTTTTGTATGTACATGAGCTTTTTATAGTTTCTTACTTAGACAGAAGTACTTATATCTAGGGCCAACACCCAATCCACATTTTGTAGTTTCTTGTTAGACAGAATACTTATATGCAGGGCTGACACCCAATGGGCTCACACTGGTAAGGCCACGTGACACTCAGCCACTGTCCACTCTGCTCGGTCACGGTTCATGCCATTGCAGTGGTTAAATATCTTTCAAGTCTCCCTGCTTACCCATTGGGGGAATTTATAGGGCCTCCTTCTTAACCTGAACAATTGGGGATAGATAGACATTTTGATCTTCAGCTGTCAGTCATAATGCAAATAGTCCAGCTTTGGAGTTGTGCACACCAGCTAGAGCAATTCCTATATCCTCCGTGGACTGCAGTACTTGTTGGCCCCATTCAAAATAGACTGTCGCTTAGTTTTGCTTATATCAACAGAGCGTAAGCACAGCATGTCCACTTCTTGATAAGATTTCTTCCAGAAAAATAGAATTTTATTTTCAGATGTGGTGGTAGGCAAACCAGGAAGGGGCCCTGCCAAGGTGGATTAACGCTAGCCAGTGACAGGTTCTCTAAGGAGGTCAAGATAGGAGCAGGAGGAATCACTAGAGGCTCAATGCCAAGGACAGAGGAGCTGCCAAGTGGTCGAGGTCCTGACTGGGTAGACAGAGAGAAGGTGTCGGTAGAGAGATGTACGAGAGTGAAGTGGGGATAAGGATTTCAAATCTGGCTGTGCTCAGAGTCCCCTGGGAAGGCTTTACCAGTATAGAGTCTCAAGTCACGTCCCCCTGATGCGTTTTATCTTTAGCCATCTAGCAACCTCTCCACACCTCTTGCCTTTTAAACATATTTGTGATTATAGAAAAATTTACTACACAGTTTAAATTGTTTGCAGTTTATAGGCAAAACCACTAAATAGCAAAGAATCAGTAGAAGTATCCAGGCTTCTAGGCTCCTGGCCATATGCCTACTGTAAAATTTTAGGCTGTGTGTCTATGTCACACAAAATCATGCATCCAAGCCTGTGTTGAAACTTCTGTTTGGAAACCCTTTGACCATGTAGCCAATGGTGGTTGTTCTTAGAAAGCTCCAAGGAGAAGGATGCTTGGAAACGTTCTTGACTGCAGGGACGGTAATTGATCTGCCTCTGTGGCTGATTCCTAGGGAATAATCCCAAATGCTAGGTTTACTGGGAGGTGAGAGTGGACCTCCTACTTGTGGGTGTGGCATTTCACAAGAATTTTTCCTTTCAGACTCACAGGCAGGCCTTATTTTGTATTCCCATATTACCTGTGAGACTGGGAGAGGGAAGTGGTGAAAACCAAGGCAGTCTGTTGAGATTCTTTTTTAAAAAAAATGATTTTTATTTTTTCCATTATAATTGGTTTACAGCATTCTGTCAATTTTCCACTGCGGAGCTAAGTGACGCAGTCACACACACACACACACACACATTCTTTTTCTGACATGATCTTCCATCATGTTCCATCACAAGTGACTATATACAGTTCCCTGTGCTATACGGCAGGATCTCAATGTTTATCCATAGGATACAAATTTGGTGCCACCCAGATGACAGGCTAACAAAGTTATGTACTGGAGTCATTTTGAGTTTTCATTCCTTCTTTCTCACTTCTAGCTATTTGTCCTTTGGGCTATTAGATAACTTCTCAAAGACTTAGTTTCTTTGCCCCTTAAATGGAAATCATTACACTCACCTAACAGCATAATTGTCAAAATTACTGGAAATCTCACATGGATTACAGCCAAAAATTTTAAAGATGCTGTAGTCATTTCAAAACCATAAAACCCATGTTTTCCCAGTTGGACAAAATAATTCCAAAGCTGACTCTCATCTAGAGCAACTAGAAATTATGCATTATCTCCTTTTCCCTGGCCTTGGTTTCCCTAACTCTTAATGTTTTTGTTAATCGATTATATTGTAAAGTATAATGCATGTAGAAAAATACCATTAAATAATATCACAGTTTGATCAATAATTCTAAAGTGAGATGCCACACAACCGTGAAGTCAATATTCAGTAGCTGACGGCCAACATCACCAAGGCCCAAGGTCTTTGTTTCCTCCTGGAAGTGTGCACTATTCTAGTGTCTACGGTAATCACTTTCTGATTTTCTTTAAAGTTTTACTGCCTATATACATCCCTAAAAGTAAAATTTAGGTTTGTCTGTTTGCTAACTTTATGTAAGTGAAATATCACCTTATGGATTCTTTTGTTTTTATTTTTTTTTTTAATGGCCTGCCTCTATTTCTCAAAATAATGTTTACAAGATTCACAGGGTTGTGACATTCTTGGCTTTTTGCTGCATGGCATTGCCTTAAATAAATGTACCCCAGGTTTCATATGCTCCCGCTGTTGGAAAATACTGGTTTGGTTTCCAGTTTTACTCTTGTATGTGTTTCCTGGTGCTCAGGTGTTTTGGCATTTCCACGGAAGCAGAGGCTTAGATGAGGATGTGGGGAATTTATTTGGGAAATGATGCAGGAACGGTAAGTGCGGGAGCAGATAGAGAAGAAAATAAGGACAAGTGATCGTTGCTGGTTTTAGCAGTGGCTGCTTTAACCACTGGGGCTTGAGTCTGCCAGGACCTCAGAGGTCCACAGAGCTTCCAAAAACGTCCTCAAGGGCGGTGTGCTGACATCTTCACCGACAGAATTCAGACTCCTAATTCCTGAGAGTTAATCTAGAGGATTCTTTTCAGATTTATTAATATTGTAAATGCTTTATTTTAATTTTAATTATTTTTCTTATGCTCTTATTACAAATTGATATAGAAATTTTTCTAAAACATTTATTAATAATTTTAATAATTAACTGTAGAGGATTTGGTTTTGCTGCATACATAATCATATAGTATGCAAAAAAAAACAGTTTATTTTTTCTTTTGAATATTTTTGCTTTTTAATTTTTTCAATATTATATTATTTTACCCCCAGGGGAGATCTTACTAACTGAATATATGTGCTGTAGGTTTGGTCAGATTGAAGAAATCCCATACTATTCTTAGCTTGTCAAAAATTTTTGCCATGAGTGGATTTTAATTTGATGAAATACTTTTAATTAATATCTTTATATCTATAGAGATGAAATGACTTTTCCTATTATTCAGTAAATTTGGTGAATTACATTGATCAGTTTTCTAACGCTGAAATGAACTTGAGTTCCTGACATAAAAACAATTTGATCATGATATAGCATGCCTTTTACACATTGCTGTGACTTGTTGGTTTAGTGTTTTTCTATCTTGGTATGTGTATATATATTTATTTTAAGTTTATATAGATAAATATATAAGAAATAAATACATCATAGGACTATGTATAAATACTTCTTTTTTTTTAATTTTTTTTTTTTTTGGCTGCTCTTGTGGCATGTGAAATTTCCCAGGCCAGGGACAAAACCCATGTCACAGCTATAACCAGAGCAACAGCAATGGCAATGCTGGATCCTTAACCCACTGAGCCTCCGGGAAACTGCAATATATTTTAATATGTATTATATGTTATATACATATTTCTGTACTATATATTTAAATATATTATATTTAATAATCTATATGCCACATATATGAAGTATAAGTAAAATTAATTGTATTCTAAAGTGTTTTGGGTGCTCGCTTCAGCAGTACATATACTAAATTTGGAACGATACAGAGAAGATTAGTAGGGCCCCAGTGCAAGGATGACACACAAATTCATGAAGCGTTCCATATTTTTTAGAGACTCTTTCTGAAGTCAGTCAAAAAGAGACAGACAAATATCGTATGATATCACTTATATCTGGACTCTAATATACGCACAAATGAAACTTTCCATAGAGAAGAAACTCATGGACTTGGAGGACAGACTTGTGGTTGCCAAGGGGGAGGGGGAGGGAGTGGGATGGACGGGAGTCTGGGGTTAAGAGATGCAAATTATTGCATTTGGAGTGGATAAGCAATGAGATCCTGCTGTGTAGCACAGGGACCTATATTCAGTCAGTTGTGATGGAACATGTTGGGGGATAATGTGAGATAAAGAATATATATATATATGTATGTGTGTGTTAGAAAGAGAGAGAGACTGGGTCACTTTGCTGTACAGTAGAAAGTTGACAGAACACTGTAAACCAAATACAATGGAAAAAATAAAAATGATTTAAAAAACAAAGTGTTTTGGTGAGTTACTCATGGTCATACAGCCAGTTAAGTTACAGTCCTCCAGATATATGCAGAATTGGGTGGAAATATTTTTTCCCTGAATGGTTGGTAGAACTTACTGGACAAGCCTTCTAGGCTAGCACCTTTTCTTAAGAGAGTACTCTCAGTTGATACTCAACCATCTGTGTCGGGTGCAGGACAATTCTGACCTCTGGGTGGTCGATGTCAGGAGAGTTCATTTCCTGGACATGTGTCTAATCCCTCCTAATTTTCAAATGTATTGCTCTAAAAGAGTTCTTAAAGCTTATCATTTTTTAGTGCCCCTGGGTCCTTAAGGACTTATTTCATGACCACTATTAATTATCTGTGCCATCTGTTTCCTTAATTAATCTCACCAGAGTTTAGATGATTGTATGTGTCTCTGCTGATTTACAGCTTTACTGATTCTCCACTATATGCTTTTTGTATATTTCATTCATTTCTGCTCCCATCTTAGGACTGGTCTCAGACGATGACTTTCTAGAAAGTGACCCACTGTCCAATCATCTTCATTTTGGGACACAGCCCTGGGTCTCAGGTTCTGATAGGAGGGTCCTGCTAAGTCCTCTCCTGGTTCAGACTTGAATTTTGAAGGCTACGCCCCACACTCCACAGTGCATAGAAAAGGGTGCTCTCATTGTTTAGGGATTGCCAAAATTAGGGGCGAAGTGCTTTGGAAGATGTCTCAGCTGGTTGGATGGGTTCCCCATTATCCCCGAGTTGATCCTGATGATTCATTAAAATCTTGTCAGCTTTAGACAGTTTTAAGAACTTTGTGAAATATTTTATTAAGCTTTACTAGTTGTGTGTCATTTAAATAACAAGAAATGACTTACCTACCTGCCTTATAACAGTATTTCCCCCAATTATGCCTTTTTCGGGAACAGGTACAGGTGTGTATATATATATATATATACACACACACACACACATATATATATACACATTATATACATATATAATATATATATATCATATACATATATATATATGTATGTGTATATGCATTCTGAAGAGTGAAATATTTGTGGAATTTTCTGTTTTTTTCCCTTCAATTAGAATCATTTCTGTATGTGCAGTACTCTTATTGAACTTGAAAAATATTGTAGGTAATGTTCCCTAACCTGTTCACCTCTAAGCATGATCATACTTCACCAGACACAGAGTAATTTAAGAGGCTTAACTTGTACATTTTATAACACATCTCTGATTTATTTTCTACTTCAGTACAACCATGGAAAATGGAAAAAACAGAGCCCCTTCTCCAGGACTGAATTACCCAAAGCATATCTTTCCTGTTAGCTTACCAGTTGCCTTTAGGACTCTTGGGGTGATTTGGTCTCCCCCGCACCATCCCATATCCTGCCAGAGGCCAGAGACACACCTGTTGCCCTCCATATCCACGGTTTGTAACACTATGCTGGACACGTAGTAGATGCTAAAAGAAAATGTATGTTGAATGAAAAACTGAGGGAGAGAATCACCAATAAGATCACATAAAATTGCTTGAAATAAGCCCAAGAATGAAGCATATGAAAACAGCAGGAAAAAAAAAAAGATAAAACCTTTCTTTGGGCATTTCTCTGGGCATCGCATCCTGAACATTATTATGGGAGATCCTGTCCTATTCCAGGGACGAGGGACGGTGAAGAATATAAGCAAATTCACAATGTTTTATGCATTCTGCAGAGTTCATTTTTTCTTAGGAGAGCACCATGCGTTAGAGTCATGAATGACCTATAGGTGAGTTTAGATGACATAGCCAGTGTTCACTGTCTAAGATCAAATAACCATTGAAATGACGAAACTGGAATTTACAGTCGAGATTTTCTGTGTAAATGATCCATGTGTATGGCTCCGTTGTGTCCCCTTCCAGTCCTAGAGGGGAAATTTTGGTGTATTTAATACACATGCTCTAAATTGAAGGATAGATGTGTAAAATCCTTTACCTGTTGGATAGGTGGCCAAAGTTACATACATTTGCTTGAATTTGAAAAATAAGTTTGGCAAGTCTAATCTTAGTTGCCTCCAACATCTTGGCTGACATTATAGAAGACACAACGCACATTTCAAGTGTTTAAAAATAGGAATGCTTAATGAAAATTAGAAGTTTATTTAAGGCTAAACTGAAAATTACTCAAAGCATAGTTAATGCCTCAGGGCATCTCACAGGTTCTCTAGTTCAGAGAGACTTTCTCTCTTTCCTTTTTTTTTTGGGGGGGGGTTAGTCAGAGACCAGAACATCTGGGATGGAAGATATTTTGCTCAGAAAGTGAACAAACATGAAACCTAAAATAAGGAAGTACTAAGTATTTATAGACAAGTAGTAGCATATGTCTATTGCTTAAGAAGATGCTTGTGTGTATGTGTGTGTGTGTGTGTCTTTACCCAGAAAAAAAAAATGTAGTTTTTTTCTTTGAATTTTGCCTAAAAATGATTTCTCTTTCACTAGAGCCCTCCCTCAATATCAGCTAGTTCAGGTAAGCGAGCAGGTCTAAATTAAGGATTATCTAGCAACCATTACTAAAGCATAGGCAAGGGGTTTTAAAATGTGGTCTTCCTTTTTCTTTTCCTATAAAGAGGACAAAAGGAAGACTTGCGAACTGAGGTAATCAGGTTCCAGAGTCCTTGTCTTCATATGGAATGATCAGCCAGTGGGAACCTGCTGTAGAACACAGAGAACTTGATCCGATATTCTGTGATTATCTAAGAGGGAAAAAGAGTCTGAAAGAGAATGAATGTGTGTACATGTATAACTGAATCACTTTGTTGTTCAGGAGAAATGATCACAACAACGTCCATCAACTGTACTTTAATAAATGAAAAAATATCCCTTACTTTAGCATTTTTTCTATGACTGAGAAAGCGTTATCTTTTTTCAGTGAAAAATCTTATTTCACCTTGTGAAATTTCAGTTTACATTATTATAGCCTGAAAAGCACTGATCTTCTCCAGCAAAATCATTTCAGAGATGAACCCCAAAGAGTTCTTGTGACTTGTATAAAATTTGAACTCTGCTTCTGTCCACCTGGCCCTCTCAGCAATTCTAAGGGTCACTAATGTTTCACTCCCTAAGTAGATGGTCATATAAATAGCTGGAATTAGTTGTTGGAAAAATCACAGACCCGAACAGTTTCTAAGAGTATCTTGGATCTCTGAAAGTCTCTTCCTCATGACTTTAATAAGTGAGTTTATATAACCAGAGACCAAACTGAGGAACAAAGATGCTTTCTATTATTTATTCATCCATCCATCCAAGCAGCCATTTATCCATTCACTTATTCATTCAGCAAAAATGTGTCAACTATCCATCTACTATGTTTTGGGCACAGTGCCAATAAGTGATTATACATTTTATAAGGCAAGATCCCTTCCAAGAAAGGGAAGTAAAGGAGATAAAATATGCAATACAAGTTTCTAAGTGCTTTAATAATTTAGAGGGTGCTGTGGGATCATATAAAAAAGAGACACTGACTGAAACACCAGAAAAGAGGCCATACAGAGGTGGAATTTGAAATGAACCCGAAAAGATAGTTACACTAAACACAGAAAGCCACAGCAGTCATGGAATGAGCTCAGGCATAGTGACACAAAAGATGTAACACTTGTATTTGTATTGAAATGTCCTTCTTCCTTGCTGGCAGTTTCTCATAATAGCCAAAGTCAGTGGCTTGCTTTATATAGCAACTTCCTATTTAAAGCAAAAAATTACATGGCATGGTGGAAATAGAAGTGAGAATAAAAAGTGGACTCTACTGCAAAAGTTCTGAATTCAAGTGCTTGTTATGTAATTGACTAATTATAACTCTGGATTGATCAGCCTCTTTTGAATATTTTCCCCAGATGAATGAAGAAGTTTTAATTCACAAGCAATAATAACAATAAAAAAGGGTACCACCTAAGCATACTCTAAGCTACTGGTATGGCTTTTTAAACCAGTGAATCCTCACGACAACACTCATGTAGACTCTCTTATTTTCTGCACCGTAGAAACAATCAAGGCCAGTTCAAATCAGGTATTTTGGACACGTGAAATTCTAGGGGGAAGGATGCTTGTTGGAGACGCTGTTTCTTGGTCTACCCTCACTTCTAGGAGTTTTGATTCATCTACTCAGTGGCCATAGATCCTGCCTGTTCTTGAAAAACTTCTGGAAAGATTTTCAAATGACTAAAATATGACCACCACCCAGATAAATGTAAGCAGAAGGCCTGAGAGTGGATGGTCCCAGTTTATGTATCTCCCCAAAGTGTTCTAACACGCAGTCCAGCTGGAGTGCCCCTAAATTAAACCTGTTCATTCAGCTCCCCAGATGATTCTAAGTTGAGAGTCTCTAAGTGGGACCTGAAGGTGATGAAGGAGCAGGGAGGATGAATTGCGGGAGGGAAAGACATGGTCGACTAAGGAGTGAAGGGGGAACACACCGTGGAGAGAGAGAAATAGAAATCGCCTGCATATTTAGCAGATGAAGGCAATTTAACAGATGACGCAGTTTTAGGCTAAGTGAGCAATCTGAGATAGTGTTGCAACTTTAGGACAGATTTTTTTCCCCTCACTTACTATAAATGGAATTCAAGCCATTGGAATCAAGACTTGACTAAGAAGGGAAACAAAATCCTTGATAAAACTGGAAGTTCCCTCACACTTAGCGGCAGGCAGTGACGCTTGGAGGGGCAGGTGAGGGAGAAGCCTAGAGTGCTGTGTAATAAAGCAATGCGAGGGCAGTCCTGGGGTGGGTCTTAATTAACATTTTTATTAAAAATCACAGAGAAGAGATTAAACAAAAATGAAAACAGAGGAAGGAAAAAGCCTGCCGCTGATTCTTAACTGTGACATGCTAAATGTACAGATTAGGAGAACAGAAAAAAATGCAAATGTGAAAAAAGGCAAAATGCCAAAAATGGCATCGTCAGTCACTCCATCACACAGTCAAAATCAATACAAAGAATCTTTTATCTGTGGAATAAATGACCCTAAAAGAAAGTGTAGTCAATATTTTCCCTGGAAATGAAAAAATTTAAGAGTATTAGCTTCTCAGTTCACTTCTATCTTAGCTTCATTTCTTCTTGCTTTGCTTTTTGCTACTTTGAGAATGCAAGGACCAGATTCACTTCTGGATTTTAAAGTAATATGTAGTTTACCTGCTTACGTAGATTATTGTGTTTAACGGTCACAACAAACTTATGAGATAATCATTATTTGATCTGCTTTTTTTTCCCCCTTTTTAGGGCTGCACCCGTGGCATATGGCGGTTCACGGCAACGCTGGATCCTTAACCCACTGATCGAGGCCAAGGATCGAACCTTCGTCCTCATGGATACTAGTTCTTTCATAACCTGCTGAGCCACAAAGGGAACTCCTGTATTTGACCTTCTGATAGATGGGAAAACTGAAGCTCACAGCACCCAAGCTGGTGCTGTTCAAGGGTATACTGCTGGAAACCAACCTGGAGTCAGAATTTCAACCCTTCTGCCTCACCACCATGTCCCAGATTTGTCCCACAGACTGGTGCATGAGTCACTAGAGCCCAGATTTCTGCAAGAATGAAATTAGCAAGATAAATTAGCTCCCAAGATTGCAGAGTGGATTGCACAAGTTCGTCTGAAGTCACTTTATCCCAACTTTTATTATTAAATTTTTATCTATATAGCAAAACCGAAAGAACTTTAGAGTAAATGCCCATAAACCTATAGGAGAGTTTACGACTAGCATGTTACTACCTTAGCTTTGTTACACATCTGCCTAGGTATCCATCACTGCCTTCACCAATCCATCTTGTTTTGGGGTACATTTTCAAGTGACTTACAGACATCAGTACACTTCCTTATGTATCTGGAGTTGGTTTTAAGTTGCCAAAGAACTTTGCAAATTCATGGATCCTCATTCTTAGAAGGATGCTTCTTAATGTAATAGCTTCCTTCCATTACCTCCACCACAGTGAGTTTCCAGTTGTCACAGTATTCGCTTTGTTGTTGGATGGCAATTCCTAACAGTTAAAGAAAACGAGCTATAGTTCCTTCTGCTTTTCTCCTCTTGGCTGGCTCATGGACCAGTTCTCTTTCTCTTTGAGGACTTGCCTCCTTTTTTGGCCTCAGCATCTCCAATCCAATCCACTTCCCCCTTCACTCAAGTATTCATTCCATGTCTGACCTTTTCTCCAAAATAATGAAGGTAACATGTACCCCATAGTGAGAGTTTATTAAAACATATTTATAAAGGGTGGAGTAGATAAGGAGAGAACCAAATATTTGCCATACACTGTGTCTTGCTTTATATTTTGCTCTATAATATATGAGTAAATAATAAATTTATATAGATATCTTGTATGTAATATATAGTGTACTTTCATAACCATTTACATTTATATGTTATAGAATATGTATGATTACATACACTTATATATAGTGTCACTATTATAAAATATAAATATTATATATATTTGTATGTTATAGAATTCATATATTGTTATGCAATATAATATTAAAATATTAAAATATAATAAATAAATGATCTATTCACTTTTAATTTATATATAAACAAATGCTTTTCTTTATGATAGTCCATGAATCAGTATTTTAATACTGAAAATATTAAAAAGGAAGAGAAAAATTGTCTTTATTTCAGTGAAAAACAGAAAATATTAAAAAGGAAGAAAAATGAAAATACCCAGAGAATCGCTGAATCTTGAAAGCAGCAGAACAGAATAGATCAATGCCTCTGGATTCATGGGGACAATTGAAACTGTCTACATTTGGTGAGGGGAGTGACTGGACTCTAAGGAGGCAATTGACATGATGGAGAGTTTCACGGCAGTTAAGGAGAGAAAGTAGTGGTTGACTGCCTTTGTGCTCTACATGCCTCGTGATATTATCATCTGACTGAGGACAAGAAAGCAAACATCCTTCTCTTCAAACATACATATTTTAATTTCTATGGAGTTGCTAAAGAATGAAGTGAACAGTCACGAATTCTACAGAAGTGCTCTGATTCACACATTGACATCTGGCTTGGCTCCATGCGGTTTTCATAAAATGTAAAGCAAACTCCCCAAAAGCTTTCTGAGTGCTGGCAGTGGCACTGGGAGACAAGCACGAAGCAAAATATTAACATTTCACACAGTGAGCGGGTCACAGCACGTGAGCTTTGGAAACAAAGTGCCTCTGTTTCCCCCGAGTTTATCCCGATGACAGAGCCTCCTTGCACAGCTCATTACCAGTGCTCTGATGGCTTCTCCCAGAAGAATGGATTGACTTTAGTTGGCATTGAAAAGATGCTCAAAAGATCAAAATAATAAAATCAAGTGACAACAGTCTCTGCAGGGATGAAACGCTTCTGCTCAATGACGCCTGCCCTGGTAGCATCTCCAAGAGGCATTTCCCATGGAGAGGTCCGGGCGAGCGCTGCATTTTGCGGGCGGTGTCGTGACATTTGAGGCAGAGGAAATGTTGGCGCAACATATGCCATCTTTGAAAAGGAGGAGAGAACCCTGCAGGTTATTGGCACAGTCACAGAGAGCATCAAATCCCTCTGGCTCTTTAAGTCATAAAGTACCTTCTCCAGGAGGAAGTCCGCAACTGGAAATTCATCCTTCCCTTTGAAATCCCTGGCCCCCTGGAAAATATGATTTCTTTCTCTCCCGTGATTGACTAATCAGAAATGAAGTGCTAGGAAAGGCACATGTCAGCATTCTAGAATCCTTGGGCTTTTTTGAGCACATGATATATGCCTGTTAGTTTACATATATTATCCCTAGTTCTTTCTAGAACCCTGCAAGTTTAGTACTGTTAGTCCCTTTCCCAGGCTAAGAGAAGGACGTGTCTCCAGGTAAATCAGCTTCTTTGAGGCCCTGCTATGTTAGGTAACCACATAACGGATATGAGACTAAAAATCAGATCTGGCAAATGCTAAAGCTTGGGTTTTTTCCAATGTTGCCCATCATGGTTGAGAGAATGTTTACTGATTACTGCATTTTTTTATGCTCTAGGAACATGCGTTACATGGAAGATGTGTTTTAAAGCAGTTCTCAAATTATAAGATGCATACGAATCACCTGGAGATCTTATTAGATGTAAATTCTAATTCAGCAAGTCTGGTGTGGGGCCTGGGATTCTGCATTTCTAGTAAGTGCCTTAGTGACATTAGTGAGGCTGAGCAGAGGACCATACTTGTAGCATCAACATTTAGAGCATGTGATCTAGATGAATAAGACCTTAAGCCCTTTTAGACACTGTGATTTTGTGTATTTGCATAATATATCATTCACTAGGAGAAAGTTCTCAGGATCAGTGTTTGGGGGGGTCATTATTAATGACAGTGCTTAAATATAGTTTCAAGGAGTTCCCATTGTAGCTCACTGATATGAACCCAACTAGAATCCACGAGGACGCGGGTTTGATTCCTGGCCTCGCACAGTGGGTTAAGGATCCAGCATTGCCGGTGAGCTGCGGTGTAGGTCACAGAGGAAGCTAGACTCCTGCCTTGCTGTGGCTGTGGTGTAGGCCGGCAGCTGCAGCTCCGATTCGACCCCTAGCCCAGGAACTTCCATATGCCACAGGTGCAGCCCTAAAAAGACAAAAAATAAAAATACAGAAAAAAATAAACTAAATATATTTCACACCAGGCGTGTGAATAACTAAATATATTTCACACCATACCCCTTTATTCAGCTCATTAGCAGAATGCACTGGCTGTCTACAAAAATAGTTATAGCTAACATTTTTTTTTTGTTTTGTTCTCAGCTAAGAAAATGTCTTGACATGTGTGATCTTAGTGCTAAAAAAAAGTAAAGAAATTAAACTAAGCATTGTTGCTGATAGATATAGTTTTAGGTGAATGATATTAAGATTCAGAGAAAGTGACATGTACTTGACTTGTGCACAGATTTTATTAGGATATTCAGTTTTTCTGAATCTTAATATTATACAAAATCATAATTGGCAAGACTTTCATGATAGGTGGCTTAGTTTGCTAGGACTGTAGTCACAAAGTACACAAGAAAGTGGGTTAAAAGATAGAAATTTATTGCCTTTTACTTCCAGGGCCAGAAGTCCAAAATCAAGGAGCTTGGGGGTTGATTCCTTTAAGAACCATGTTTTTTCCATCTCTCTCTCTCTTAGTACCTGGAAATATTTAGTACTGCTTAAATTATGGACTCATCATTCTGATGCTTTCCTTTGTGTTCAAACTATATTTTTCTTCTGTGCATGTCTGTTTCCAAATTTCCCCTTTTAATAAGGACACCAATCAGTTTGTTGAATTAGGGGCTGACTTTACTCCACCCTGACATCATCTTAACTTGGCTAATTACATCTTTTTGTTTTCTTTTTCTTTTTTCCTTCTTTCTTTCCTTTTTTTTTTTTTTTTTTTTTTTTTTTTTTTTTTTTTTTTTTTTTTTTTTTTTTTTTTTTTTTTTTTTTTTTTTTTTTTTTTTTTTTTTTTTTTGTCTTTTGTCTTTTTAGGGCTGTACCCACAGCATACAGAGCTTCCCAGGCTAAGGGTCAAATCGGAGCTTATTGCTGCCACCCTATACCATAGCCACAGCAATGCCAGATCCAAGCCATGTCTGCAACCTAACAGAGCTCACAGCAATGCTGGATCCTTAACCCACTGAGTGAGACCAGGGCTTGAACCCGTGTCCTCGTTGATGTTAGTCGCATTTGTTGCCACTGAGACATGACAGGAACTTCAAGATTTCAACATAAGAACTTGGGGGCAGGGGCAAAATACAACTCAGTCTATAAGAGTAGGTGCTGCCTGGTCCCTGTTTGGGAATTGCTTATAATTTATTTTGGCATACCAAGGACACATCTAAATCACTGGCTATAAAAAGCAGGAAATGAAAGGTTCCCAGTGATTCTTGAAGAGTCTTGAGGTGAAGAAGACCCTGTTCTCCTAAGAAAACCAAAACCACTTTCGTAAGCTGATGACTGGATCACCACAGGGTACAGGCAAGACTCGAGAGGCAGAGGAGTGAAGTGTTTTCCAGGCACCACGTACAGTCTTTGCTAAGGAAAGAAGAAAAGTCAGTCCCCAAAAGCGTTCTGAGAACAGGAAGTAAAGGCATTTTCTCTAAATTATAAAATAAGAAAATAAGATTAGGATTAAGTAACATTGATTTCATATTCATTTCTGGAGATAAAAGCTAAACAACTCCAAGGTCAGGCCCAAGTCTGTAAAATGAAAATGCTAACGCCAGTATCACAGGGGCTTGTTTTTTTTTCAGTCTTGTTTTTCGTTTGTTTGTGTGTTTGCTTTTTTTTATGTTTTTAATTTTAAACATAAAAGCATGTATGGTGAAGCTTGTATGCTAATGTCTTAAGAGATGTCTGTGGTATGCCGCTAAAACTTGAAAACAAGCTTCTGTCTGAAGCTAGAAAGAACAATTATTATTGCATTCTAAAATCTAAGTGATTTTTACCCTGGGAAAGATAGCCCTTCTTTTGTTAGATTAAAACAAACCAGCCATTGCTTACGGGATATGGATTTAAGAGAATAGGTTGTCATTTTAATTGACAGAGGATTCTGAGACTCTGTCAAGAGCCTTTCTTTAAATTCTTCTGGGCAGTCTCAGAACTTAGCAGTGCTATGTGTGAGAACAACCCCTTCTCAGTTCAGAGGATGACATCTTTGGGGAGTTGCCTTTGAAAGGAGGTAGTCACTAACATTCACAAAGAAAGAAATGTTCATATCCCGAACAGAGATTATCTCACAAGATAAATAGCCAAGCCCTGATTCAGACAGAAATGCCTCTGACAAGGTCAGAGTATCTCTTCTTATTCCTCAGGCCTCAGTTCCCTGGGACATATGAGGTTCCTTGTCTGAGTTGAAGAGCCAAGGGGCTGATGGGGAGAGAACTCATTAATTTTGTCAATACCCGTCCTCCCCCCTTAGCCTTTATAGACTGTCTTAAGTAAAAGATGAGCTGTTCTCCTCTTCTTATTCCTTTCAGAGAGTGATTTAGAAATGGACCTTTCTATTTTCAGCTAACATCATCCTCTTTATCTCACATTCACAAGCCCCATAAATCTACCCCTTTTCCACCCCTCCCAGTGTATAATCAGTTTCTCCCCAGCCTCGCACCTCCCAGTAATCAAAGGGTCTCTCATCACCTTGAATGCAACGGGCTTTCTTGACTTTTCACAATTGTTTTCAAGTTCTCCTCAATTGAGAGCTCTCTGCATGGTGTCTCTCCCCTCTTCTTTACATCTATCTCATCCTGGTCTAGGCTAGCCAGTGTTCTGCACGTGTTCACCACTACCTATGCCGGGCCAGGGCCAGGCATCACCAAAGGATCACAGAGCTCTCTCCTGCTAAGCTTGGATGGGTGCCAACAAGACTTCTTTTTCCTTTTTTTTTATGATTACAACTCTCCAGTGATACCCTACAAACAAAAAAGTAAAAGAAAAAGTAGAATAATCATTAAAAAAAAAACAAGATTTTAAGTTGACAGAAAGATGCAAGAGAAACAGTGGTGGAGGTGGGAGTAGGGATTAGGATGGTTAATGTGAATACAATTTTATACAACGTTGAGGGGCACCTGATGGGTAGAGCAACCATATAGGTCAGATTCATGAGACACACAGTAAGGGTCAAAAAGAGTGACAAGAATGTGACACTCAAATCCAGAAGCAGTACTCACTAGTATTTTTTAAAAACTGCATTATGGACCAGGAGTTTCATACACGCATCCTCATTTATCCCACTCAGTAACTTGACAGGCTATTGCTGCCACCATTTTGCAGATAAGGAGACTGTGTCCCACATAGTTTAATTACCTTTTCTAACTAATAAATGAATCAAATGCAATGTTCTTCTTACTACGCCACTGGAGGACAGTGGAGTCTGTCAACAGTGAAGTACACACATTTCTACTTTCTTCTAATTGGCTTGCTAACCTTGCAAATATTGTCAGTCCTTTATTTTGATTATATTCTCCTAAATTGTTTGAAAAAAAAAAGAATCTTCTTTCGAACTAAATAAAATGAACTATGACTTGAAAGAAGGAAGGGAAGAAAAGTAGCAATTTATGATAGAATGATATTAATGTGAACCTGAGATTTTCTAAGCTAGAGAAATTATTTTATTGCTGGTTAAATCTCAGACTGGAAAAGTCACCATTTGTACAGCATAGAATTTTCTTGCTCATTTATTTGCAAGTCTACACAAGTCATGTCTGATTAATCACCCACCATTTAATTTAACCTTCTTCCAATAGGGCTTGAGAATTGCAGACATTCATTATTTTACTCAATATAGCAGAGAAGTTCAACATAAACTTTTATCAGATGCTTTTTATTCATCTTCTTGGCCATCAATTTCCATGAGGAGACTCACAAATTTCAAAGAAGAAACAGAAGCCACCGTTTAGTTCAGAGAGAAAGACAAGGACCAGTCCTCTACATATGTCCTTCAATCACAGAACAAGTATCTATTGTTTGCCTGTTATGTACCAGGCATTATTCAATGTTCTTAGAATTCAAGAGTGAAACTTGACCTCAAGGCATTATATTCCAGCGGGATAGAAGAGACAATATAAATTTGACATAATAAATGTATAAACGTCATCTATTAGAAGGCAATAAATACTAGGGACCAAGCACCGATAAGAAGAACATTGCATCAACATTGCCTTACCCAGTAATTTCTTTTATGAGAATTTATGACCATTGCATTGGTCAGTCTAGGCTGAGCTTCCAAGAGTGTTTCCAGAGCCACTCTGTAGAACTGGCCCATTAAGGAAAGGGCTGTACTTGCCGAGCTAGAGAAGATGCTGAGAGAAGGGATTGTGACTACAACCACCAACTATAAAAGTACCACTTCAGTCATAAGGGGGATGGAGAGTGAGAGAGGAAATGCATGATTAAAAAATAATAGTTTTACCTTAAGAAGGTGTTGGGATTCACACTGTGAGGAACTAACTATAAAAATATCAAAATTGGAGTTCCCGTCATGGCTCAATGGTAACAAACCTGACTAGTATCCATGAGGATACCAGGTTCCTGACCTGGCTTCATTCAGTGCATTAAGGATCCAGGGTTGCAGTGAGCTGTGGTGTTGGTCTCAGACACAGCTCAGATCCTGAGTTGCTGTGGCTGTGGTGTAGGCCATCCGCTGCAGCTCCGACTCAACGCCTAGCCTGGGAACGTCTATGTGCTGTGGGGACAGCCCTAAAAAAAAAAAAAGTCAAAACTCTCCACTTCTCAGGTGCTCTCTGATACTTGGTTTTATTTTCTAACTCTTTTCATATTGCAGAGCTTCAGTCAAGGGTCCCGCCCCGTTTATCTGTGTGTTTCTTTCTATCAGCCGTCCTCGTTTCCCTCTACCCCAATCCCACACCTGCTTCAAGTCCCTGCTTTTGTGTGATCCTGTCCTTTTACAAAACGGAAACCGACTCATGGACTTCAAAAATAAACTTACGGGAGTTCCCGTCGTGGCTCAGTGGTTAACGAATCCGACTAGGAACCATGAGATTGCAGGTTTGATCCCTGGCCTTGCTCAGTGGGTTAAGGATTTGGTGTTGCCGTGAGCTGTGGTGTAGGTTGCAGACGCGGCTCAGATCCCGCGTTGCTGTGGCTGTGGCGAAGGCCGGCAACTACAGCTCCTGTTAGACCCCTAGCCTGGGAACCTCCATATGCCGCAGGTGCGGCTCTAGATAAAGGCAAAAAGACAAAATAAATAAATAAATAAATAAATAAATAAATAAATAAATAAATAAAAATAAATAAACTTACGGTTACCAAAGGGGAAAGGCCCTGGGGAGGGATGGACTGAGAATTTGGTATTGGTATAGGCACACCATTGTATATGGAATTTTTGGCCAATGGGGACCTGATTCATGATACTGGGAATGCTACTCAGTATTCTGTGATAACCTACATGGAAAAAGAATCTGAAAAACAATAGGCGTGTGTATACGTATAACTGAATCATTTTGTCGGACAGCAGAAATTAATGCAACATTTTAAAACAATTATCCTTCAATGAAATTAAAATAAAATTAAAAAGTCACTTGAACGTGTAGGTCCAAAGATTCATATTTGAGTCCAGAGGTAAGAACAAAATTTTGACTTTGTATGGTCTAGTTTTTATGACAACTTGTCCAAAATGGTGCACATTTCTAGCTGTTGCATTTATGAGAGCTAACTCTTTCCTCCTATTGATTGACATTAAAGTAAGCAAACGTTATCCATGTCATTAAGTAAATTGTACCAGTAGCATACCAGTTCTCTTCATTTTATTCATAGGGGCTCCACTTCTCATTCAGAAAGAAAAGAGCTCCCTTCCTTTTCCTAGTAAAACTTTCTCATTTTACCATTAAAAAATGCAAAAACCCCAAGAGTTGAAGCAACTTCTAAATGTCACACAAGATATATTATAAGATGGTTCCCAGAGGAAGTTGGTTTTGTTTTTCCTCCTTTTTCTTTACTTCTTTTAAAATATCTTCGCTTATTTACACTTCATGGGAAAAGCATCATTAGCATTTTGTATTTTTCTGTAGGCTTTTTTCCCTTCCCTGGGAATTATTTTACATCTGAAAGGGCATTATTCATCAATGAATAATGAGAAAGTTTTCAGGAAACCTTCTATTACAGCCCTGCTCCCACCCCAACTTCTTCCACCAGCCCACAGATGCAGAGTGTGTGATTGAGGTCAAGGAGTAACTGCAGGCTTTGTAGGCATTTTCTTACCAGCCTCAGAGTCACATACACTCCAGTAATGACAGCCATCCCTTCCTGCGGTGACTCTAAGAGAGGGTTGTTTTCACTGACTCCAAAAACTTACATGGCAGCTTTTATTAAAGACTGTTCTTCAAATGGAAGTAATTGAACATGTAAATTGGACTTACACACTCAGATTTGGAGAACAGTGACTATAAACAGCATAGGACACACATTCACAAAGTTATATTGGACTGTACATACAAATCAGGTCCCATTGAATCTTTGAAAATGAGACCACATTTCTTCTGGATTTATCACGCATTCCATGCTGGTTAACTAGAGCAAATTGTTGTCACTAAGCTCAGCAGAGAAAAAAAAAAAAATGAAATCCCCACGGTGGTTATTTTTCCTCCCCCTTCATGAGGGACTTCACAGGTAATACATTTATAGAGTGTTTAGAATGTGATGCAAACCAGGCCCCTGGATTTTCCACCCATCGGTGGTGTCCTCTGGATAAATTAGACCCTTTGGCATTTGCATTGATACAACAAGAACATACCAGGCAGCACAAATAACCTCATTTCCATAAAACGGCCTTTTAAAATTAGAAAATGTATAATTCATTTGGGGTAGTTATTACCACTTTTGGAAGGGGAGGGATTTAAACTTGTGTTTAAATGCAAATAACTATATCTTTTCACTTACACACAGGAAGCCGCACAATTTAGGAACTCTAAGATGTATCGTTATCCTTAACTAAAAGTCAGGATTAGGGTATTGAGCACGCAGACAGTGGAGGGTCCCCTCACTCTTTGCAACAAGTTGTCACATCCCCGGTATGATCTTCCACACTCAGTGAGAAAGAACTTCCGTTTTGCATAGGAGGAAGTGAGGCCCAGAGAAGTGAAGCTTCTTGCCAGACCCACACAGTTAGGAAGGGGCAGATCCAGTGCTTAAACCCTCAGAGGAGGACAGGATGGAGAAACATAGACTCCCAGACCGATTGAAGAATGAGAACAAGGTTGCCAAAAAGAGGGTGGAAATGAAAAAGCACAGAAAAAAACATGTTAAAGGGCAGAAAATGCCTAGGCGAGAGAGGGCTGCCTTGGAAGAATGCACTCCCGTGCCTGCTTCCCGTCTCAGACCCTCCGGGGTGCTCGAGCTCCCAGCTGCTCAAGGAACAAAGGTGACTCACAACGAAGGTGTCTGACCCTAAGGCCCTGGTTCCTTCTGTTCCAACACTCCGCTTGTGTCTCCTTTGTTCTGGGAGACTGTTTATGCTGGAGTCACCTGGGCAGGGGAAAGTTTCTCTGAGCTCCGGCCAGAAACAAGAGGCTCACACTTTAGGCATCGGAGCTGTAGTTGCACAAAGGAGCCTTGTTTCTGGCTGCTGGGTCTTTGCCCAGCCTAGGGAATTCTCGTCCCTTCCCTGCACCGGCTCTTCAGGGCCCTAACCCCCACTTCCTCTGACAAATGTCTACTCATTCTTCAAGGCTCAGCTAATGCGGGAGTCCTGGAGGAAAACGTCCCTGCATTCTCTGTCCATCCTCAACCAGCCCCCATCATTCAGCGCACCCTCTCAATCCACAGCCAGAATGTCTGCCTCCCAGGAGCCCTTCCCAGTGGGCTGAGATCCTCAAAAGCAAGGGTCTTTTCTTGTTTGTCTGTGTATCCTTAACAGGTGTCTCAGAGAGTGATGTTTAGGAAGAATAGTATACTTTTATCTGCTGAATCCTGCTACCGCTGACACCATCTGTGTGACTTAGGACAATTACAGAGCTTCCCTGAACCTCAATGGACTCATTTCAAAAGAGCTGTAAAACGGACAGAGTGAGGAGGGCATACACTAGAAAGATAATGTTTCTGGGACACAATAAAGTATCGAACAATAGTAGCAACCATAATTATTCCTGCCAATATCACGCCACTGAATAAATGTTTGAATAACAGAGATGCTGCCCTCAAGTTCATCTTTTCGGCCTTTGGATATCAATGTGGTATTGACTGCACTTCTTTCTGTGCAAAATACTGCCCCTCCTCCTGACTGCCTCCCCATTTAGGCAGCTATTACCAACTTTGTCCTTCAGAATAGAATCTGCAGTTACCCAGAACACTGTATTTCCCCAGCCTCAATGTCAGCTTCAACATTAACATGTTATCACAAGCCAGCCTCGCTGATGAGGTGTCCATTTGTTGGTAACGGCTGGAGTTACCACCATTCTCCCAGAACCTGAATTTAATCCAGCCAGTTAGCCTTCTCCCTGCACTTTATTTTCTCATTGGCCAAATGACGAAGTCGAAGCTGATGGACTTCGAGTTTCTTTCCAATTCAAACTCCTGATTTTGAAAAAGAAATTCAGTTTGATCAAAGGACTTAATTTAATGTACTCACTATTTACTCGACAAAATAGTGAAATTGGGAAGCTTCATGGCCCAAAGTTGAAGAGCAAGAGGAAATATCTCTTTGAACTTGAATAAGACGAGTTCCTTTTCTGCAATTTTTAACTTACCTGAAAAATAAGAGAGCAGGATCCTCAAGTGGGTGTGTTGCTGAGCCCCAAAGGGAAAGGCGGAGGTGATTTTATTCTTGCATTTTCGTTTAACCGGTGAGGCTAGGTCTGCTAACCATTCTGCAATGTAAGCAGCCCACCAGGATAATGACTTTTCCCCCCAGACTGATAAGAGTGTTTCATCTGAGGCCACCTTAGCAATGTTTAGGTGGTCTCTATAGCACATTCCAATATTAACATTTTTTAAGCAGCTAATTGAAATAGTAAGTGCTCCACAAGTCGGTATTTAGAATTTTTACTTTTCCAGTAGTCTGACTTTCATAGTACATGTAACTCTAATTAACTTTGAAATTTCATGCCTGACCTATACCAAAGAGCACAGGTTTTTTTTTTCTCCTTCAAGTATTTGGATTCCAGAAAATGTTGTGCACCTTCATTTCCTATGACCTTTCCTTCGTTTGCCTACATCAAAGCCTCATCACAGCTTGGACCTGCAGCTATCAGACCTGTGAGAAGTGTGGCAACACCTATCTAGGACTTATTTGGGGTTTTTATTCTACCGTTAGGCTGCTTGCAGCCTCAGTCCTAGGAAGAAAAACTGTAAATGGATTTCACCTCCAGATTCGCTGGTTTTTATATTTATGCAATTGTCTTCAAAAACATAGATTCTATTTCCCGAGCACCCGCTCTGTGCCAGATACAATGCCAGCAGCTTTGCAATTGTTATTGTTAATATAATAACATTTTGTAGATGACTTCTTCATTGTCAGGGTAAGGAAAATAAGTTTTGGTAAATCCAAGTTGGAATATGTCTGTCCACTAAAGTCCATGATTTTGCATTCTCTTCTGTAACTGGGAGGTTGTGGGACAACTGCTCTCTGCTGGAAGGGACGTGGTGTCTACCTGAATTTAAACACGTGACATACTGATGTCCCAGGAAGAACTGGGCCGCAGCTGTGCAGAGGAGGGCAGGGCGGCGTGTGTGCTGTGGGCCCGCTGCCCTCCCGCTTACATCCTTGGCCTCTTTTGTACCTTTATGAAGTCTCCACTCCAAGTTAAGAAGGTCCCTCATTCTGAAAATCACCTCCTGTGTGGCGAGGGGAAAAATTAAAAAGAAAAAAAAAAAAAAAAACTTTATCCGAGGAGGGAGATAAATTCAACTTTCAGATCCATAGGAGAAAGGACTTTGTGACAGTCAGAGTTGATAAATGGAAACCCAAGGATGGATGCCGTTTTCTTGAGGGCAGAGGTAAATGCTGGATCTACTGGTCACTAGCTTAATGACCCTGGGCAAGTCCTGTAAGATTTCTGAGCCAATATTTTCTCATCTGAAAAGTGGTTCATGATACTTATTTCAAAGCATTAGCGTGACTCACTGCGATATGGAAAAGGCATGGAATGCCTTCTTCACTGTCCATGAGATGTTTCTACTGCCCCTGGTCTTTAAGGGTTGGTACTTCCCAGAATTCTACACTCGCCTTCATCTTTTCTCTTCACAAGCTCCCTCTGAGTGATCCCACTGCTTTCTGATGATATTCCTTACCTCCAGCCTTGAACTTGACAATCACCCATGCAAATGACAAGGAGGTCTTTCCATGTGGGTACCCCAAAGGACCTCAAATTGGAAATGTCGTTATAGGAACACATAGTTTTCACTCTTCCTTTGTCTATCCCCATAGCTCAGTCTCAAGAATGACAAAACCATCAGCCCAGCTCTGACATTGGAATCATGGGCTCATTCTTGATTTCCAGTGTTTATACCTTGTTGGCACAGACTCCTATAACAGGGTATCCGGTCTAGGTAAGCCTGAACACCTTCCACAGTGGAAAACACTGCCAGTGATAGGGACAGAATCATTTGTAAAATAGCACGTGGGATTCTGGAATGTACTAGTTTTTCAATGGGCTAAGCTGAACTGACCTCAATAAAAAATAATCTCCCAAGCAATGTCTTCAAAAATAATTTTGTCTTTAACACTGGAGATATTCAACTTTAGGATGGACAGCTAAGATTGTTTCCTTTGGAAGAGTAAATCCTTGCAAATCAGCATACTTGAGTTTTGGTTCTATGATGAAAATAGGAAATAATGTATAAATTATAACCTTTAGCATGGAAAAATCTCAGGTGGTAAAGAGGACTCTGGGACTTAGCCAAATTAAATGTGCATTTTAGGACCTGGCACACCGCAGATACTCAATATTAATATTTGTTGAGTTAATAAATTAATTAATGTCATGATTTTAAGAAAAGATGATGCTAATCCAAGTTCAGGGCTAACCACTCAGTGCTGTAGCATTGATTACCAATATCAGTCCCTAATCATGCTCTTTCACTGAACCTATAAACATGCTTCCTTTTTTCTTCCCTTGAGAAACACACAGGTCCCCAAGACTCCTTTAAAATCAACTCGTTGTTCAGACCTGAGCTCTCCATGCCTCTGCACTGCCCTCTGCAGGTTTGAAGGTCTGCGGAGGGGGCTGTAGTCTGCATTCAGACATCCAGCTGCCATCTTGACTTCTCTCCTTAACCTCTCCTGAGTCTCTCTCTTCTTCAGTTTTTCCACTTCAAACAGATGTCTAGACTTTTCTCATCAAAACCTGATCATCCTCCCATTTTTCCTAGCTTGGTCAATGGCAGTACCACTAAAACAAAAAACTTATTCAGGCCAGGGCTCCTGTCACGGCTCAGCAGAAATGAATCTGACTAACATCCATGAGGATGCAAGTTCGATCCCTGGCCTTTCTCAGTGGGTTAAGGATCTGGCAGTGTGTAGTGGTGAGCTGTGGTGTAGTTTGCAGATGCGGTCTGGATCTGATGTTGCTGTGGCTGTGGTGTAGGCCAGTGGCTACAGCTCTGATTTGACCCCTAGCCTGGTAACCTCCATATACCAAGGGTGCAGCCCTAAAAAAAAGACACACACACACACACACACACACACACACACACAAAACCGCATTCAGGCCGAAGCTATGACTCTTTTCTCTCAGGTCACATCCAATCTACCAGCAAAGCTTGTCTATTCTAACCTCAGAATATATCCTCAATTCATCTATTGCTAACCACCTTCTCTCCAAACAGCAAACTACTGTGTCTTCCGTGGACTACAGCAACTGTTTCCTCCCTGATTGTCCCCCACCTGACTAAGACTCCAGACCAACACAACTGGTGCCCTAGACCCCTGGGTGCAAACCGGGCTGGGGGATCACTGTCTCCTCAGCTTGGGACTGCTAAAACGAAATACCAGAGACTGGCTAGCTTAACCGACAGAAATTTATTTTCTCTCAGTTCTGGAAGCTGGGAAGTTCAAGACCGGGGTGCCATCTTGGTTGTTTTTTTTGGGGGGAGGATGCTTATTCCGGCTTGCACAGACCCCTCTCAGTGGGTCCTCACACGGTAGAGAGAGCAAGCTCTGGTACCCTCCTACTCCTCTTATGAGGGTACTGATCTGTCATGAGGCACCCCCCTCCATGACCTCCACTGCATCGATTTACCTCCCAAAGGCTGTCTCCAAAGGCTGTTTTGTTACACTGAGGATTAAGCCCCCATGTAAATTGGGGGTGGGGACACAAACATTTAGTCCATAACTGTCACTTTCTCACAGGCTCTTGAGAATAAGCCACACAGCAGATTCCTGAAGCGAGAAGAAATATCCAAGACTGTCTCTTCACCCAGTGAAATCATTGATTCCAAAGAGATCACAGATCTTTGGAATCCAAGTAGAAACCAGGAGTCAGAGTCGGACAGTGGGATTCCAGTAGGGCTTGGTAGAATTTTGGAAAGAGAAAACAGTGGTTACTACAAAGCTCAGAAAAACCCCTGTGGCACTGGGAGTTGATGACATGAGAGCTCATGGGTGTATTACCCATCTCTGTGAAGGGCTGATAATGTTTAACAGCAAGGTGGGTGGAGGAGCCCGCCCAGATTAGTGGGATTTGCTAATTTCCTGGTGTGAAGATTTCCTCTATGGCTATCAGTCTCCACCCACTGGCCTGTGCCATCATTTCTGAAAACACTGGTTCCCTAAGAGAACCTTAAAGAGTATGAACCATGACAGTAAAACTGTAAATTCCTATGATGGAGAGAAAAGCAAGCTTCCCATTCCTATTCCGTAAATAACAGCAATTGCATTAATTCTAGTAATCAGAATAAAAATTTATTACTAACAATCATCATTATAATTCTCATTCACTAAGCACTTAGAAATGTGTCCAGCACTATAAAAAAGATGTTCCATATACAATGTTCTTTAGCTTCATGATGGTTCTGTTAGGAAGTATTATCATTAGCTCATTTTACAGAAGGAAAAAAAAAAATCTTCCTAAGGTTGAGGAACTGATGTATTCAGTTAGAGGCAGAGCCAAAGCAGGAACTGATTTTTGTTTGAGTACGGACCTCCCTCTCTCCCCACCAAACTCAGCGCTTCCCCAGGAGGCCAGATTGGAATACCTCCCATGACTCAGCCGCCTGCTTTCCGGTCCACTGTGTCGGTAGGATGGCTGTCTCCCTGTTTCCTGCATCTCCTGCTTCCCAGATCCCCCTCAGCCAGTGAGTTTCCCGGGCATGTCTGGTCTCTCGCAGAGATGTCCACACTCACGCTCCATCCCCTGCCAGGCCTCAGGGGCTGCAAGAATGCTGAGCTGTTGTTGATGCTGTGCTGTTTCTGCAGAGCCAGAAACAAACAAACAGAACAGCCTATGTGTTTTGACAATAGTCCATGTGGTGGGCTGAATTGTTTCTCCCCAAATTCATTTACTGAAGTCCTAACATGTAGAAACCTCTGGAATGCCACTCTGTGTTGAAAAATGCCATTAAACAGGCAATTTAGTTAAAATGAGGTTATGCAGGTGGGCTCTAATCTAACATGCTGGAGCCCTAATTAGAAGAGGAGTTTAGGGCACAGCCACACACAGAAGAAAGGTCTTGTCCAGAAACAGGGGAAAGATAACCATCTACAAGGCAAGGATGGAAACCTTAGAAGAGACCAGTCCTGTTGATATCTTGATCTTGAACTTCTAGCTTTCCAGACCGTAAGAGGATATATCTTGATTGATTAAGCCACTCAGTGTGTAGGTACTTTGTTGTGGCAGTCTTAGCTAATGGATATGGCCCAGATCGCCCATACTCATTAAATTCCTTCCAACAAAAGAGTTAGTCTGGTACAGATGAGAAATTTTCGGTTTCATATTGTACTCAGGTCCACTGAATGATATGTACCCTCTTCAACAGGTACTGGCATAGCTTCAAGAGAGCACATCAAAGGACAGAGAGGTCCCTTGACTTGAGTTTGGACCAAAGTACATAAGGGAGGTGGGGGCAGGATGAGGACAAGAAGCTCATATTTGGCATGAGTTCCATCTGTGTTCCTTGCACCAAGGACTAACCTAGGCACTCAACATGCATTATCTCATCCAGCTCTTATTTTAAAAATAAGGAAACAGAAGCACAGCAAGGGCAAAGGCTTGAAAAATTAATCCACATATGAAGTGACATATGCCTGGTGACATCTCAGGTCCATTCAGAAATCCGATTTTGGCCCAGACTGGAGGTGTCCCCAAAACCCCATGATGGAGGAAGAGTTTGGTACGAGCAGTTGCAGTGCAGTTGAAGATCTGCCTGTGGGCTCTGAGAAGCACTCAAGGTGAATGGGACTTCTGTTTAAGGTTCGTGTCGATTGATATAGAAAGGGAAAGGGCACTTCTTTGAGCTCAACTGCAGAAACAACCCCATGCAGGACACTTTCAGGGAATGTTCAACGTCTAGGGAGGTTGGCTTGGACTGTGAGGTGGGAAAGAGTCAGAGTGACACGGATAAAAATGTCAAGATCCGCTTTCCTCAACTCCTGTCCCTGAGCGTCTGCCTTCCTCACTTGTCTTGTGATTTAGTTGAGTAATATTGAGACGTAGTATCGCCCCCTCCCTGCCAAGTGACTTCGCTTGCAGTGTTTGCATTCCTGGCAGTTACCTGGGGGCCTGTGCCCTATGACTTGCTTTCAGCTCTCCCTAGTGAGCCTCTTAAACCCTGTGGGAGTCTCCACCCAGCTCCCAGTGCTCTGATCCACGGGTCTGAATTGAACTGTACCCACCTCCCAGAGCAGGCTGTTGTCCCCCTGCCATTTTGACAAAGCTGTTTTGATGCAAGAGAGATAATCTGATCTGGTTTTTATAATGTTGGTCTCAGCTTCACTGCAGCCTTGGTGAGGTTATCAGTTGGGATTTAGGATGGACAAAGTGAGGAGAGCTGCCAGATATAGGTTAGGGGTCAAAGACGGGTTTGGGATGCAATGGACACCGAGAAGTCCACTGGGTATAGCAGAAATTATTCTATTTGAAACTCCAAATGTCTGAGGATCTCTTTTTAGGCTAAGTGGCAGTTTTCTTCTGTTATGATGGCTTTACTATTAATAGCCTATTCAGTTTCCACTACCTCTGTTTGGACACCCTGCAATCACTTGCTTAAATAACTCATTTTTTTTTTCTTTCATACACTGATAATAGTACTATCACGTTTATCTATCAATTTAGGAAAATCCATCCAGAAAATGCCATTTTAAAATCTGGCTTTTCACTGCAGTCTGAGACCAAAACCATTCCCATGAGGAGCGACTTGCAGCTCTTAAGTTCCCTTTCTCACACACACCCTTGGGCAGGAAGGTGGCTCACTGGTGCCAGGGTGTTGTCCTTGGGCTGTAGGAGGAAAGTAATGACTAACTAACTAACCAACTAACCAGACGCTTCCTTCTAATGAGGCCACTTCCTGGTTCATTCCAGCACTCATTCTTCTGCGGAAAATGTCATAGCCATTGGTGAGAAGTGATGAGCCGCTCGCCTCGAGGATTTCCGAAATAAATGTAATCCTGTAATGCAGAATTAGCTTTGTCTCACCTATTCCACATGTACGTTTTCTGCACTGCAGTCATTCAATCTGGGAGCAGCCTGGAGCAATGGCATAAGCCAGGTTTCTGGATTGGCCTGGGATCTGTCCAGGTTGATTACCAGCTGTAAGAGTTGGACACACCCCTGAGACTTGCTGAGTCCCATTTTCTCTTTGTAAAAATGATATTACTCTTCACAGGCTGCAGGGTGACTGGGAGAGTTAGATGAGATAATGCAGGTACAATCCCTAGGGTAAAGTTTCTGCACATGGCTGTGGCTCTCACATGAGTAATATGAGCTTTTAGCCTAAAATGGATATCAAATACACTAGCGCAGCATTAAAGTACATATGGAAATGAGGCGACCAGGAAAAAAATAACAGTGAGAGCTATATCTAATGCAAGCTGGTCAGATCAAATTCAGATCCCGGTGTTACCTTCAGAACTACATCAACAGTGATGTTGGCAAGCAGAAACACGGTAAGAGGAGAATGACTGAAGCTGTGGAGAATCTGAAATGAACATAAATAATATTTGAAAAAGCTCAGATGATTAACCTGAAGCAGATAATTTGGGAGCACAGGAAAACTGTCCAAAATACAGAAAGTGCCACCATGAGGACTCTGAGGGAAGAACAGGACTCACCGGGTGAGGAATACAGAACAGATTACAGCTCAGAGTGGAAAAGGAGTTTCCCAATTTGATGATCCTTGTCAAACCAGAACTAAGCCTCACAGCCCAAGAGTTTCTCTGGTACTGTTGAGTTATGCATTTGCATAGTTTACTTTTCACTCAGCGAAAATTCCCGAATGGCTGTGTATACATCAGAAGTGGTTATGAATCATCTTTTATCATTGACCTACATTAATCTGCTGAGAAGACTCTAAATAATTCAACCCTGATTTTCCTGGGACCAGGTTCAATGAGCCAGAGGCTCTCCTGCCCAAAGGTCAATATCTCCTCATTTTGTCGACACGGGAATGTGACCAGCAATTGGTCCCTTTCTTCTATGCATCATCCATTTTTTTTTCCTTTATGCTGAATAAGTCTGATTAAAATTATATGTGATCTATTTTTTTTTCCATTCAAAACCCTCATTTGACTCTACCTCTTAACCTCCAGTCACACTCTGCTTCTTTGTCTTCATTTACAGTTACATTTTCCGTGGGTGGTCAACATTCAGTCTAGATTCTTCCCTCGTCTTCTCTCTTGAACTCGACCCATCATTTTGATCTCCTTACTGCTCCGCAGTTATCACTCCTGTTTCTTTCCCCCAGGTTGTCCCTATTGCTAAAGGAATGCACAACTCCCATCCCATCTGACTTGACTTACCAATAACTTAAGAAGCTAGATCCTTCCTTCCCGCTGGTCATTCTTCCCTTGACATCCAGGACGTCATACTCTCGGTTTCCTTCTGAGCAGTTTCTTTACAGTCGACTGGGCTTGTTCCAGCTCAGTCTCAGGACACCTAAATGATCCTTGGACTTGGCCCTGTCTTCATGTACACTTGGGGTTGGGATGACATCCAGATGCAAGGCTTTATACATCATCCCTGCTCTGGCAAATCCCAAATGTGCACCTCTAGTCAGTCAGGACCTCCCCCTGGACCTTTGACTTGGAGGTCCGACTGCCTGCTTGACATTGACCCTTAGAGGCTAAAGAGATATTTTTACCTGACCTGTGTAAAACTTACTCCCTTCTGTGTTCCAACCACCCCCATTTATGCCTACTGAAACCTCTTAATTTCAATGAATAGAGAATTTTCCCAGTTAGCCAGGACAAAAATTTCAGAGTCATCCTTAACTCTTTCCTCTCACCTTTCAGATACTATCTGCCTAACTGTTTTTAAGCTGGGCCATCAGTCGTTTCCCATATGTGGACTGGAACTTTCCACATTGGTTCTCTTAATTTTAGCCTCTCAGACTCAGAATGGAAATATACTACTTACCCTTCTGGGCCTCTGATTCGAAGGTTACAGATCGTGGAACTTCCCAGCCTCTATAATCTATTGAGAGCCAATTCCTCAAATCTCTTAGATAGACAGAGAGAGAGAGAGATGATAGATATAGACAGATCGATGATAGATAGTAGATGATAGATAGATAGATAGATAGATAGATAGATAGATAGATAGGTAGATCCTATTGATTATGTTTACCTGGAAAGTCCTGACTAATATTTTTAAAAATTCAGTTGGTTCTTCCTTCTTCATAAATCCAGATTTGGACCATTTTTCACCCCTTCACTTCTTGATTAAAGCCATTATAGTCTCTCTCTGGATCATTGCAATAACTCCTAATAATTTTCCTTTTTTTCTGCCCACAAGAGCTAAGAATGCCCTGTAGATAAAAGTGAGAAAGTGTATTTAAAAGGTAAACCAGAGCACACAATTCCTCAGCACAAATCCTCTAGGAGATTCCCATTGTTCAAAATAAAAGCCAAATTCCTTACAATAATCTGTAAGTCCCTATACAAATGGCCCCCATGACCTCAGCTGTCCCCTCCTTCTCTCTTTTCTGGCTACAATGACCCCTTGATGGTTTTTTTTTTTAAGGCCACACATACAGCATTTGGAAGTTCCCAGACTAGGGGTCAAATCAGAGCTGCAGCTGAGGCCTACACAACAGCCACGGCAACACCAGAACCAAGGTGCAACTGTGGCCTCTGTCGCAGCTCGTGGCAATGCCAGATACTTAACCCACTGAGTGAATCCAGGAATCAAACCTGTATCCTCCTGGAGACTATGCCAGGTTCTTAATCCATTGGGCCACAGTGGGAACTCCTCCCCCTTGTGGGCACACTGAGAGGACTCTTGTTTCGGGTTTTACATGTACTTTTCCTTCTATCAGGACTACTGTTCTTTCCCATGTTTTCGTGGCTACTTTCCGTCTTCTTCAAGTCTTTACTCAAATGTCATCCATGAGTTCCCTGAACATCTTTTGAAAATAGTCACACCTACTCTGCCGCAGCACTCACGAGCCCACTGCCCTTGCTTTGCTTTTATCCGTAGCCTTGGCCACTACCATGTTTTATTTTACTTGTTTTTATTTATCTCCTGGCTCTTAGATTATAAACTCAGTGAAAGAGGATTTCCCCCCTTTTGTTCGCTATTGCATCTCTTGCATTTAGAATAACTCTAGGTTAGAACAGGCACTTCAGACCACAGGTAAGGGAAAGGGGAGAAGGCAGTTACAGGTACCCAGTAAAGGCTGAAGCTGTAGGGATGGGTTTCCAGGGAGCTGCTGTTTTTCAAAGAGGAACAGGGTCCTTTGCCAAGCAGAGAGGAGACCATGAGAATAAACATCCTTCATCTCTCTTCATTTTTCCCTTCATTTTCTTATTCTGATGCATCCTATTGACCAAGTCCGATGAGAAGCCAGAAGATAAGGAACTGATCTGATCCCATCCACACAAGACTGTTTCCCAGGGTATCTAGCAGAGCAGATAAGAGTAAAGAGTGAATCCAGAGGGTGAAGGGGATGTATCCCAGACAGTAAGACGATAACAGTGAAGCGGAAAGAGAAGCAATGCCTTAATTTTACTTATCAGACCCATGACTCGTTGTTATTGTTGTTCTTCCTCATCCAGGTAAATTCTAGGTGCTTCTGCTTTGATAAGAGGACTTGGCAAGGGGACACTGATCCAGGGGTGTTTGCTTTTCTGCTTTCATTTTCTTTGCATCAGTATCTTCCCAACAAGAAAGATGCTGGGGAAGATACATTTGACTTGGAACACGTGTTCCAAAAGGGATTTTTGTTGGCTTGCCTAAATGTGCACAGTGCAATAAGTAGAAACATAAATAGGCACTGGAGATGTATATTGCACTTACATGCAGACGTGCTGAGAAAGGCAAGTCCTTTGCTGAACTTCTGCTGGGCATATCTTAAGAGAAAAACTTGAGTTAATGTTCAGATTTTAGCTTAACTCTCTTTCCAAACAGCATCTACCCCTCTAAAGAGGACTCTCACAACCCCTGTGAATTGTATTGAGCTTACAATCACCTGGGACCTGGTGACTCTCTGAGGCTGGGTCACACCTGAGCCTGCCATGACCCTGCTTCATTTGTAGCTCAGACTCAATGAGTTCCATTGATGATAGTCTGATCACCTAACACATCCTTAAACCTAAATTAAACGTTTAAAATAAACTAACACCCGACACCGCTTCAGCTTCATATTCCCCCTTACGAAACAGCTTTTTTTAAGAAATGCTGTATCCTATTTTTCATACTAAAGGTTGTAGAAATTTCTAAACATCGCCCTATGGTTGATTATCCCTGAATCTTCTTCACCTTGTCACCGGATACAGTGAGCAAAGGATATTTATATTATATTATGCTTTATTTTATTGTCATATTATAAATATTGCATTGCTTTCAGAGGATCTATTTTTCTAAAGACGTAATTCATAAAATAAACTAGAAAGTGTGGTAGGCAGGATAATATATACCCTCAAAGTTAGTCAGGCCATAATGCTTAGACCTATGAATATGTATATATATATATATATGTATGTATGTGTGTGTATATATATATATATATATATATATATACACACACACACATATATATATATATTTTCCCTTTTTTTTTTTTACAGCTGCACCTGCAGCATATGGAAGTTCCTGGGCTAGGGTTGAATCTGAGCAGCAGATGCAGGCCTACGTCAAAGCCATGGCAACACCAGATTCAAGCTGCATCTGCAAACTACACCGCAGCTTGTAGTAACACCAGATCCTTAACCCACTGAGTGAGGTCAGGGATCTAATCCGCATCCTCGGGGAGACTTTGCATCCTTGACCAGCTGAGTTGCAGTGGGAACTCCTTAATATATTTCTTTCCATGGTAAAAGGGCTTTGAAGATGTGAATACATTAGACTCTTGAGGTATGGCTAGTAGTCTGGATTATCCATGTGAACGGAGTCTCACCCTTAAAAGGGAAAAGTCTTTCCCAGAGGGGGTCGACGGAAAACAGAAAGTTGTAACATTGTTACCTTTGAAGAAAAAAAAGGTCATGAGCCCAGGAAAGTGGGTGTTCTCAAGAACCTGGAAAGAACAAAGAAACAGACTGTTCTTTTTAGTTCAGGGTGTCCTGTGACAGACTTCTGAACTGTAAGGTAATACGCATACAACACGAAGCTTATAATAATTGTGCTAGCAGCAAATGGAAAATGAATAGAGGAGATAAATCCTGACTTATTAAGGGTTTCCCACGTTATATGCTGTCCAAGCAGTATTTGCCTATTGGTAGTAATTTACATTTCCTGGGAGAAGTCTGTGGATGATGGCTGTGTTCACGAGTGTGCCCGTCCGAATTTCACAGATCCTTCCAAACTGAGAGAGGGAAACACCACGGTGTAGTTAACAGACAATGAACTTTGACATTGAAGATGCCGAATGACGTAAAGTTGCCAGATCCGCCAAACAATTTATGCACATGAATTTGCTTGGGGCAATCATTGCGACAAAGAGTAAAGATTGTCTCATTTTTAATGATATAATTAATAGCATTTTTATTCACTTTTAATCTGAAATTCAAGCTGAACTGAGCGTACTGTATTTTATCTGGCAACATAGCCTACGCTAGAATAATAACCATCACAAATATAAGTGGACTCTCAGTGTGAATTTCAAATCAGGCTGATTATCGGAATGTTCTTTCAGTGCCTTTATAAGTCCCAATTCCCGGACGCAAGGATTAATGATAATTTAATCGTTATCTCTGAGGGTTGGACATAAGTGTGAATATGCTTCAGGGCACTCAGATAATTCCCAGTGTTCAGGTAATAATTCAAACTGTGGGTTCTCTCACCGTGTTGTGTGCAAGAATCACCCAGAGAATATGAAAAGACTCAAATTCCTTTCATCCCAGGAGATCGTGATTAAGTAGGACTGCAGGACTCAAATTTTCTCTTAACAAGCAGCCTGGATGATTTTGATGAAACATCTGTGACATATACTGCTGAAAACCCAGACTTTACCTCTCTGAACCTGTGGCCCCAAGGTCAAGTACAGTGAAACTCACTGCACAAGTTTTATGAAGATTATGTGATTTATTATACGTGCCTTTACTGAACACACATTTCTGAAAGTACAGTCATCAGATGCCTTCTCTTCGCTCTTAAGTTTCACAATTGCCCTGAAGTTTTTCTTGATTTCTTTAGCTGTTTTGAGCCTCACGTTTTAATATAGGACCAGGAGTTTATGCCACATACATTTGTCCAAATTCAGCATCATGTTATGCCGGTCTTTCTGATTTCAGGGAGGTCCGTCATTGTGTTGTCTATTCATCAGTAAAGGTAACAGGATCACCCAAGTTTTTATTTTAATTTTTATTTTACATTGGAGTATAATTTACAATGCCACATTAGTATCAGGTGTACAGCAAAGCGACTCAGTTATGCATATACATACATCTATTCTTTTTCATATTATTTTCCCATATAGTTTATTATGGAATATTGAGCAGAGTTCCCTTTGCTACACATTGTTTTCCTGTTTCATGATCCGATGAGCCTGAAAGCTGGACAGTTTTATCTCCATTGTCCAAGACAATGCCGTGTCTCCATGTCAGTCCCATCAGGAATCAAAACCCGGAATCTTCATGGAAGAAGCAAACACGTGAACCCTGTGACTTCCTGACTCCAAGCCAGATATACTTTCCATAACTGCCCAGCTTCTCCTGAACACGAGCTTGAGGCAGATCCTGCTGGTGCACTTCCCCTCACTCCAGCCCCGCTCGCAGTACACACGCTGGGCCGGCAGCACATTCCCATGGACTGAATAACTGACACGCTATGGAAAACAAGCTGAACACGGAAGAAAGACTTTTTCCTCCTCTTCCTTGATGCTTGGCGCCTGCCCTCCCACAATTCCTGCTTGGACGGACATGAATCCAAGCAGGCAGGCTTCTGTCCTTCTGCCCTGGGGCCACCTGGGGTGTGCCTGAATGGCCCAGACCCACTGCATTTGAAAGTCAGGAAATTACAGGCTGCAGGGTCAACTAGACATTTCTTAGAAAAATAGCTAACATTGTTCTAACCACAGGGAATAATATCTACACTCAGCCCGAGGCTGCTCAGAGAAACAATAGCAGAACTTGTCACCTCCTTCCCTCACCGCCACTAAACAGATACGGTTTCACACAGTGTAGGTAATGAACTCAAGTTTTCCAGTGGATATAAAGAATAGAGCCTGGATTCAATGAGTGGTTTTCAATTCCCCCAAAGATCTCAGGTTAATAAGCACTGTTTCTGGACAAAAGCAGAGATCTTAGTGTTGGAAAGATCTGGGTTTGAACTCCTAATGGCCACTTCATAGGTGGAGTATATGGCTAAATATCTCAAATTTTCTTGAGTTTTTGATTGGTTTGTTTTCATTTTTGGCCACACCGTGACATATGGAGTTCCCAGGCTAGGGGTCAGATCCTAGCTGCAGTTGCAAGTTACACGGCCAGCTGCTACAATGCAGGATCCTTTAACACACTATGGGGAAACAGGGACTGAACCTGCATCCTGGCCCAGCAGAGACACCACCCATCCTGTTGTGCTATAGTGGGAACTCCTCTTGAGTTTTCTGTAGTCAAGTTTCACTCCAAAGTATGCAGTGGGTGACCTTTAACCCCCTACCCAGAAACTGTCATTCTGAGAAGTCTGTATCTTCTGCTCACCATGAAGAAGCTCCGGTGATCTTCCCAGGACTCTGATGCAGAGAAGCCCACTCCTGGCAAAAGACCTACAGGTATTAAGTTACCCAAGGCCACCTAGAGCCGGCTGAGGCTTGTAAGCACAGTTACAAGCCCTCCTTACACACCTAACCAGCATCATTTTCAATGAGGCACCAGCCAAGTCATCTCCAGATATTTGGAGAATGTGTCAGTCACGCTTTATCCACATCTGAGTTCACCTCTGTGTCATCAGAACACACCCCTGAAACCAGAATAGTTTGGGATACGCTAAGGGTAGTGACCAGGACTTGGGAGGCTGTCTACCAAAGGGCGATGGGTCCAGCAGGAGAGGAGGCAAAACTTGGGCCATAGAAACTCAAGGAGAGCAGTTTGACAAATTACAATTTAAAGCCAAGAGTGAGGCCTGGCCTATCCATAGAGCAGCTGTCTTCTCTCCATCTCTCAATTTCATTATCTTGAATAAACAGACAATATTTGCCTCACCAGATGGTTGTTAGAAAAGGGGAAAAAGAATATTTTCCTCTCATCATTAAATTCTCATTCAAATCTTTCTGCTCTAGGCTTCTCAGAGGCTGCTGATGAACAGAGGCAGAATTACCTGCCAAGACACAGACTGGGTAGAAATAAGACAGCCAGGTCTCAAGTTTCCTCACCTCTGAAATCCCAATTATTCACAGTAAATATTTAAAAAATAAACTTGTAATGGAAAAGAATCTGAAATTGTATATCTGAAACTAGCACAACTTTGTACACCAACTTCAGTTAAGAAAAAGAGAGACACTGGTTGTAGAAAATTGTTTTGTAAACTATAAGGGGCAAGGGATTGTTAGTGTTTGTTGTTTTTTGCTTTTTTCTGTCTTCTCTCCTTATACCCAGAGACTGGAAGAGGCACTCTGGTATAGGCAACAGTTTTCAGAAACAGTCAGCTTTCAGAAGCAGTCAGCTTTCAGAAACAGTCAGCAGGGGGTTCCCGCTGTGGCTCAGCAGTAACGAACCTGACTAGTAGCCACCAGGATGTGGGTTTGAGCTCTGTCCTCACTCCCTGGGTTGAAATCCGGTGTTGCCACGAGCTTCGCCATAGGTCACAGGTGCAGCTTCGATTCGGCGTTGCTGTGGCGGAGGCCAGCAGCTGTAGCTCTAATTTGACACCTAGCCTGGGAATATCCGTATGCTGCGGATGCCTCCATAAAAAGGAAAAAAAAAAACAGAGGAAGCCTGGCTGGGCAGCTGAGTAGGGTGAGTTAAAATCAGCATTAGGTAACTGAAGCAAGTCTCAACAGGAGGGTCTACCATTAGGTGTCAGGTAACTTTCCAAGCAAACGGGAGCGGTAGGGCTGCTTTGGCAGCTGGATGGGCAGGAATCGGGGACCCAGTTTCTGTCATGCCAGCACATTACAGGAATCTTGTCATTAAGAGAAATCAGCGTGGCACCTTGTCATCATTGGTTTAATTTATTCATTTTGCAATACTTACTAAGTTTCCGACGTGTCTCAGGCAGTGTGTTAGGGATTTACAGTTCAGAAGTGGGCAAGGCCTTTTCCTTTGTGTCATAGAATTAGAGCAGAAAATATTAAGGCATAAAAAAGAAAATAACAAAGATGTGAGATAAATGTTCATTGTGGGCATATGGGGTTGTTCAGAATCTCTTTCCTGTAACCTTTAGCATCCCTTGAAGCTTGGGTGGATCTGGTCTAGCCTCAGAGCCTAGAATTCATCCATGAGGAAAAGAACCAGAATATGTTTGGTTTCTTACTTTTTCTTTTATTTTTTCAACTTTTATTGAAGTATAGTTGATTTGTAATACTGTGATAATTTCCTCCAGACCACAAGGTGATTCAGTTATATATGTAAACACATCCATTCTCTTTCAGATTTTTTTTCCATACTAATGATCACAGAATGTTGGGTAGAGTTCCCGTGCTACACAGCAGGTCCCCGCTGGCCAGTCATTCCATCAACCTCAGTGGGCGTATGCCAGCCCCAAACCCCCAGTCCCTCCCTTACCCCGACCTGTCCCCTTTGATAGCCGTAAGTTTTTCCGTTCTGCAAATAATTTCATTTTTCCCTTTTTTTAAGATTCCATTTATAAGCGGTATCGTACGATGTTTGTTTTTCTGACCACACTAAGTATGATTACCTAGGTTTCTGCACACATGTACTGCTTTTCCCCACAAGCTGTTGGGATTCCTCTGGGACAGTAAGTTGCAGAGACCTAGGACAGCTGGTTGCCCTCTTTCCTTCCTCACAGAGATGGCCTGTCTGAGAAGGGGCCCCTTTCACAGACGGAAGTATTCCTATAAAGGGAAGGCGAGGAGGAACCCTGGTCTATTATTTGAGACGCTGGATCCAGCACTGCCTGAAGCCAGAAAAACCCCAGAACCTTTCTCCTAAAACATTTTGGAATTGGATTTCCATATTTTATAAGAAAAAGAGAGCTGAATGATAGAGTTAAAATAGCGAAAATGCAAGGTTGTGTCAGACACAGATTCTGAGGGTCAGAGGAGGTGTCAGAGACAGAAAGCCGGCGAAGGGAGGAAATGAGAGGACAGTGACGACCAGGGTCTGAGGCAGGCATGGAGGTGTTTTAAGTTTAAACTGAGAACTACTGCATAACATAAGCACAGATATTCACATTCACATAATATATTCACAGATACTCACGTGTACATTTCACGGCTAAAGTGATAAAACCAAATTATTACGAATAACATGAGCATCGGAAGTGGAGCAGCTTCAAAAACAAAGTAAAATTGCTGCTTCATTTAAAAAATAAATAAATAAAGACTTAGAAATTGCCATGATGGCTAGAGGAAAATTTACATGCAGTGTGAGCACGTGTGTGTGTGTGTGTGTGTGTGTGTGTGTGTGTGTGTGTGTTTTCCTGCTCAGGGGAGGGAAGGATGAAGCCAAGGAAGATACACGAGAACCAGCTCCCGCCACTGTCAATTCATGGCTTAGAACACGTCACGGTGTCTTTCATCTGTGAATGCGATGCTCATAGCTGAGTCACAGAGATGCTGCGCTGTTTAAAAAATAAGATGAGTAGGGTCACACCTATGAAAGCACCTGTCCACTTAGGGGAAAGGTCAAACAAAGAGTCTGAAACCCCTTTAAAGCTGCCATCTGAACTTGCTGCCAAATTATTTACATACTTGGGGTTCCTGGGGAAAAGGGGAGGAAGTGGGAGGGACAGGAATTTGGGGGGTCTGGGGGGTACAAGCTGTTATATTTGGAACAGATGGGCAGTGGGATCCTACTGTACAGCACAGGGAAACGTGTGAGATTGGGTCACTTTGTTGTACAACAGAACCTGACGAAACATTGTAATCAACTATACTTTAATAATAATAACAGAATAACATAAAAAAGGAAATAGCAATAGTAGTTTCCAAAGAGTTTAAATTGATTTACTCTTTATTGCTTATTTCTTTTTAAGGGAAGCTGATGTTTATGATGACCTCTTGAGTATGATCCTTTCTGAGGGTAACACCTCAAAGAACATTTGTGGCCGCCACGATCGACTTCTGGGTGTTTGTGCCAGAAACAATATACGCTGATAGGCTAATGGTCTGATGCACTGGGGCACTTACTATATGTTCCTAAAACACTTCACTTGTATTCGTGACTGATCTTTGCTTAGAAGAAACTTGCAGTGTTTAGGCTGTAAGAATTTTTGCCTCTGTACGTCAGAGAATATTATTTAACATGATGAAAATAATTAGGTTGGAGAAAGTTACAAAATGGAATAATCTACTGGAATTAAAGAAAGTATATTAGCCTTCTTGCTTAAGCTTTAGGGTTTGTGGCTAAAACTGTTCTAAATTAGAATTCCTCTTGCTTCATAATTCACATAAATAGAATTTCCCAGAGTTGGCTGATAATTTCCTTACTTATCCAACAATAACAAACTGTATTCCATTTGTTAAAAAAAAATTATCTACAAATGGGACAGAGATGCCCCTCACTGTGGTCCCCAGCTCTCTGAGCTGACTCCACTCCCCGGGAGAGACTCCAGGTAGAAACAGAGAATCTGAACTGAGCAGCCAACTCAGGCCGGGCAGCAGGCAACCTGGACTGCAGATCAACAGCTCAGAAGCATCAGAATGGATGCGTCAGCCACTCAGCTCTTTGAGGGGCACAGACAGAACTCCTAATGCCAGTCTGGCCATGGAAGGCTCCAAAGGGCTTTCCTGTATCAACAATGCCAGGTGGAAGAAGTAATACGTCATGCTATCCCCACTTCCTCGAACTAGGTGGTGTCACTTCTTCCGGGAGTAAAACAGTCTGTGCTGCATATCGGATAATGCTGATTAAAGTCATTAGCACAACGCTTGACGTGCTTTAAGCAAGTAATAAAGGTTAATTATTACCATTATATGACAAACACATAAAAGAACAACTTGGAAAGCTCAGAGGTACATGCAAATATAAGAGCTCAGTGCCAAAAAAAATCCCTTAGTTCAAGCTAATATTTATTGAATGTCTCACCTCCACCAGGTCCACCATTTGGCACTGGCAGAATAGCTGTGCAGATGATTCTATAAGATCCCATGTGAATGGAAAGAATAAATAACCGAGCAAAGGCAACGTCCCTGTCCTTATAGCTCTTAGCTCCTGCCAGGAGAGACAGGAAACAGAAAGTAAATAAATAAATATAATCGCCGATGGATGTAAGTGCTATGAAGGAAAATAAACCAGAGTGACAGGAGGTCACACTGGCAGAATCTGTCTTAGAAACGGCTGTCAAAGGAGGTCTCTAAGGACAAGGAACCTGTGGATGCGGCAAGGGCATGAGCTCTAGGGAGGTCTGTGTGGTTAGAATTCAAGGACCAAGAGAAAATTCAATGTTCCCAAGGCTGGGATAAATCTTGACAGATTGCAGCGGCTTGAGTGTTAGCAAAAGAGGTGGGAAAATGCCCACATTTGCACTACATTTTAAATGTTAGGCCAACAATTTTTGCATATAGATATATAACAACAGGAAATGAAAAAGGAGGAGAAAATTAATAAATGATGTTGGTGTTGATCAAGATGAGAGGAGGGTTTTGTTTTTTGTTTTTTGGGTTTTTTTTGTTTTTTGTTTTTTGATTTTTTGTCTTCCCGTGGCATACGGAAGTTCCCAGGGCAGGAGTTGAATTGGAGCTGCACCTGCCAGCCTACACTGCAGACACAGCAATGCCAGATCTGAGCCTCATCTGCAACCTACACCACAGCGCACGGCAACGCTGGATCCTTAACTCACTGAGCGAGGCCAGGGATGGAACCTGCATCCTCATAGATGCTAGTCGGGTTCATTATCGCTGAGTCATGACAAGAACTCCAGGAGGAGACATTTTTGAAATGGAAGAGTCAAGAGTTTTGTTTTGGACCTATATTTATTTGGTCCAAGTTAAGGTTGACAGTTTTATCAGAGGCCAAGAGAAGATGTTGAACCTGAACTCCAAGGAAAAGGTCAGCGATCAAGTCATTGGCATACAGTAGGTTATAAAGCTCTGGGCTTGCATAAAATCACCCAGGAAGAACATCTAGATAGAAAGGAGAGTTGACCGAGCAAAGGGGACAGAAAAGTGCCCACTGAAGAAGGAGGAGAAGCAAGAAAGTGTAGGACCCTGAAGGCCAAGGGAAGGCTGTTTTAAGGAAAGATGGGCTCAGTGTGTCCGTACTGCTGAGAGCTGACTGCAAATAGAGCTGGGGACTGACCTTCAGATCTGGCAGGAAGATGACTGTTAATGACCTTTACAAGTACGGTTTCAGACGAAGTGGTGGCAAGATAAGAGGGGACCAGGAAGTGAGAAAATGAATTCAGCAAATAAACTTATTGTTGAAGAACTTTGCTGTAAGACAAAGCAGAGAAATAGGGCAGTGATTGGAGGGGGATGAGAAGCAAATACTGTTTAGGGAGTATTTGGTTCTTTGAGACAAGAGAGACTATATTAATAATTCAGTAAACAGGAATAAATCATAATGAAGAAAGCCAGGAGACAATTTCTCTGGGGGGAAAAAAGCCCTTGAATAGCAGAAGCAACTGGACCCCAGCAACAAGGCATAAGCCTAGGCTCTGACAGGACCAGGGGCCGCTCGCGGTTGAATGAAAGTGCACTGGACTTCATGTGGATCCAGGACCTGCATTTAAGTGAGCGCTTACAGTTGTCAGTTTTCTCTCATTGTCCAGGTTTAAATAGAACCCCTTGAATCCCCTCACTCCATCCACAGAACTCACAGAAAAGATCTAGAATTAGAAACTCTCCTGTAGTACTTAGAAAGACACTGACCTTCCTTTGCTCTACAAAAGAGCCAAGTATAGTTTGTTTTGGCTAGTAAGCTTCCTGCTTGGATTGTGCATTCACTGGAAAAAAAATAATGGCAGTTTATTAATCCTGTATCTGACTTGGGATCTGTCTCTCAAAGCTCTGACGAGAAGCACAATGAAAGGCCCGGATGAAACTCAATGAGGAGTTCTAAGAAAAACCCTGAGTAAAGAGAGGGACAAAGGGAAACCATAAACCAGGTTTTAGGGGTGCCCTTCCTTGAAACCCAGGTCTTTGGAAGTTAGCTTGGCCCTCACTAAGTATGTTCTTCTGCAAAGAGCTCATGCGTTAAAAAGAAAGGCCACTATCTGGAGCCCAATTCCCACTCCTATGACTTAACCTCTATGAGATTCTATTCTCCCTATGGGAAAAAGTCTACTAATCAGCATACCTGGGTCGGGAGTAGACTGTGACAGGTTTAAAATGTCCATAACTAGACGTCTGGTACCACAGTGGGTACTCAGTTCAGGGTTATTTCCTTTGAACTCATCTTTTGATTTATAAATTAATCAAAGGTCTTGACCCATTGTTAAATGGGACAAGAAACTGAACTTCAGGAGGCACTTACTGAATTTCAGGCAGTTTGAAGATACTATGTGAAATACAAAAATCACAAAATCATCCTTGGTCTCCAAGGCATATACACGCCTTGTATATTTGCATCATACAAATTATATCATGTATACAGTTGACCTTTGAACAACATGGGTTTGAACTGCATGGGTGCACTTAACATAGTTTTTTTTCCAAGAAATATTGTACTGCATTACTACATAAGCCTTGGATGGTTGAATCCATGGATATGGAGAGGGAGATGCAGAACTGTGGATTTGGAGGCCTGACTATATCCACACAGTGATTTCTGACTCTGCTGGAGGTTACCAGCATACCTACCCTCTCATTCTTCAATGTCAACTGTATAGAAAGACACATCAATGTGCGCGCGCGTGCACACACACACACACACACACGACTAAAGAACTAGCACCATTAATGTAATCATTAATAATATTTCCCTGGAGAGCAGATGGTTGGGATTTGAAAATTGTGGAAGTAGGCTAAAGGAAACTGGATTCATTCTGCAATCCACTGGCTCACATGGAGCATGTGTCATGTAAAAGCTCTATCCAGGTGCTACGGTGGCAGGTATATGACAAGGTCACTCTTCCTTTGCAGGAATAGTAATATAAGTAAGTCAGTCACATAAACTGACTAAGTCATTCAACATTCTTCCAGTCTTTGGTATAGAGAAAGATCAGAGAAGCAGCATTGTTTCCTCACGTTAATGGGAAAGATTAACATAAACAACTAAGTATACACAATTCATATGCTTAAATACATACCATAAGACATAACAAGAATAAAAGAAGTGGGTTTCAGAAAGAGTTCATGTGTCCACGAAATTATGATATCCATGGGCTTTGCATTATACCAGGGGCTCAGAAACTATTGTCTGTAGGACAGATCCAGCCCAGGTCCTGTTTTTATAAATAAGCTTATTGGGACATAGTCATGCCTGTTACCTATGTGCATGTGATCTATGTCTGCTTTCCAGCTACGGCAGAAGTGTTGAAGAGCTCGGGAGGGACATAAGATTCACAAAGCCAAAAATCTTTATTTACTATGTATCCCTTTACAGAAAAAGGTGTCTGACCACTGTGTTACACCAAACTGAGCACAATAAAACAGGTCTTTGTTACTAACTACATCATGAGGTCAGTTTGGGAGATAAGCAACAGGAAACCAAATGAAAATGGGGAAAACCATACTCTCTTACAGATCGAGAAGTGGCAGTGTGGGAATCCCAGGGTAAGTAAAGTTAGCAGCCAAACGTGATCACAAGAATATAGATTATTATTTTTTCCTTCTGTTCTGGCATCTTCAGAGTGGCTTGTCCTCATTGTCCCAAGATGAGTTCCAGTTCCAGATGTCACATGGAATGACAAGGTCTAGATGGGGAAACACAAACTTCCTTGTCTCCTGTCCCATTTTGAGAAAGACCCTCCTGGTAGAACTCCTCCTATTGGCTAGAGTTGGGTAAATGCCCCCTCCCAAACTAATCACTTACCAAGGAGACAGGCTCAAAAAAGTCGGGTTGAGTCCAATCTTGATTTAATCCCTGGGTCTGAGGAGGGACACACTTACTTCTGAAACAGAAGACCACCCCTTACCTGATGAAAATTGGGAAAATATTCTGCTAACATGAAAACAGGGATAGCAAAAGATACCAATGGTAATTGCTATATCAAGTGAAATAACTAACTTTACACATATTTACAAAACATTAAGAGTTAAACTAGGTGCTGAAATGCTCCATGAAGGCAAAGTTTCTTTTTTTAAATAGTGTTTGCGATTGTAGCGCCAGCATTAAAATAGTGCTTAGCATAGAATAGCTGCTCAATAAATATGTGCTGAATTAGTTATTGATTAAACATATGAGTGTGTTTGCAGAGCTGGGTAAAGAATCAAGAGAAGTCAGAGTTCCTGTCGTGGCTCAGTGGAAACCAAACTGACTAGTAACCATGAGGACGCAGTTGGATCCCTGGCCTCGCTCAGTGAGTTAAGGATCCATCATTGCCATGAGCTGTGGTGTAGGTCGCAAACTTGCATCAGATCCAGTGTTGATGTGGCTGTGGTGTAGGCTGGTAGGTGAAGCTCTGATTTGACCACTAGCCTGGGAACGTCCACATGCCGAGGGTGCAACCCTAGAAACACCAAAAAAAAAAAAAAAGGGGGACTCAAGAGAAGTCTAAATGAAAGGCCACTGAATGACGAAAAGTCTTTAGGGCCCATATGACAGTTTGGTTTGAGTGACCTCAGCTACCCATACAAGAGCAAATGGGAAAAGTAAGCACAGGCAATAAATAAATAAATAAATAAATAAATAAATAACCAACCAACCGAGTTCTAGGGGATGAGATTGATAATCCAGCTGTGGAGCCATGGAGACCAAGTCCATTTAAATGCATTTAAGTCAGGAAAAGTTTTCCTACCTTCGTCACTGTGTCCAGAATAACACAGTTGCCTGGAAAGAGGGTAAGTTCATTGCTGTTCCTATCTCTTTTCTCCCTTTTTGTTCTGGGAGCAGCCTAGACAGAGGGCAAGAATCCCCCTGCAGGAGAGACAGAGAACACTTTCCACAAGGATGGATCATGGCCAGCTCTATAATGGTTAGTCTGTTGCAGAGAATTAAGTAATTCAACAACTTGAGAACTTTTACTGCACGTATTCACTGGGTCAGACACTGTGATAAAGGAATGAACAAAAGAGGCAAGGCCCCTGCCCTCAGGAAGCACCTAAGTCAGAATGAAGGAAAAACATGCATCAGTCAGGGAGGAGTCCCTGGAAGAGTGGGTGATGTCTCAGTTGAAACCTGCCAAACAACTCGAGTGTTACCCAGATTAAGAAGGGGAGTCACGCAGAGAAAACCAAACACAGAGACTCAGAGATGGGAGTGTCTTAGCACACGCCCTCAAGCTATTCAGAATCCCAATGAGGGCTCAGGAGGAGAAGATATGAAGCCTGGCTCTGAGTGAGGGAGAAAGTCACTTCATTCATTCATTCACTCAGTTGCTTATTGAGTCTCTTCAAGATTGAGAAACGCACAGGCAGTCTTAATTTTTGATGCTCCTGATGTATTAAAAGGAAGAGGCTGGAATAAACATATACCCACTCAGTACTATATACAAGATAGATAGCCAACAAGCACCTACTATATAGCACAGGGAACTATACTCAATATTTTGTAATACCCTATATGGGAAAATAACATAAAAAATAATATATATATATAAAATATATAAAACTGAATCATGTTGAACCTTCCTGAAACTAACACAACATTGTAAATCAACTATATGTTAATTTAAAAATAAATAAATAAAAATAAAGATGAAAGAAATTCTCAAAAATATATCTATTTAATATTAACTCATTTTACAAAAGAAAATACCACTATAATAATAATCTTAAGATCAAGTTTATAAGAAGAATTCATTAGGTCACTATAGCAGAAGTTGTCAGAAAATGGGATATGGCTTTAAATTTTTATGAGTTTTTTTTCCCCAATTCTGTAAATTTATATGTTACTGCAGGTATAATTTCATTTGGAGATAACAACTCAGATCTAAATTTGAGGGCACTGGTTATTGTAAGACTCGGGCCTAGTGGTCCTGATCACGGTATCCGATCTATTCACTAATTCAGTAAATATTTACTGTGGGAGTTCCCATTGTGGCTCAGTGGGTTAAGAACCCGACAGTGTCTGTGAGGATGTGGGTTTGACCCCTGGCCTCGCTAAGCAAGTTAAGGATCCCATATTGCTGCAAGCTATGGGGTGGGTTGCAGATGTGAACTCAGAGCCAACGCTGCTGTGGCTGCAGTGTGGGCTGGCAGCTGCAGCTCCAGTTCTGCCCCTAGCCTGGGAACTTCCGTATGCCACCGGTGCTGCTGTTTTATAAAAAAAAGGAAAGAGAAGAAAAATAAATAAATTAATGATATTTCTTCTGTACAGCACAGCAAACTATGTCTAATCTTGGAGTAGAATATGGTGGAAGATGGTATGAGAAAAAGAATGTGTGTGTGTGTGTGTGTGTGTGTGTATACATATAAAAGTGTGTGTATAAATATATATATACATATAAATGTATATATACATATATATTATATATAAATGTATATAAATGTATATATACATATATATTATATATAAATGTATATATGTATAAATGTGTATATATGTGTGTGTATATATATGTGGACTGTAAATTAACTATAATATAAACGAATAAATAAATGAATGTTTACTGTGAGCCAGAAACACTCCAGAGGCCTGTCACAGAAACACTGATGTTAAAACAAATAAAACACTTTTTCATGGTTCTGACAGCCATGTGGGGAAGACAAATACTAAATACATATACAAAATATATTGTATCAAATTATGTTAGGTATTTTGAAGGAGAGGCAACCTCTCTCTAGGTCTTATTCTACAGTTGTTAAAAGATGGTGAGAAAATTACATCTCTCAGTTGACCCTGACATTGAAGGACTAGCAGCTAATCATTCTATAAAGAGCCTGCTCAGCACAAATTCAGTAAAAGGCATAGGTGGTGATCTTCAAAGGGACAGCTGGATTGGTCAGGAAACACAACTGGTAAAGCTGGAAGCATCCATTCAAGTCCTTGGATGCAGACATCAAAGTTGGAAAAGACTAGAGGAAGAGAAAAGGGATGGTAGGTGTTTCTGTCTGGCTCAGTGGTTCATGAACCCGACTAGTATCCATGTGGACGCAGGTTCGATCCCTGACCTCGCTCGGTGAGTTAAGGATCCAGCGTTGCTGTGGCTGTGGTGTAGGCTGGCAGCTACAGCTCCTGGCCTGGTAACTTCCATATGCCTTGGATGCAGCCCTAAAAAGACAAAAAGGGGGAAAAAAAAGGCCAATTCTGGTTCTTCAGCTTATCAAGCAAAAAGTCTGTGTGTGCACTCTCACCGTTCCACCTCGAAGATGCTCAGTAACAGAGAATATTTCAAAAAGGGTCCCAGTAAATGGACATCGTTAATTGTTCTCTGATGGTCTGAGCTGTGAAAAGCAAGGCACTGATGCTCAGCATGGGAAGGACAGTGAGAAACTGTTTATGATGTTGATAGATGACGCTATGTTGCTCGGGAGATGGAAGTTCCCAGAGAATGAGAGAAGTGGGCGCTCGTTTCCTGTACCGCTGGGTTTGATGAAAATCAGCACAAAGACGAGAGAGCAGGGAAAATGAAGAAAGATGAGTGGATCTCAATCCCCAAATGTCAAGAAAGAAAGAAAGAAAGAGAGAGAGAGAGAGAGAGAGAGAAAGGAAGGAAGGAAGGAAGGAAGGAAGGAAGGAAGGAAGGAAGGAGAGAAAGAGGGAGGGAGGGAGGGAATGGATGGTAGAACTTTCTCCTTGGGGATCATGTCCAGACAATGTTAAAGCCAAAGGGACAGTGAGAAGCACACACTGAACCCCATAACTTCAAAAATGAAAAAAAAAAACACAGCTCAGAAGAGGTAACAGACCCATCCAGCAGGAGGAGTGAGCCAGTCGCGCTGGAATTTTAAGAACAGCATTTTATGAAGCTGATAGATTCTCTGAATTTCCCAAAACACCAGTTAGAGTCAGAGGACCCCTGAGTCAAAGGGTCATTTCTCCAATGCCTGCTGCATGTAAATGTTTCTCATCCAGGAAGATGAACAGAAACAGGAGCAGGCACAGCCTTGAACTTTACAGGCCATGAATCTCGCCCCCCAGAGAACTGGGTGGATTCGGTTGATGAACAATGTTAGCAATAAACAAAAATGGGGGAGGGGGAGTTCAGTGAGCTGAACATTTAATAATGTAATTGATATTATTTGTGCCTTCCTCCTCATCATGAGTGTCCTGGTATAAAGTGTTGTTTTACTAACGTCTGTAGCTCTGCGTCAACAGATTGAGTAAATTAGAGGATTATTCAAAATGAAGAAACAGTTTAGCATTTTGAAGCTAAAGACTGGAGAATGTGCCACGAGTCCTTATAGAACTGATTCTGATATCATATCAGGAAAAAGCAGAGCAGACTCCATTTCACATCATGAATGATTTCTGACAGGAACCTGACTGTTTGATCTCTGGAGGTTGAGATAAATGGTGTTGATTGATTGCCCAGATAATATATTAGGATGTTAAGAAATAAAAGAGGTGAAGATAGAATCAGTAACAGACCTGGATAAAACACAAATATAAGATTTTAGCTAAGAGAACAAATATGGGAAATGGGTGAGTGAATACTTTGAAAGGCATTAACTAGGAGAATGAGTAAATAAAAGTTGAGATTAAAAATAAAAGAGAAACTAGTACATTTCCAACTCGCCCAGGAGGAAGTGGATTTTTTTTTTTTCAATGTATCTTCCCCATCGGCCCTTAATCATCACAATCTTTGGCAGGATCTTCTTAGCAGAAACTTTATGATATAAAAAGAATGAGGGTCATGGAGCTGGAAAATATGCATAGAATTCTAATTCTCTTAGTCCGTATGCTCTTTCCAATTTTGAGTCATCAAACAAAATCTTCACTGAGTGTCTATTTCATGCAGGATATGCTATTTGATAGCCACTGATGGGAGATATTCGTCAAGGCAGCCGACTAAAGTTTGTAACAAATACACCCAAAATGCAACGCCTCCAGAGAATAAAATGACTCAAGAAGGTTCTAGGTCATGGTCATGGTCAGAGTCAGAGGTGAAGGGGTGAGGATATATGTTTGCTCCATACATTGTGTCACAGGATCAGGGGGATGGCAGTTCTCACGATCCGAACCGGAACCTTTTCTGAACTGAACCGGAAAAGAACATGAAAGGATGGGGGTGAGGAGGTGTTTCAGGAACCAGGCGTGGACTTCCTCTACAATTCATTAGAGTGGAGTCTGTCTAGGGGCCACACCCAAAGGCAAAGAAGGTGAAAGGACCTGGCCTGGCTCGGTGAGCAGGGAGACGAAAATGACAGCAGGCAGCTAGCAGGCTGGGCCAGGGGGCAGGAGGAGAAATAAAGAAAAGGTCAGCCCAGCTGTGGACCCAAGCCTGTGACATTTCTCAGTGCCTCCCGCCCAACCAGAGAGACTTTTAGCAAAGGAGACTGAGAACGTGAAGTGGGGGATCATTCCTTTGCAACTGGGTATAATCAGAGAAATGCTATGCAAGCTACAGAGAAATGAGATGGGCCTGAAGGATGGGTTTGATACGGGAAATTTCACTGAATACATGCAGGTGGTTTTATTAAAACACGTCTAAAATGGGCATAAAATCTCTCCTGCCCCATTACAGACAGATTCACCCCTTAGGTTATAAAGAGAGCCAGAGATTAAAAAAAATAAATAATGCTGGGAGTTCGCATTGTGGCTCGGTGGGTTAAGGACCTGATGTTTTCTCTGTGAGGGGGCAGGTTCGATCCTGGCCTTGCTCAGTGGGTTAAGGATCCTGAGCTGCCCTCAGCTGTAGTGTAGGTCACAGATGGAGCTCAGATCTGGTGTTGCTGTGGCTGTGGCATAGGCTGGAAGCTGCAGGTCTGATTTGACCCCTAGCCCAGGAACTTCTACATGCTGCAGGTGCGACCATAAAATGAAAATAAATGAATACATAATGTCATCATCAGAGAGATCTTCATTTCCACCACTTGGAGTAGCATCTTTGTCACTGTCCCTGTCGTGGTCTTTGGTACATAGTCACCCGTCCCCCTGCTTGCTGTCTTTCTTCCCCCGATAAGCACCATAGGGCAGAACTTTTGTCTGTCTTGTTATTGCTTTAATTCCAAGATCTAAAATCACACAGAGCACAGTGTTTAGTGAATATTCTTGGAATGCACGGTACAGACGGAAGGTCTGGTTGATTGACTGAGCGAGTGGGATCCTTCTATGTGGAGCCGGAAAACACAGACTAGTAGAAAGTCAAAGCTGGGACAGACATTATGAATAAATGAGTCCAGACTCTCTATGATGGAGAAACAGAGGCTCATGGGAGGAAATACATTTTTCTAAGAGGACATAACAAATGGCAAAACATGTTTTCAAATGCAATATAATGACTTTCCACTAGGTTATCACCAAACTAGACAATCATTTAACTGTAAACAAATTTGTGGAGATTTCCTTAACACTGTTATTGAGTTTTTATTTGGTATTGTTATTTCTTCTTATTGACAGAATCCATGTGTTATTAATTGCCATAGAGCCTTAGATGAACGTATTTCCTTTTGCAATCTACAAGTCTAACATGGAGACACATTTGCAGGCTATGTGACAGAGAAATATCCTTGAAATACAAAGAGTTTCAAAATTTAACTAAATAGATACATGCCCCCTCTCCCTAACTCTCAGGTAGACAAACAGGAAAAGAGTCTGTCTGAGCACAGAAAAGCAATGACTCTAGAAGGAGTTCAATTTCCTGGTGAATCAAAAGTACAAAAGTGAGATTTCTTTTCTTGGAAATCTATATTGATTTTTTTAAAAAGAGTGATACAATCCAATTGTGGAAAGCTGAAGGAAACAGGTATTCTAATAACTATGGAGATATGTATTAAAACCATATATATTTTAAAATCTTTTTCTGGACCTAATTTTTTTATTTCTGGAACTTTATCTTAAGGCAATAATCGTGGCTGAATAGCATGTACCTCTAAAATTGGTAACTGTGTGATTATGTGTGTGTGTTCATATGTGTGTATGTATATATACATATGTGTGTGTGTATATATATATATCCTTGAATATGTTTGCGTATGGTACAGTTTTAGTAGTTTTACATATATGTATATAGCCATAATATATTTTGACAGGCCAATGAGAAAAATATTGTAATTTTCAGAAGAGCTAAAGTTCAGAAGAGCTAAAGTTCAATTGATAAAAAGAGTAGGAACGATTTAGTAAAACAAGTACCTTAGGTTTAATCCTATTTCAGGCATAGCTACATTGCAAAATCTTTAAGGACTCAGATAATTCCAGGCTCTATAAGACAAAGCAAATCTTTTGCCCACTTCCTGCCCTGGCATGACTAATAACAAGGTGAGAGAAATAGAGATTTTTAAACATGCATGTTCAATACATAGTGCTAAGGAGAAAATGTGAAACTTACAGAGGAAGGAGCACACTGGTTGAAAGAATGCACTAAATTTTCTGGGCCTCTATTTCTTTCTAAAGCATGAATATGACTGGCATTTCCCAATGATGCATCGTATTAGGAACATTTTTAAATTATACCTTTTTCGTGGAACCCAAAAAAGCATTTCATGCAAAGTAATACATACTTTTGATTTAAACTGTCTTTTAGCAACAGTTACGAAAGAACAGACTAGCTTAGCATGGAAACTTAACTGGCAATTAGTATTGAATCCTATTACAAATGTGGAGTGAAAATACAAGGTAAGATGTATAATTCAGATGAAAAACCTTTGGATACATCACATGTACTGAGGTTGGTGACAGGTCCAATGTTGATGCTATGTGCTCAAACATCAGGAAACTGCATGTGACCTTCGGGTTACTTACATAGGGCCTGGTATTTGTTTAAGACAGACTGTCACATACATTAAGAATCACTCTCAATATATTTAATACAGTATCTCATATTTATTTTAAAGAATATATTTTATAAGAAAACTATACTACCACTGATCATATTCTTCCCCCTAGGATCTGTCAATGTCTCTTGTAATCCAGGTGTGAATTACTGGTCCTCAAAATCTCTCATTTCTTTTTTATTCCAAACTAGAAGGTGGCAGGGCCCAGAAGAGCATTTGTAGATAAAGAACTCATGAATAGAAAACTCCATTCATTGGGAAGAGCTGGTAGGAGAGACTTGTGTAGCAAAGCATGCATCCAGCAGCCCCTCCAAACATTCGTCCATTAAGTCTGTAAGAAGACAAATGTTTATTGAGTCTGTACAAAGTCCAGGCCCTACCCTACGCTCAGGGCTATACAGCGTAAAAGCTAAGTCTTTGTTCTCTTGGTGCACACACTCTAGTAGAATATAAAGCATTTAATCAGATAATTACGTGACTATCGAGTTACAAATTGGAGCAAGTGCCATGAAGGGAAGGTGCAAGAACTGTAAGAATGTGTAATCAGGAAATCTGATCTTTCCCACAGAATTCAGGGAAATAGGGTCTGTTTCACCTGAGTTCATAAAAAAAGAGGGACAACTAGGAGTTAATTCTACCCTAGCCTTCCTGGCCTCCTGTTATTCCTCACACGCAAGAGGAATGTTCCAGCCTTGCAGAATGTTGCACTTATTTCTTCCCTCTGCCTGGAATACCCTTACTCAGAGACCTGCTGGGCTAATGACTTCATCTCAAGTCTAGCTCAAGTGTTAATTTATCAATTAAACTCAAAGTGATATCTGTTTTAACAGAGCAGTCTGTGATGCCCCCTGAAACACTGCTACTCCTCAGCTTTTTTCCATAGTACCTTCTAACTTTTCATAATTTCTTTTTTTTTCCAATTCTCTGAATCACTTTACTAGATATAATTGCCATAAGAGAACATATTTTCTCTACTTTTCAGATTGAGGCATTCCAAGGGTTTGAAAGAGTGTTTGGATACAGTTCTGTATTTCTTTAAAAGTTAATTAAGTAATTATTAAATTACTTAAATAGGAGTTCTTATTGTGACTTAGAGGATTAAGAACAAGATGTAATCTCTACGAGGATGCAGGTTCAATCCTTGGTCTCACTCAGTGGGTTAAAGATCAGGTGTTGCTGCAAGCTGTGGCATAGGTCATATATGTGACTCAGATCTGGCACTGCCATGGCGGTGGCGTAGGCTGTCAGCTGCAGCTCTGACTCAACCCCTAGCCCAGGAACTTCCACATGCAATAGGTATAGCCATTAAAAAAAAAAAGACAAAAAAAACTTAAATAATTATACTGAGTTATAGTGAATACACAACATAACAAAATGTTTAAGAGGCAGCTATAATAGTACCTGGAAGAAAAGTTGCAGCTTTAAATGGATATATTAGGGAAAAAAAGAGTTACAATTAATTGTCTTACTTCCCATATGCCAAAGTTTAAAAAGAAAAGTAAAATAAACCTAAAGTATGTAGAAAAAGGAAATGGCTATGATATGAGAGGAAATACATAAAATTGAAAGCTGAAATAAATTGAGAAAATCAGCAAAAGCAAAATTTATTTATTTGAAAAGATCAATAAATTTGATAGACATATAGCTAAACTAATGAGAGGAGAGGAAAAAAAAAGAAAAAAACCCACAACTACCAATATCAGGAATGAAAGAATGGATATTACTGGAGATTTTCAGATATTAAAATACGATGAAATAGTATCATGAGCAACCTTAAATTAATAAATTCAACAACCTGGGTAAAATAGGCAAATTTCTTTAAAAACCCAAATAACTAAAATGGCTATGAGAATAATTAAAAATCTCAATACCCATAGATATGTTGAAGAAATTGAGAAGCAAAATCCATAGCCAGAGGTCTCCACTTGAGAAATCTATTAAACATTTATGATAGGAAAAAATGCTGATTTTATACAAACTGTTTTGGAAAATAGGAGGTGAAGAACACTTCCCAATTCATTTTAAGAAGACAGTCTACCTTGCTGGGTCACTGTAGCCAGCCAAATAATATCCTCCATTCTAAATGGCCATGTTTAAATTCCCAGAACTTGTGACTGTATTTAACCTTATGTTGCGAAGCGATTTCGTGGATGTGATAAAATGAAAGATTTTGAGATAAGAAGGTTATCCTGGTTTATGGAGATGGGCCAAATGCAATCCTAAAGGATACCCCTAAAACTGAAAGGGGGACATAGGACGTTGAGGTTCAGAGAAGATGTGACAGAGGAAGCAGAGGCTAGAATTATGTGAGGCTATGGGGCAAGGAATGTGAGCAGCTTATAGATGTTTTTAAAAAAAAAAAAAAGCAAGGAAACAGATTATTTCTAGACACCAAAGAGAATTCTGCCCTGACAGCACTTTGATTTTAGCCCAATTAGACACATCTCTAAAATTCTGACATCCAGAACTATAAGGTGATAAGGTCACGCTCTGTTAAGGCACAGCATTTGTAGTAATTCATCAGAGCAGCAACAGGACAAGCACACAGCTATCATCTGCAGTGTACTTACCGTCATTCTTAGTGGAGAATCCAGCAATTCTGTAACCACCAATGTCTAGTCATAATGTCCCGTTTCGCTTCGAGTGTTTTCCTTTCCTTGCCCTGCAGCCTGATTGATGCAGAAGGGCACTGAGTCCGGAAAACTGGTTTTCCGGACTCAGTTTTGTTGCTCTTTTGCTCTGTGCCCTTGAGTGAGCCATGAGCCTTTTTTGGATCAACATTTCTAACATATAAAGCAAGGGTATTATATTAAATCAATATTTTTGACATGGCAATACAGAAGATTCATTTAGGTGGAATTGAGTCATTTTAAATTTTTTATATATGAATACAGTTTTGTTTTCCAAATACAGCAAGCAATGCTGATTTTCCAGGTATTATAGTATCTTAAAATTTACTTTAAAATAAATAATCTAAAAGTGTTTAAAAGAGAAGAATTTAAATGAAAGTATTACATAAAAGTATTACATAAAAAGTATCACATATTTATTACATAAATATAAGGAGTACTTTGAAATGACTAAAATGATAAAAATGGTAGGAAAAAAAACTGAAGTTTGGAAAACAGCGGGCTACAAAATGTCTGGCTTCTCTTCTCTGCTTATCCAATCAGTAACCAATTTACTCATTCATTTACTTATTCATTAAATATATAAATATTCATGAGCCCAAGTAAGAGCACACAAGAATAACAGTAATGAATGAGATACAGTCTCTGACCTGAAAGACCTCAAGTCTGAGTAAGGAGACAAACACAGGTTTTAAACGGTAATGGACTAGGCTTTGAACTTGAATGGGGAGATGTACATGGTCTTGCCAACCTTTGGAACTTCCGGTTTCTCCTTAAAATCCATCCTCCCACAAAGTTTCGGAACAGTCCATTTACAGCACAACTCTAACCATGGCAATCCCTTTCTTTACCCCAGTACTTGACAAGTTATGATTCCCAAGACAAATGCTGCTGCTGAGGCTTTCTGTAAATAAAAATTTGATGACAGTGTGGCTGACACACAGCCACACCCATTCTTCTAGGCCAAGTCCATGACTGCTTTCACGCTGCAGTGGCAGAGTTAAGTAGCTGTGACAGAGACTGAAGGGAGAGCTAAAATATTTACTATCTAGTTCATTATTTTTAAAAATTGGCATCCTTTTTCCTGAGGATCCCATTATGATCAGCAGAAATTCAAACTCCTTAAGATAGCAGATGCAATCTTTCTAATATCAGCTTCTAGCACTTTTCTGAATATACTTACCAGGTCATCTATATTCCAAAAAGTAGGGTATTCAAGGATTTTTTTTTTGGACTAGAAACATGGAATTATTTAGCCTAGGATTTCCTCCTTCCACAATTCCTGCTCAACTCTTAAAACACAAATCAGATTAATTTCCATAAGGAAGCCCACTCTGACTCTCCAAGGAAAACTGTGATTTTTTTTTTTTTTGCTTTCTCAATAGGTTATGTCCTTAATATACCTCTTACAATGTTCTAATTATTCCTAAACAACTTCATACCTTTTGTTGTAATATCATATTCCTCAGAATAAAAGCTCAAGTGAGCATAGTAAAAATGGCAACCCCAAATCTTCCCAAATAGTAAAAATATAATTGCTTTGAAGATTCTCTCCATCAACAATTAGTGAACATCATTTTAGCCATCTCTCTATGCATATTGTAGAAACAAGGGTAAATGAATAATTTTATCAAAAATGAAGTTTATGTCACCTAATTATATTCTAATAAAATTGTTATTTTCAACTTATCTATAGTAGAATATAAATAAATTCATGAAAGTAAAGGAATCGTTAAATTTTAGAAAGTTATTTGTATGTTAAGTATTTATAATTCTTAGATCATTTTAAATATATGAATATATTTATATATAACCTATAATATATATGCCTGTGTGTCTTTATATATTCTGATGTATCTAATAAAATAAATTGTAATGCTATAAGAGAATAGAATATTGTAAAATAAATTTGTAATATTTATAAGAGAATAGAATATTTGTAAATTGTGCCAGCTCAAAATTCGTACATTGAGGCCCTAATCCCTGGTACCTCAGAATGTGGTTATATTTGGAGGCGGAGCTCTTAAAGAGATGACGACATTAAAATGAGGCCGCAAGGAAGGACCCTAGTTCAATCTGACTGGTGTCCTTCTAAGAAAAGGAAAGTTGAACCTACCAGGGAGAATATACACAGAGAGACCGATGAAGACAAAGCAAGGAGGTGGGCATCTGCCAGCCAAGGAGAAAGGCCTCAGAAGAAATCAAACCTGCTGACACCCTAATCTTGAGCTACCAGCCTCTAAAACTATGAGAAAATAAATGCCTGTTGTTCAAGCCCCCAGGATGTGGTATATTGTTATAGAAGCCTTGGCAAACTAATGCATTTTACTGTGTTTTAAAGTCAAATTGCTACTGCTTCTTATAACAGTAAAATTTTCTGTATTCTATTAGTTAATGCTATTTTTATATTACTGAGGTCTAAGCTATGTATCCCTGTATCCCACATTCTCACTTTTGTTTACACAGAGTTTTCTATTCAAACAAATTTTATTTGCCCATCAGGCCACAATCATGGGGTCTTCTGCATTGAAACATGTCTCTTGTTTGACCAGATGTTGTCATCAAGTATTTATCAACAAGGGAACACAGTCCGTATATTCCTGTTTTTTTTTTTTTTTATGATTGAAATTGTCTGTTTGTTGTCTTTATACTTGAAAAATGATGGGGTTGCCGTTTCTTTTCTTCATTTTGCGTGTACAGTCTACCAGCCTCTAGCATTCGAAATTGTTGGAGTTTGGACTTCACTTCATGGCGCAGCAGTTAACGATCCCAACTAGGATCCATGAGGACGTGGGTTTGATCCCTGGCCTCCCTCAGTGGGTTAGGGATCCAGGGTTGCCGTGAGCTGTGGTTTAGGTCGCAGACGTAGCTCAGATCCTGCGTTGCTGTGGCTGTGGTATAGGCTGGCAGCTACAGCTCCAATTTGACCCCTAGCCTGAAAACCTCCATATGTTGTGGGTGCAGCTGTAAAAAGACAAATATATATATATATATATCTCAGGAGTTTTAGGTCAGCCAGATGACTTGACCATGTAGGTTCCTTTATCTTATTGTTTATCCTCTGTCCCCTTACCCAAATCTAAGATAAAGGTTCCTTTTCAATGTTTAGATCATAAACTTTAATTTTAAATGGTTTTTTTTCCTAGTCTAAATTTGGATACTTTTGTCATTATTCTAGGCTATATCATGGAGTGATGTAGAGAACAGGATCACACCCATGATTCTGTACTTATTCAACATATGACCTTGGAGAAGTAGTTAACCTTTCTATGCCTCAGCTTCCCTCATCTGCCAAAGAAGGATAATATTAGTACCCACTTCATAGGGTAGTTGTGAGAATCATACAAATTAGTAAATGCAAAAAGTGCTAAATAACATATATATATATATAAATATATATATATATATTTTTTTTTTTTTTTTTCTCTTTAGGGCCATGCCACACCTGCAGGTCTACACCACAGCTACAGCAACACCAGATCCAAGCCACATCTGAGACCTACGCTGTAGCTTGTGACAATGCCAGATCCTTAACCCACAGAACGAGGTCAGGGATGGAACCCACATCCTCACAGACATTATGTCATGTTCTTAACCTGCTGAGCCATAAGAGGAACTCCTACATAATAGTAATTTTTTAAATAATATGTATATTAATCTTTCCTTAATGTCCTAGTCTGTAATGTTTTCACTAACATCTAACATGGCTGTTTTCCACTTCATTTTCTGTAATTTCCTTAAGCCTGTTTGATTATGTTCCTAGTCATGTTCTTTGTTTTGATAAAAACCCCTAATTACAAGTTTTGTGTTGGGAATCTAGAATTATTATTCCTTTTCTTCTTATTTAGACTAGATGTATCTTCATCAGTGCGCCTTGGCTAATAGGTTAGGAGTTAGCAACTTTGTTTAAGGCAGAGATAGTAAATATTTTAGGCTCTGTAGGACACATGTAGTCTCTGTTTCATATTTTTCTTAGTACATTTGGGCTGCTATAACAAAATACCGTAAACTGGTGTCTTATAAACAATACACATTTATTTCTCACAATTCTGGAGGCTGGAGGTCTGAGATCGGGGGCCAGTGTAATGCAGAGAGGGCCCTCTTCCTGATCGAAGCTGTCCCCTTGTGTCCTTACACAGTGGAAGGGACAGGGGACTCTGAGGGGCCTCTTTTCCAAGAGCATGAATCCCAGTCACTAAGCTCTGCCCTCATGACCTAAGCCCCCTCCAAAGCCCCCTCCTAATACTACCACACTAAGCATTAGGATTTCAACATCCGACTGGGGAGGTCACAAACATTCAGATCATAGTAATATTGTTTTTTTTTTTTTTTTTTGTAAAGCTTAAACATATAAACCATTCATAGCTCAAGAGATTTAAATAAACACGAGTGTGTACCAGAGTGTTAGTGGTTCATTTACCCCTGATGGTCTTAAACAATAATGACGTGGTGTGTGTATCTGTGTGTGTGTGTGTGTGTGTGTGTGTGTGTTTTGTGTTGTGTGTGTGGGTGTGTGTGGGTGTGGATATGTCCCCCACCACCCAAGACACCTCTCTTGCAAATCTCTACAATGAGATGTGGCTTTAGTTAACAATATTCTACATTTCTTCCTTGGTGTATTTTTCCATCTCATTAGCCTACTCAAAAGTTCACTGGACAGGCCTTTCAGGACTGAAATACTTATTTTGTTTTTTGTTTCTTTGTTTTCTATTTTTTAAAGTTTTATTGAAGTATAATTGATTTACAAAGTTTTGATCATTTCTGCTGTACCACAGAGTGATTCAGCTACACATGTATGCATATTCAGTGTTTTTCATGTTCTTTTCCGTACAAGTTATCATACAATATTGGCTAGAATTCCCTGTGCTGTATAGCAGGTCTCTGTTGGCTGGTCATTTCATATATGGCAGTGTGCATACGCCAATCCCAAACTTATTTTGGAAGAAATCAATTCTCTGCCCAAAGCTTGAGAAGGCTAATGTCAGTTTCCAGCAGGTCTACATATTCCTATGTTGGGCATGTATTCTTCAAAAGATCATTTTGAGGTAGGGGCCATGTCCCTTATTTGCTTCAGGTTTCTCAGTTTTTGTTGCTGTAGATAACGAATTTCAAAACGAGGCAAAAGAAGTAAATATTCCCTTTGACTGCCATAAATAAGCCTAGAAGTTGAGAATATTCCAGGTTTGGAAGGTCAGGACTCACCTGTGACCGTCTCAGATTTCATCCTATATCAGCTTCCGCCTCAGGTTTGTTCTCCTCATGGTTACAAGATAGCTGCCATTTCTATTCATCTCCAGGAAAAAGAAAATATCTTCTGTATATTTCTGAAAGCTACCATAACATAGGACAGACTGTCCAGTAGGTGACTTTTAGAAAACAGAAATTTATTGTGTTAGCAGGGTCAGGCTCCCTCTGAAATTGGTAGGAGAACCCTTCCCGGCCTTTTGCTTTCTTCTAATGGTGTTCCAGTAATTTTGGTGTCCCTTGGCTTGCAGCCACATAACTTCAACCTCTGCCATCTTTGTGACCTGGACACTTCCCTTTGGGTCATTTCTTCACAGGTCTATCTTCTAACAAGGATACCAGTTATACTGGATTCAGGTTTCAACCTTCTCCAGTATGACCCGTTTTAACTAATTACATCTGCAAGGACCCTATTTCCAAATAAAGTTATATTCTGATGTAACTGGGGTGAGGGCTTTAATATGTCTTTGGGGGAGCATGATTCAACCCATAACATTTTCCTCACCTATAGAACATGCATTCTTCCCTTCAGTTTGATAGGGTTACATGTCTTCTCTTAGCTCAGTAATGCTTACCAAGGAGTATGATGCATATACTGGTTTAGGCTAATGGGGATCCATCTCTGAAGCTACGGATGGTAGAGTCTTTGAATAATACAATGTTCTCTTAGAAAGGAAAATGAGAAAAGGGAAACGGATGTTGAATAGATAATCGGAGTTATTATAATACGTAAAATAATGTATACATGTATGAAAGTATAACTTGTTATAACAAGATTTTAAGGAAAGTGCCAAAAGATTTAAAAGTCATTTGGAATAAAGGAAAAAAACAATTACCAAGATATGTGTTAAACTATATGCTACACGTTGACACATGTATTATGATTTAATTCTGCAAAAGCCCTGTGAGATAGATGCAATATTTACCTTTTTTACGTAAGAATAAATCAGGCCCTTAAGAGGCAAATATCTTCTCTGAGTCCCCTGGATCGTTGGTGTCAAAATCAGGATTAGAACTCATGGTTATGGTATGACCCGTCCAATGGTGGTCTTGTTTTAAACTTAATTTCATTAGAGTATTGCTGACTTACAGTCTTGTCTTAGTTTCAGGTGTATAGCAAAGTGAATGAGTCATGCATTGAAATATATCCAGTCTTTTTTCCTCTATAGATTATTACAGACTGTTGAGTAGATTTTCCTCTGCTGTGTAGTAAGTTGTTGTTAATCATCTATTTTATGCAGCAGTGTGTATACAGTATTCCCATTCTCCCACTTCTTTCCTCCCCACAAAGGTTTCACCTGTGGGAACCATAAGATTGGTTTTGACATCTGTGACATCTTGTTTTATAAATAAGTTCTTTGGTATTATTTTATGAGATTCCATATATAAGTGATATCATATGATATTTGTCTTCCTCTATCTGACTTTCTTCACTCAGTGTGATAATCTCTGGGTCCATCCGTGTTGCCGGAAGTGGCATTATTTCCCTCTTTTTTACAGCTAATATTCCATTGTATTTATGTGCCTCATATGCTTTATCCGTTCCTCTGTTGATGGGCATTTAGGTTGCTTCCATGTCTTGGCTACTGTAAACAGTGCTGCAATGAACACCGGGGTGCATGTATCTTTATGGTTTTCTCCGGATAGGTACCCAGGAGGGCAACTGCTGAATCATGATGGCCTTTGTTCTCTGATGGCTCGCAATGCAGTAAAAGGGATGTTTGAATTTTCAGCGAACTTGGAGTGATTGTTTTTTTTACTTTTCATTTTAGTTTCACATCAACTATATGTGAACATGAGGAAACAGAAATGTGAAATGTCTCTATTCTTTCCTACATTTGCGATAACTGGGCTTGGGGCTATATCATTCAAGGACTATGAAAAGTCTAAGATTTTACCCTACTTGCAAATGACCAAGTTAGCCTGCCACAGTTTCATGGAAACTTACAGAAGACACACAACTCCTGAGTCAGAGGCAAAAGGTGGTGTGTTAGGCACAGCAATTTCAATAGCCAGAGTAATATTTTTCCACGTGCTTCTTTAGCTCCCGTTCCCAAAGATTGACAGGAGGAGGGGAAATTGCTTCCTGGCTAGATGGTAGGTTGTGTGCTAGAAAAGAAACCCCGGGACTGGAAAACCTTTATTTTATATAAGGGAACTACTAGAAAATCCGATTAATCTCTGTTATAGAAAAAGGTATCATTTTTACTACTTTGGCCAGTAAATACAGGGAGACACTATCTTTCATCCAAGGTTATTTTTATACAAATAGCCTTGAAATTATAGTTTGGAACAAAAATACAGTTTACGCCTTTGCTCAGAAGATGTTCAGAAATGTGAAAAACCCAAGGACAATGTCACCCAATGAATTAGGTCTTCGTGGATTATTTTTTTTTTATGGTACAATGTGTTTACCTGTGGAGGTCTAGTAACCCAATGGCAGGTTCATGTCCACAGATCTTTACAGTACATCTAATAGGAAGTAATGTTTTGATTTTGCTTAGTGACTGGAAAAGTTTTCCCAGGACCTTCGAGATCTAGTTATTTGGATTAAAAATCAATGCACTGTTACCTTTTTAATTTTTTGTATAAAAATGTGTTTATCAAAACACTGAAGCATGCTACTTTCCCCTTGTATTCAAAAAGCTAAAGTGTCACTGCAATGATTGTGTTGTTCTTTTTGTTGGCACGCAATTGATGTCCACAGGTTGAATGAATGAATAAATGAACTGATGACTCGCTCACAACTGGATTTAATTCAGTGTTTTCCCTCAGGCTGAGTTTTTTCCAGTCACCTTGAATCTTTATACATTACATCACGTTATGTGGCAATTTACCTTAGTAAATTTAGTAATCCTAGTAATTTTAAATTTAGGAAATATGGTAATTAAGTAAATTTAGTGATCTGACTTTAGTATAAACAATGTAATGTATATATGTATGCCCAAATTAACTTTAATCTATACTTAGTGGCAGTTAAATTGCTTTGGGACTGGATCAGGAACAAAGAGCATACAACAGTGATTTGCAAGGGCTTCACATATCACTATCAAAATTTATACAATCAATTAATTAGCATGAGATATAGTACGAATAATTTTTCATTGGTAAAGTGAGTAGTGTTCAAAATATAAGGCTGACTAGAAAGGCATTACGAGCTGCAATGTCCTTGTATAAACGAGGGCTAAAATTCCAGCAACCCAGCAACTTCATGGCGAGTTATCTTCATAATGTCTCTTTCTCACGTTGCCCTTGGCTTCTCCATATATTGAAAGTCTGTCCTGCTTGATGTGATCAGAAAGAGGGTTCAATCCTCTTTCAAATCATTGGTTCATTAACCTCTGAGTAATCTCTCTCTCACCTTTTTTTTTTAACAAAGTGCCTATTATTTTACCTAAACAGACCAAGTGAAGGCTGCATAAAAGGATGTTGGGTCACTTTTTACCTCATTAATAATTTATTTTTGGTCTTTTTAATACCGCACCTACAACATATGGAAATTCCTAGGCTAGGGTCTAACTGGAGCTGCAGTTGCCGGCCTACACCACAGCCACGGCAACTTGGGATCTGAGCTGCGTCTGTGACCTACCCCACAGCTCATGGGAATGCCGGGTCCTTAACCCACTGAGCAAGGCCAGGGATTTAACACACATCCTCATGAATACTAGTCAGATTTGTTACCCCTGAGCCACAAAGGGAAGTCCACCTTACTAATAAATTTTTGAATGTTTCTAAAAATTTGACCTTAAGTTTATTTTTATTGTGACACACTTCATTGCTGTCAAGTTCTTAAGAAGGATATATACATCTCCCACTCTTTCTAACTGCAGGAGCTGCTATTACTTAGCACATTTAAATATTTAGCAATATTTATTCTCAAATTAGGAAAATCACTAAATGAGACACTTGCAAGAGCGTCTCCATTCAATCTCTCTCTCCACCATTCATATGAGGCTAGTCCAAGCCTTGCCCATGCCGCTCGTTGTGTATTCACAGGCTTAAGGAACCCTGGACTTTAACCATCCTCGTGGACATGTATCTCTAATGTTCTGGCAAGAGCATTCTGTCTACTACCAAGCACCTAGAGGAGGCTTTCTATTTTCCCTCCAAGTTCCTCTCTCTGGATTACTGCTATTTCGTTTACTCTCTGATAGTTATGCATTCATTCATTTATTTGTTCCCCAAATATATTAATGTCCTAAATAAAATAAACAGACAAGTCCAGGAATATAAGGGCTGACTCTAGAGGCATAAATAAGATGTATTTGAGACGCAGGCATGCACACACACAGAAAGAGGACCAGAAATAGCACTAGAAAGAGACAGATTAAGAGACTGAGAGGGAAAGCAATAATTACCCAACAGTAGAATATTGTTTGTCTGCAACAGATAGTTTCGGTCATTGTTTTCAGTCAGAAAAAAAAAAAAAATTCCCATCTTTTCCAGCTCTAACTCCTTGCCTGGCGTTAACATGAAATTTGCATAACATACCAAAGATGATATCTGAAGCCTCAAGGACTAGCCTATAATTTTGACATACTTGCTTATTTTACAGGTTCCAAATAATTTTCTAGTTTAAAACTTAAATTCAGCAAGCTATGATTTTTGAGAGACACTTAGAGCAAAACAAGATTTTAAAAGAGAGACAAGGGGAGTTCCTGTCTTGCTCATGGGAAACAAATCTGACTAGCATCCATGAGGACGCAGGTTTGATCCCTGGCCTTGCTCAGTGGATTAAGGATCTGGCGTTGCCGTGAGCTGTGGTGTAGGTTGCAGATGCAGCTCGGATCCTGTGTTGCTGTGGCTGTGGTGTAGGCCAGCAGGTACAGCTCTGATTAGACCCCTAGTTGGGGAACTGGGGCCTAAAAAGACAAAAGAATAAAAACAAAAAATACAAAAATAAGAGACAAAACCCATTTGCCAATAAACTTCTAGGGCTGGATTATCTATCAGTAAGGCCATCCCACCTGCATGTCCCTGAGACCCCACAATCCAGCTTGAAAATTTCAGCCCCTTGTTTGGTCTCTCTAGTGCCCTCAGGTGCCTCTGGGAGGCCTGACTGCTGGGCATTCCCAGCCGCCTCCCGAGGAAGGCAGCACAGCTATGCGGGGATTCCGCTGGAGTGTATGTGTATAGGACTCAGTTTTATTCAAGAGTTCACTGATTTATAGGAGGTCAAATGGGTGATTGGCATTTTTCTGGAATAGTCTCCAAATCTATATCTTCACTCAGCTTCTGCACTTGAGAAATGGTGAGATTTGGGCATTGATTCATTCCCCCAAACTTTATTAAGCACTCAGATGCCACACCTTATGTTTCTTAAACTCAAGAAACATAGAGATACAGACTCGAAAAGACCTGGTCATGCTGCTTCTGGTTTAAAACGGCAGTCGACTAGGAACCACTAGGTTGCGGGTTCAATCCCTGGCCTCGCTCAGTGGGTTAAGGATCTGGCATTGCTGTGACATAGGCCAGCGGCTACAGCTCTGATTCAACCCCTCGCCTGGGAACCTCCATATGCCATGGGTTGCAGTCCTACAAAGCAAAAAAAAAAAAGTGTGGTTTATGTGTTATGGTTGCATGCCATTTGTGTCTTTCTCTGTTTGACACAAGAGAATAAAGCTGTTTCCCAGCTCACTTCAACTCCTCCAGGACCAGCGGTAGGCTGTGCATTATGTAATAGACAGAGCTCTGAATATAGGGACTACTCCATAAACACGGATTCTGTTTTAGCACCTAGCACTCGATTTTGTAATTATTCATTAAATTCTGGTATCCCTTGTTCTGCTCTTGAGTCCAGAGAATATGTCTTAATGCTGTGTTCACAGCACTAAGCTCGTGGTATCTAAGAAAGCAGGGCCGATTGAATGAAAGAATAGTTGCAGTTTTTTGTAAAATCTTGAAATATTATTATCAAAGAGCTTTCCCCCGTTTTTTTAATCTCCAGTCCCTCTGCTTCAGTCTGTCCTCATGATGGCACAGAAACGACAATGACTCCTTCTATTCATCTCTGCATTCTGATACCTTGGAGTTGCCAGGTAGGCTCGGGATGGGAATAAGGAAGGGAAGTTTTTCCTCTGTTACTGTTAACAGCATCCACGGCAATCAATTAGAATTTCCCCATGAGCAAAAAACAATTTCCTCTTTTGAGTTTGATGAATGTTCTGCTATAGACATGCTACTGATAACATTACAAAGCCTTCTTATGCCCTTCAGGATAAAATTGATTCTAAGTTGTGCTATAGGAAAGCACACCAAGTCGCTTCTGCTCGGGAACGCTTAGATCTTTCTGCTTCCCCATCTCTCCTTGTTCTCCTGTATTTTTTGTTGTCGCGATTTGTCTGGGACTTTCCTGGTTTTAGCACAAGCTTTACATGTAACAGGAAACCCCTCAGACCCAGGCAAACAGTTAACTGTTTGCTCTGTTTGACTATGACAAGGAAGGAAAAATGACGTGCAATGTCTGTTTCTGCGGGCACATGGTGGGCGTAAAGGTTGAGTAAGCGGATGAATGAATGACCAGATGAGGCAACCCGATTCAGAAGAGCTTGGCAGTCTGGAAGATGCGGGCCGAAACCTCAGATAAGGCGTGTATTCCTATGGGACCTGATTCCACATGTTTTACTTCTCTGAGCCTCAGTTCTGTCATGAGCAAAGCGTTGGGGATGAGGGATGGTAAAACGTGCGTATCACTGCCTTGTCATAGGAGTAAAACCAGACCACCGGCTCCTTAGAACCATTAAAATTCTTGCACACAGCTTCTGCGTCATGCTAATTATGGCAAGACCAGTGTCTTGGTCAGCTCCAGCCGCTGTAAAAAAATACCAGAGACTGGGTGGCTTGAATAACACCATTTGTTTCTAAAAGTTCTGGAGGCTGGGAAGTCCAAGATCAAGGTACCAGCCAACTGGGCTCCTGATGAGCATCCTTTTCCTGGTTTGCAGAAGGCTGCTTTCCTGCTGTATCCTTATATGGTAGAGAGAGGAATCATCTTTCTACTCTCTTTTCCTATAAGGGCATTAATCCCAATCATGGAGGATCCACTTTAGAATCTAAGCCCTCCTGAAGGCCCTGCCTCCAAGTACCGTCACATAGAGGATTAGGGCTTCCACATATACTGGGGGGGGGGAGAGGGTGGGGACAGACATTCAGTCTATAGTGCTCAATATCTGGAAGATGATAGGTACCCAATAGATGTTTGTGTAACTAACATAATATATGCAAAATGCCTAAAGTTTATTATACCTTTGGTAAATGCCAATAATGTTTAACGCTGTTGTTATTATCATTCGAATGAATAAAAAGTAAGTGTCTTGAGCACCCCCAAAGTGCAAGTGGCTGTGGTTAGACCTGGCAGAGATGAACCAGAGGAAAATAAGCTATATTCTGGTTATAGGGTGGAGGTCTGGCACTCCCACCTATAATGCAAAAAGCAATATAACCCCCAATTAAAGCATGAAGTTCCAGGCATAGAGTATGTATTCAATAAGATAAGAGTCAGATAGTGGAAAACTAAATAGAAATATGAAATTTTGAATTGGTACAATGATCAGATTGAAAAGCTGGAAGGGGAAGTTCCCATCGCAGTTCAGTGGGTTAAGTACCAGCAATAGTGTCTGTGAGGATGCAGGTTCAGTCCCTGGTCTTGCTCAGTGGGTCGCAGATGTGGCTGTGGATAGGTTGGCAGTTGCAGCTCCCATTCAAACTTTAGTGGTGCTTCTTTTTCTTTCTACTCTCCACACCTCGTGCATTAATCACTCATTCCACAGATACTTCTTGCGAGCCATCTGCACATTCCACTGACTGCTGAGACACAACAGAGGGCAAACTCATACCTGACGTTGTCTTCATAGAGCTCAAGAGTGACATAGACCCTCATTAAATAACTATGTAGACAAGAGAAAAGCCAATAGGGCAAATGCCACATAAAACATATATTGTTCCAAAAGACCTTTTTACATGTGGGTTCTGACCCAGTCCAAGAGTTCAAAAACGGTTCCCAGGCAAAGAACAACTTAGACTGAGTCCCTAAACACAGATGGGAATGAGATTGATGAGGAGACAGAGGAAATTTCTGGCCCATAGAGTTAGCATTTGGAAAGGACTTAGCATCAGGAAAGAGCATGGAGAGGGCAGAGATCTGAAAGGCCAGCATGGCTGGAGTTTGGGTCAAGGTAAGAAATGAGCCTTGCAGAGTGCATCAGAGAGATGTCAGAGAGAGAACCTTGAGGACCAGTTCAGGGAGCTTTGGCACTTTTCCTCCAATACAGGAAAGATGATACAGGGATACAGAGTTGTTAAAAAAAAAAGGCCACAGGATCAGATGTACAGTCTGTTGCTTGTATATAATCCACTAGCAAAATGGTCCAAGGAGATGACAACAGACTGGGTCATCATCACAGCTGGTTGGACTAATAAAGGTTGGTAGAAATAGGGAGAAATGGATGGAACTGAGGTACTTAGAAGAAATGCTATGAGTGAATTTTGACCTATATATACACCTTGCAAAACTGTGTGAGGTTTGAAGGCTATACCGGCACCCACCATGCCCAACAAGGATTCCACCAATATCACAGGTCGAATCACATGGCATCACCATCTCTATAGGCCAACAAAATGGCTAAATGTTGACAATTCTCCTGGGTTCCCTTTCTCTTAACAGGCAGGCATTTTTCAGCATTTGTAGGTATTCAATCTATGTGAAGCAAAATATGGAAGTAAGGGTGGACCCAGTCTTTTTCCCTTCGACACTTTTAACAGGATGTCTCTTGCCATAGAAGTCAAGGCCTCTAGAGTCACAGTGGGTCATCAGAAAACCTCGTTCAACACCTTCCTTTTAGAAATAAGAAAGCAACTTCAGAAAGTTAAGAGACTTGAAAAAGAATAAAAACATAATGTTATATAACATAATAAAATATAAAATAAAGTATAAGGGGTATCCTTTAACAGGAGCTAAACCCAGGACTACTGGAGATTTTTTGTTTTTTTTTTCTAAAAACAATTTCAGGTAGCTACTGCCGACCTCTAGGAAGACGGTTTGCAAAACTTAGAGAAGCGAGGAGGGAGTTAAACGTCTTTCCCAATCACCAGAAGTGGAACACTTAGAAAAATCAGGGTGACTGCAGAGCTCAAGTGAATATGGCTGTACCTAGCGGGTGCTTGAGGTTTTGTCAGTTTGTTCTTATTTTTGTGACAGCGCATCCTGGCACAGCAGTTTTGTTGCAGAGTTAACGTTGCCACACATCCACTCAAATAAATTAAGATTCCCATCTCCACTGACCCATTTGTCAGAAATGCCAAAACGTGGGCTGACCCATGTGACCTTTTCACTGAAAAATATATATAAAGAGTGTCATTAGGCCTCACGCTGACAAGCCCGGAATAACGGTTATCTTTTCTTTTGCTTTTTTTTCTGTTTGTCATAATAGCACCAATCGAACTACACCTGCCATTCTGAAACAGACTTCATTCTGAGAAGAAAAACACTCAAAAGCAGGTATTTCCAAATCTTCAAGCAATCATTACTAAGACAAGATCTCGGTAAGGGAGGAGAGGGGAAATTTCTCGGTCAATTGTTTGGCACTGAATTTGAAGCATACGTAATTTCATGCAGCATCCATAACCCCCTTTAAAGAAAGGAACCTCAGGGCATTGAACATGCCTAGTTTCACATGGCTTGAAACGCTGCTCAAGACTCTAAGCCAAGTCTGTCCAGCTCAGGGAATAGTCACTTTTCCTTCCATCCCATTGCCAGAAGGAATCTAGTTAGCCTACTTCCCTGAAGATCACTTTCTTGTCTCTAGGAATTCATTCTTTTTATAACCCTTTAGATTTAGCCACAATGCATGTACATGTGTGGAGACTTTGGTTTGGTCTCTTGGAAGACACACACACACACACACACACAAAGAGGGAAGAAGACATCATTCCCTTAAATAATTAACCAGAAGCTAAAGATTCCGTACAAACAAAGCATGGCATTTTGGTTTCAGGCCAACACTATATTCCGAGTAGGCTGCTCACAATGAACTTGTAAACACAACAAAGAAACAGAATCGACACGAGTCCTCTGCTAAATGATCCTGTGTTGACACTGGAACATCCAGGCTATGAAATATGCAGGAGAAACAAGGTTGAATCAAAGTGCACGTCTTAATTTGCACCACACCAACTGAACAGTAAAATGTGATTTAATTTACTATATAATTTGCTTGTTCAACAAAGCTGAAAGATAACTCACTTAGTGCCACTTTGCTTGTAAGTAAGCCTGTAACTGGCGGTGTTCTTTCAGCGAATGGCTTTGTTGTTGATGCCAGAGAAAGCTGTTTGAGTGGAAAATACGCAAAATTAAGGGTCTGCCGTTGTCGTATTTGCAATGCACTCCTTTTGTCCTCATCAAGTTTATTTCTGCCGAGCAGCAATAACGACTCTTTGTTTCTCTAACTCGATGAAGTCACTAAGTCTTGCTCGGTGGCACATGGCTCGGGGAAAATGCATTCAGCCAAATTTAGCACCATTTGGAACTCACGAGTTGTGAATTTCGAACCAAACTTGAATCTTTTAAAAGCTCATCTGTTCCGCAGAGCGTGCCAGCTCAGCTAACAGCCTTGCAGCAGAGGGTGTCCTCTGAGGACTCAGCCAGGGTCCCTCCAGGCTCTCCTGATTCTTCTGATGTTTGGTTGGGGTGCCACCTGATGCAAAGAGATGTGTACCATGAAGCCCTGAAACTACAGCCCAAGAAGGAAGATTTCCCAAAAGCAAAATAAAGGGTCTCTCTTGTGTTTGGCCAACTTTTGAACACTTCCCTCGCGTCTCTTGAATCCGTTTGTCCTTTCTGTCTACTAACGCCCTTCTAGGGTCGACCTGTATTAACTGATAGTCACCAGAAATTGCAAAAGCCGTTCAGGTAATTGCATGTGAGTCACAAACTCATCCACAGGGTGGGTGGGTGTGTGGGTGTTAATGAGCAGGAAAGGTGTGTTGATGATGAGGTGCCACGGGGGGAGTGGAAGGAAGGGAGGTGGAGAGGAAAGTGGGTGCCAGTTCATGCAGAACTCATCACAGTCCCCTAATGAATTTGGACCACGTCCTGAAGACAAGTAGCCATTCTACCTGATGACTCATCCGCTCACACAAAACACAGTCCAACAATTTTGCCCAGAATTTAAAGCTCTCCATAATGTGTTTCCAGCCTACATAGAAAATCGAACCTTTATTATTTCCCTTGGCAAACCTCTTTACTTATCTAACAAATATATATGGAACACATCACAGCTCCCTGCTTTCTGGTGTCTATATATTTGGTCATAGATCTGATCTCAGTGTGGAATACCTGCCAGCCTCCTTTCTTCAGAGGTACGTGTCCTTTCTACATTTCTTGCATTTATTCATTAAATAAATACTATGCGCCTAGCTGGGTATAGGGCTAGGGCTTGATAATTCATTTATTCATTTATTATTTCCTGAGCTTGCACAGACAGAAGCTGTCCTGGGTGCTGAAAAGACAGTGACAAGTAAGATAGATGGGGCCGCTACTGTCATGATGCAAGCATAACGTATTTGGGGCAAACAAGTGTATGAGCAATTTAAACAGAGACCCACAGGCAGTCATATGATGGAAAAGGTACAGGAAGCTGTAGGAGTGCCAGGGAGAGAAACCTAATTCATAGCTGAGCAGTCAAAGAAGGCTTCCTGGAGGAAATATTATCCGAGGTGAAACCTAAAAGATGAGCAGGAGTTAGCAGAAGAGAAGGAAAGAACATTCTAAGCAGAAGGAAAACCAAGTGCAAAAACCAGAAGCTAGAGAGATGGCAGAACATTTAGGCGATGAAGCCAGTTCAATACAGCTTGAGTAGGAGGTGCAAAGGAGAGTGGAATTACTGTTTTTTTTTTAAAAAAGGAAAATCAGAGTGGAGAAGATGCTGGACAGCAGTAAAGTCAGGCTACACGCTAAGTCTGAAATGGTCCTCAACTCACTGTGTATTTAGCAAAAGAGGCTAAACAAGAGTTCATTTCGGAACCAGGGTCAAGCATCCAGAAAAACTTTGCTCATTTTCCTCTGCAGGTTATGAGTGGAAGCTCGCCATAGACTGAAAGGCAGATGCTGTGATGATATGGTTTCCGTGTTGTAACCAGCGCTGCTGATGTCCAGTTCCACATCGCTAGCCCACCTGAGCTCACCTGTGGTTGTAGGATGAGTTTTCCTCCTGAGGCATCTTCCCGCTTTGAGGACCTGCAACTCCATGGCTCTGTGGCTCTGAGCTTAGAGATTTTCACTGAGAGCTATTTCTGTAACCAAGGTGATTCTCTTTAAAGCACAAAGGGGCAAACCAGAAGTATGGAAGAGGGGAGGTGGCAGTATCTCAGGGGAATCTCTCAATCCATGGAAGATGAGATACTGGAATAAATGTACCAGGCTCATCAGACTTCAGGCTTTGGGTTCCAGGTTCTCAAATGCTACAAGCAAGCTTGAGTCCCATTGGTCCACGGCTGTTACCTGCTTATTAATGTAACTTCCTCCCTTCCCTCTTTGACTTCCTCATTTTTTCTCATTTTTGGTTCCTGGAATTACTTTCCAAATACATGGAGGACCCAAATCCTTGTTTAGGACTCTGATCTTTTTCTTTCTGTCTTCTTTCTCTCTCTCTTTTTCCTTCCTTCCTTCCTTCCTTGCTTCCTTCTTTCCTTCCTTCTTTCCTTCCCACCCCAAGGCACATGGAATTCTTAGGCCAGGGATTGCATCCAAGCTGGAGCTGTGACCTAAGCCATAGCTGCAGAAACATTGGATCCTTAACCCACTGCGCCAGGCCGGGGACTGTACCCATGTCTCTGCTGCAGCAGAGACACCATCGATCCCATTGGGCCACAGCAGGAGCTCCGGGGTTCTGATTTTGAGGAATCTCGAACTGCAATACACAACCTTGTCTTCTGTCACAGAACCTACCATAGATGTCTCCGTGGAAGTTCCTGATGCTCTTCCCAACTTTTAGAAAAGCCTTTGCTGTCCCCAAGGAAGCTGAGACTAGCCGTAAGTACCACCTGATGAAATTTTTCTGTCTGGTGTGTGAGTGTGTGTGTAAGGCTCTGATGTAATTCTTTTACTCAAGGTCATGGTCATTCGACTTTACTATAAAAGTGCTATAAAGAATGAGAAGGACCAACTGGAGGCAGTGAAAATCTTCCAGGAAGGGGATATGGGAGGACTCAACAATGTTAGTGGCGGTGATGAGGGAGAAAAGAGAACAGATTAGAGAGACGTTTGAGAGGCTGTGGTTATTCCATATCACGATGGCTTGAAGCCCTGCCTCTCCCCCCAGAAGAATATGATTGACATGATGAGAATAATAAAATATGTAGGGAAAGTCATGCCAATGGCCTAATGAACCTTCTCGTGATGTGCCCAGGAAATCAATTTCCTTAGAATAACTCATGCAAAGCAAAACCTACAAAGAGCACTAGGCACTAAACATGCAATTACAGTTTTCTGAGTTTAAAATTGTGTTTGGGTATGTGGTGCACAATCTCTAAAATATAATTACTGAGGAACATAGTTTAATTTGTATCCGTCACAATTTACGGCTTGTCTGTGTTTATAGAAATGATTATGGTTTGAAGAGTCTTGTGCCTTCTTTGATGCATAAAAAAATGATTATCAAGCCTTCGGTCCCAGCCGCCTTCCCTGAGAATTGGCAGCAACAGGCCCTTTAATCGGGAACAAGATCCTACAAAGCCAACATAGGCAAATATGCAACCCAGAACAACAGTTTACTTTTTAGAATGGCAGCGTTGGAAAAAACTGCAGTCAGCCATAGCAGAAAGGGACTACCTAATGGGACGCCAACGATCAATGGCCACAGAGCGTGGAATGCTGAGCTCACTCTTGCATCGTGTAGCCACAGCAAAACTCAGGCCACCAACTTCTCACTCTGGCACAGCCGTTGTTCAAATAGACTGTCATAAGACACCCCACCAGCCTTTTCTCAAAAGACCTGATAAGGTAGGGACCTTAAAAGTTTTTCATATTGAAGAGACAGTGGGTGAATACCCATTGACACTGCCTTTAATTCATTGTATCAACTTAGACAAGTCATTTAAATGTTCTGGGCAGTTTTCTCACCTCTGTAGTAAGTTCAGTTGAACAAAATAACTCCTAAAGACCTCATCAGCTCCCAAAGATGGTGACTCTATATGAAGAGAAGTGTGGTAATTCACAGAAATGTCAGTGGTATACACCCACACGCACACTCCAACACACACACATCATTTTTTGGGTATGAAACCTCAAGTGATTCCATTTACATGTAAGGAAGAGAAAAGTCTATAGATGATGGAGCTTGCATGGCTTTGCATTTACTATATTGTTCAGAAAGAGTTACATTGTAGAAAATTGTCAAAAGCTTTACCAAGATGAAATCTGGTAGAAAAAACTGTGAACCTTCGATGTCTGCGTATTATACGGCAAGGCAGCCCTACCACCCCCTGAAAGCAGTCTTTCTCATCAACCAGCAGGCTGCACAGCCTGTTCTCGGGGATAGTTAGTGTTTTGGTTTCATTTATGTTTTCCCCTTGGGAGTAACATGATGGGAGAGAGACGGAAGAGGAGAGTAACTGCTCTTACAAGGGTCCTCAGCTCTGGATATGGTTATTAGGAGGCATTTAGGTAGCACTTCACAGGTACAAAGTGCTCCCCAATCATCTTATCACTTTTGCATGAGTTAAAAGCTGTTGAATTTGTCATCCTCTACCCCATACCCCAAAGTGGGTTTGAAGACAGCAAACACCTTCTCTCAAAATCATTGGGTAAGAAGCACTTCCCTAAACGCCCCTCAATAACAAGCCTCTGGGGGATTTGACTCAGCCACCACAGAAGTCCTGAGAGCAGGGGGCGCTGGTTGGGGTAATAGGACGGGAGATGCAATTTTAAACAGGGGAATCAGGAGGATGTGGGGAGATGGAAGGCAAAGATGAGAACCTGCCCGGGTGAGTCTGGGGAACATCAAGGCCAATGAGGCTGGAGCAAGTCCGTGAAAAAAATAGTAGGAAGATAAGATCAGAAAAGTGAGGAAAGTCAGGTCACGGAGAGTTCTGGATGCTGTAAAGTCTCCAGCTTTCATTCTGTGTAAAATGAGGGGCCACTGGAGGGTTTTCCACAGCGAGTGATGTCATTGTTAACAGCATCCCTCCGGCAGTGTTGAGAATAACCTGTAGGGGGGCAGGCTGTGAAATTAAATGAATGAAATAAGATGAATAAAAAGGCAAGGGGACCAGTTAGGAGGTGATCATAGTAGATCTGGCAAGAGGACATTGTGGCTCAAAAATGGAGGGAATGGGGGGGAGGGAGGACCAGATTCTAGGTGTGTGTGTGTAATGTGTATACATTATGTCATATATTTGTAAATATATAAATATGTAGTATAATATTATATTATATGTGTGTGTGTGTATACACACACACACACACACACACACACACACACACACAACACACACACATATATATATTTAACAACAGAATCAAAAGCATCCCCTAGTGGTTTAAATGTGGGATACGAGAGAAAGAATCTAAACAGTGGCAAGAAGACTGGGCTGAGAACCAGAGGGTGGAACTGCCATCAGCTGAGCTGGGGAAGACGGCAAGTCACAAAGGAGAGACGGGGGTCAGGGGCGGTAATGGTGAGTACGCGCTGACAGTTAGACCTCCAAGCCGAAACTCCAGGTGGACAGTTGGATGTACAAGCCTAGAACTGGGGGCTGGGCTTGAATGAGTCATCACGTAAACATCCAGGTGGCGTTCAAGGCCATCAGACGGGATGGGAGCCATAAGGGAGTATGTTAGAAAGAGAGGAACATGGTTAAGAATGGGGCCATGAGCAGGACCAGCAGGTTGAGGCGAAGACCTCAGCAAAGTAAACTGTGGAAGAACAGTTACAGGAGACTGAAGCGAAATCAGAAAAGACTGATGGAGGCCATGGGAGATAAGATTTTCAAGAAAGGGGGAGAGATTGTGTCAGACGGTGTTGAGAGGTCAAACAGATGAGCACCGTGAGCTGATCGCTGGATCAGTTCTGTGCTGAGTGCGTCAGGAGGACGGAGAGGTGAGGCGAAGTCTGAGGAAGAGAAGAGGCACTGTCTTTACAGGAAGTAAAGACAATGTGCTCAAGTAATTTTACTGCAAAGGGAAAACAGCTGGTATCGGTTAATATGGTCAGGAGAATGTTTTGTCTTGGTTTGGTTTTGCTTTTCTTTTAAGATGAGATACACTGATGGGAATGATAGGGATGGAGCACCCACTCAACGATACAGAAGGGAGAAGGTCTGGAGCACCTTGACTTGGTGATGGGACGCTGGACACACATGGAAGGACTGGCTGTTGATAACATCTTGGGACGTCGGGTGATCCAGGTGCAGAGGCTGCCAGGTGTGTGGATGTGGGGACCATTGGATAATACTCTTTATTATATTTTCTAATCGTACTTCACACCCTCTGCTACTGCATTTCCACTGATTCTGCAAGATACAACCCACAAACTACTCTACTGGAGCCGGGAATGTCCAATTACCTTTTTGAGGTGAATTTTAAAAATCATTAAAGGTCTCTGGCATTGCTACAGCTGTGGTTTAGGTCACAGATGAGGCTTACATTTGATCCCTGGCCCAGTAACTTCCATATGCATGGAGGTAGCCAAAAAATATATATATTTAAAGGAGTTCCCTCTGGCACAGCAGGTTAAGTGTCTGGCACTGTCAGTGCCGTGGCTTGTTGCTGTGGCACAGGTTCTAACCCTGGACCAGGAACTTCCATAGGTGTGATAAAAAAAAAAAATTCTTAAAGAAAGTCTGGCTGGATTTTTCTATCAGTTAAAACTAAATACATGCTTAAGTCACAAGCAGTACAGGCACAAGAGAGGATAGGAATTCAAGGCCACTAATCTTTTCTAGATCCATGACCACTGGATATCTTTCCATTTGCTTGTGTTTTTTTCCTAAATGAGTCTTGAGGGCATTATGTTAAGTGGAAGAAGTCAAAGTCAAATACTACAAGGTATGCGGAATCTAAAAATGTCCAATCAGAGTTTCCGCTGTGACACAATGTGATAGGTGATGTCTCTATAGCACCAGGATGCAGGTTCGATCCCAGGCTTGGCACACTGGGTTGAAGGATCCATCGTTGTCACTGCCAGATCTGACCCCTGGCCCAGGAACTCTGTATGCCGTGGGAGAGCCAACAAAGAAAATTAAAAAATTAAAAAAGTAAAAGGTTGGGGAGTTTCTGTTGTGGCTTACAGTGGGTTACAAACCCAACTAGCATTCGTGAAGATGTGGGTTCAATCCCTGGCCTTGCACAGTGGGTTAAGGACCTGGCGTTGCCGTGAGCTGCGGTATAGATTGCGGATGCAGCTCGGATCTGGTGTTGCTGGGACTGTGACGTAGGCCAGCAGCTCTGATTCTACCCCTAGCCTGGGAACTTCCATATGCCCACAGGTGTGGCCCTAAATAAATAAATAAATAAATAATCCAATTCATAGAAATAGAGAATACATGGAAGAAGACGCCAGGGGCTAGGGAGTGGGATAGTGGGGGAGAGGTCCTCACTTAAAATTTATAGATTTGCATCTAGAAGATGAATAAGATCTGAAGATGGAATGTACAGCATAGTGATTATAGCCGATAATACTGCATTATAAATTCCAGTTATCTAAGAGGCTAGATCTTAACTGATTTTAACACAACAAAGAAATTGTAATTATGTGACTCAATATAGGTTTTAACTGATGCCACAGTGCTCATTCTATTAATATGTATTTATATATAATTATATGTATTATGTACGTACAAATGTATATCAAATTGGCAGATACACCTTAAACCTACAATATCATATGTCAATTATATCTTAATAAAAGTAATCAAGTAAACACATAAATATAGGAGTTCCCATCGTGGCTCAGTGGTTAACGAATCCAACTAGGAACCATGAGGTTGCGGGTTCAATCCCTGGCTTTGCTCAGTGAGTTAAGGATCTGGCGTTGCCGTGAGCTGTGGTGTAGGTTGCAGATGCAGCTCGTATCCCGTGTTGCTGTGTGTGGCGAAGGCCGGCAGCTACAATTCCTGTTAGACCCCTAGCCTGAGAACCTCCATATGCCACAGGTGTGGCCCTAGGTAAGGCAAAAAGACAGAACAAACAAACATAAATATAGAAAATAAACTTATCCAGAACTGTGGACACTTATTTTATGTATGTATGTGTGTGTGTGTGTGTGTGTGTGTGTATATATTGTTTTTTTTGGCTTTTTCAGGACTGCACCCAAGGCATATGGAAGTTCTCAGGCTAGGGGTTGAATTGGAGCTACAGCTGCCAGCCTACACTACAGCCCCGGCCACTCGGGATCCAAGCTGTGTCTGAAAACTACACCACAGCTCACAGCAAGGCCGGATCCTTAACCCACTCAACAAAGCCAGGAATGTTACCCGTGCCCTCATGGATACCATTTGAGTTTGTTACCACTGAGTCACAGTAGGAACTCCTGGAAATTTATTTTAAAAGAGTATTTTTTATTTCATAAATTAAAAATAATAAAATTTAACTTTGAATCATGTGGAAGAAGAACCACATATATATTTTAGTGCGAGAACCTCTGAAGGACTTCATTTCCCCCCTGCCCCAAGGCTTGCACATTGCGTTTCTAGGGCAGCAGTCTTGAAACAGCACAAAAAAAGCCACATGTTTGTAGCTAGAGGCAGAAGTAACCAGCGGCGCAGATCTGAGTTTTGTCAGAGAAGAGAAGCTGCAAATGATAACTGAGGAAGCAAAGTTTGTGTCAAATACTAGTGCGCAGCTGTGGTGGAGCCTGAGGCACCAGGATCAGGTAAGAAAAAGTAAAGAAACTTATGACCCTCTTAGTAACGACCCACTAATTTCAGGGAAAACCCTAAACAGTCTTCTGACAGACGAGATTTATCACCCACCTTCTTCTCAAGCTCCTCCCCTCCCATCACAGTATCCTTGAAATCTACAACCAACCTGTGCATTTATTTCCTTGCCTCAAGTTCTAAGCACCTTGCACTCTCTCTACCTGGCCTGTCCATCACTCTGCTTTGCCAGGCTAACTTCCTTACCTCCAGGTCTCGGTCTGACAGTGACTTCCAGCTGGAAGTCTTCCTGGATATGACAGCAATCTCGGAACAGTCAACATTTACATAGAGCTTACTCTACGTAAGTTATTCTTCTAAGATATTAACACAGTGTGAAGTTGGAGCCAAGATTCAGGTCCGTGTTTTAGGCATTTTGCACATTTGCATTCCTAGATCTTCATCTGAGGCCGTGGACCAGGGATCCATTAAGCATGTCTGTCAAAGCCTCCTTCACAGAGAAGGAGAGGGAAAGCTTGAAGACACTTGCCCCAACTCTGCCTCAGCACTCACTGCTTTTACACTCTTTGCTACCCCCACCACTGCCCCTTTTCTACCTCCTCCCTGACTTTCTGGTCCATGAACTGTAGGAGTCATTTTTTTGGGGCTTCCCCTGCAGCAAGACGACCCTCCATCGGTGCTGATACACCTGATCTGGACTGACAGCTATTCCATGGGGGCAGAAACAAAATGGGGGGAGTCTGCCTCTGCTCTGATCTGGATCCTTGTTAGCATTGTAGTGAGTGATGAGAGGCTTGATTGTTGCCTCCGCTGTGGCTTGTGGCTTTACACAGCCACTCTGACAATGTATAGTCAAGTTCCTGGAAATTGATTTAACAGACATTGTTGAAGTCCTACAAGGAGGTATTATGAATGTGGAGATATCTATAGTGTCAGCATACTCTGGGTTTACACAACCCACCGTTTAGGACAGTGTCTCTCAAACTCATTGTCAGTAACATTTTGGACCAAACGTATTATTCTTTGTTGAGGGAGTGAGGAAGAAGCTGTCCTGCTCGTTTCAGGATATTCCCTTTAGCAGCTTCTCTGGCAGCTAATCACTAGATGACAATAACAACCCCTCCCCATCATGACAACTGAAAGTATCTCCAAAAATATCTGTCAAATGTCTGCTGACAGACAAAATCATTCCCACTGCTCTAGAAGATCATGCCAAGCTTGGGTCTAAGTTTATGTAGACAGATGATCTGGAGATAGAAAGATGATAGATAGATGATAGATAGATAGATAGATAGATAGATAGATAGATATGATAGGTAGATAGATAGATATGATAGGTAGATGATAGATAGATAGATAGATAGATGATAGATATAGATAGGCAGATAGAACTTCTAACTTTATAACATCCCTATGAAGCAAATATCATCATCATCCACTTTTCATATGAGAAAAATGGAGCATGAATTTGTTAGATAAATCATCCAAGGTCAAAGCTAGGAAGAGAGAGAGTCTGGATTTCAATCCGGAAAATTTGTCTCAGCCTCAAAGCCCTCATTCGGAAGTACTGTGCTGCAAGTTATGAGAGAATGTTCTGGGAACACAGAAAAAACAATAATAATTCTGTTAGGATATCAGAGAAAGCTTCCCAGGAGAACCACCATGTGAGATGGGATTATACCTCCACAAGGCAAGAAGGCTATGCACACATCTGGAACCAATCAAAAAAAAAAAAAAGAAAAAACCATCAGGGCTCAACTGCACACACTCACTCTTGGCCAGAATGCATCTTGCTCACTTTCTTCACAGGCACTGGTTAATTTCCACTTTCTCTGTTAAAGATGTTCCTGAGACTTCTTAGTTGAAAACTCATGACACATCTTGCTTGAATTATGCCTGTGGTAATGATGCACTTCACCTTTCTGGCACCTTCCCTATTGTTTTGTATGTCTTATGTAACTTGGTTTGTCATCCATCATCAAATCCCTTTGGGACAGGCACTATGTGGCTTGATTGAAAAATTTACAGTGAAGGTAAATGTCATGGGTTTGAATCTCAGCTCATCCACTTGTTATCTGCAGGTGCTAGCTCCCTAATTTCCAAACCTCTACTTATATAATGGAAATAACAATACTCAGCTTATTAAGTAAGACTAAATACTTAAGGTGCATTACCCAGTGCAGATCACACAGTAGATCTTTAATAAATGTCATCTCCTTTCTCCTCAGTGCATTCCGTCTACATAGTACCTTACATATTACTCAGAAAGATACCGCAAAGGCCTCAGAAGTGCTGAAAGATTTGCTTAGACACTATCAGAACGATGGACCTGAGCTTCATGTTAAGAGAAAATCATGACAAAATAAACTTCTTGATAAGTGAACAGAAAAATAAAATATGTGCAACATCGTCTCAGGTCCTTACTGGGAAGCATCACCCGTACGCCCACACTTCGAGTTCAGTCTTCTCCCACCTCTGCCGAGATGCTCAAGGCGCACCCTGAGGTGTTCGGCAAGAGGGAAGAGAGAAGCCAAAGACTCAAAAGTATAAGAAACTGAGTTAATTTTAAGGGGAAGAAGGCACTGACCACTCTCCTAAAAATTAGTATGACCCAACAAAATGACCAGTCATGCTTGATCTGACTCCAGAGGGCCTGGGTGTTACTGTGGGCACTGAATTTTTCTTATTATTGGTTATACTGAATATTAAAGACAGATCTATTTTGAGTCAACGAATTTACCTTATGCAAATTAATTAATTGCTCAGTCTGGTTCTTCATCTGTAAAGGTGAAGGAAATGCAGAAGATATCATTAACCGCCACCCTCATCCTCGAACACTTCTGTTCATCCTCCGCCCTCAATGAAGACCTATGGAGACCCGCATTGCAACTGCCTTCTGGATCTTTTGATCTGAGCTAGCAGTTTGTGAACTCAAGGGCCGAGCAAGCCCTGAGTGCAGCAGAGGGAATGCCCCCAGGAGCGTCTTTACCCAAACAGGCCTGGAGAGTCAGTGGATAAGTGTCCTCATTCACACGTACCCCTGAAATAATTCTGAAGCAATTTACGCTGTATTCCAGAATTCCCCAACTGCATTTTCTAGCTGTCCACAGGACTAACTTGCTTGACTTCCTTTCCATGTCTTCGTTTCCCTCTCCCCTACTTGTACTTCCTGGGATCACCTTTTCAATAAACCACTTGCCTTCTCAGGGGAAATTCCTGGGGGAACTTCAAACACCACAGGGAATAATAGTATATAATACTCAAGTGATTGCATATCGAATGCTTGGCACACTCCCTAAACCACTGTATCAGTCAGGGTTCAACCAGACAATCAGAAGCAGTAGGAGAAATATATACTAGGGTGTTATTTATTGCAGGGAATGCAGTAGAAGAAATATATACTAGGAGATCATTTATTGCAGGGAATAGGCTCATGTGATTGTGGGGCAGGCTAACCAAGTCCAAAATCTGGGGACAGGTAAGCAGGGCAGGCTGGAACATTTAGGCAGGAGTTGGAGATGCCCTACAAGTAGAATTTCTCCTTCAGGAAAGCCTGAGCCTTGCTCTTAAGGTTCATCGATTAATTTAGTGAGGCCCACTCAGATTATCTAAGGGAAACCTCTCTTAAATTCAACAGATTATGGACTTTAATCACATCTACAAAATAGCAACATCTAGATTAGCACTCAATTGACTAAGTGGTGGCTGACAACTAGACAAGTCAACATGTTAAAAAGACCCTTACGTACCCGTGGGAAGTACTCAAAAATGACAGAATGTTACTTATGAATTTCTACCCGATAATAAAGATAACAATGGTTCAGCACATAGCATTTGAAAATAAACGAATGATATAAAGAACAGAATAATAAGCATAAGCCTTCTCTTAGAGGATGACCACTGTCCATACATTTCTCATGCATTAACAATACTGCTGCTTTTACTCCACGAAACTACATGCATTCGTCACTTCACAGTATATCGTGAGCACATTTTATCTTGTGTGATATTTTAATAGGTGCAAATTATTTTATTATGTATAAGTATCATATTTTATTAACAGCATGCCCTTTTGTTGGACCTGTGGGTTCTTTCCACTCTTAATTCTTCCAAGAAGCTCCTTGTATATAAATCTTTGCCTGCATATTAGACCTGCATAATGATTATTTTAGGTTAAGTTCCTAACTATTGAATAATGAATCTTGCGGGTTCTTGCATTGGCTCTGCAAGGGAAGTAATCCCTGGCGACCTGAGGTATCCATCCTATGTGGTAAACTAACTTCTGTCCAGCACACCTAGAATGGTACCAGGAGTGTCCTTGGGAGAAATTGAGAAAGGGGATATCCAGTCGAGGAAAGATTTGGTAGAAAATTTGCAAAATTAGCGTCACTCTTTTAAAAGTTTCTTGATGTGGATTTCTAGTTTATATCCTTTCCTTCCAGAACTTTGTGAATAGACTTTTTAGACACAACTCATATTAGTTATAAACCTAGAAAATAAGAGAAAGGTCTTATTTTCTAGAATACGAGGGATGGGAGACAGAGTGACTCTAAAAGGGTAGCAGAGGAGTTTTCCAGGTGACAGAATTATTTTGAATTCTGATTTTCTGGAGATTAAATAGGTCTATACATGTGCTAATACAGAGAATTGTACACCTAAATAAGTCCATTTTACTGCATGATGATTTTAAAAAGAAGGAAAAATGGAATGATAGACAAGAAAAGGATGTGGTCAATGGAGAGGAGTTTTGCAGAAAGATCAAGGCACATATTCTTCTGACAGTTTAATGACATAATTTGGAACATTACCCATTTCAGAAATTCTATGTGAGTCCTTAGATTTAAGGGCATCATTGATAGCCAAGGTTATGGCTAGTGTCTTTGCAGCAGAAATGTAGAAATTAACCCTCTATCCCATCACACCCACTAAAGAAGAGGCTTTGATCACTGCTCTCTTGATAAGTCTAATGGAGTGTGGGCTGTCATGGCAGGAACCCAGTGCCTGCCAGCAGTGGGTTCTATATTAATAAGGATGGTGAAATCTCCCTTTGAGCAGTTCCAGGCAAACTCTTCTGCTGAAGCATGAATGGGAGCCAGCTGGTGGATGAGGAGTGAAGGTGTCAGAGGCTAAGAATTTAGTTTTTAAAAGTCTGCAAAGAGGAGGGCATTCCTTTGAAGTTCGTTATTTGTTCTGTCTTAAAAATTTATGAGATTTTAACAGTCTTCCCTACAACATTTCCATTTTTACTTTGATATAAAAATGGGGTTTAAATTACCTACCATTAAGTAAAATGTATGCTTTCTGGGAAAATGTGGGTATCTTTTGCCCTTGAACCTGTGTTTCCCAGGCAGGTTGCTGAGTATCAGCACCCCCTCTACAACACACACACACACACACACACACACACACACATAATTCCATTATACACACCTCCAAGTTTGAGAAGCACCGTTTATATATATTATTCATTCATTTGTCTATCCAACAAATATTAACTAAGCACTATTAATTATTTCTAAGACCTTCTATGTCACAAAATTGCGTCCAAATCTCAAGGAGTTATAACTTCTAACAGAGGAGTTTATAATTTTCATTTATAATAAGACATTGAATGTCGAGTGCCTTTTCCAGGGATAAGTACTTAACAGATATTTTTTAAATATTTTATATCACTAGAACTGCTTTTATTATTATCCTAAGAGTATATTGGAGAGAAAGGCATATAATACTAGCTTTCTGCATAGAAAACAGAGGAAACCTGAAAGCTCTGGCCAAAAAATAAAACAAAAGAATACATCCTCTAGTGCTTTGTAATCCTAACAGTCACTGGGTTGTAGATGTCTTTTAGCTTGTGGTTGCTGGGTGGGGGGGTGGGGGGCATGGATGAGGAGTTTGTGTTTGGTGGAGGGAAACTGTTACATTTTGCATGGATGGACAAAGGGGTCCTACCCTATAGTACATTTTGCTGTACAATACAGATTGAAGAAACATTGTAAATCAACAATACTCTAATTTCAAAAAAAAAGACCAAAAAAAAACCCACTGCCCCATCCCCAGAAATACTACATGTAGCTTGGTGTGTGTCCATGCATAGCTATACTCATTAGCTTTCTCACATATTAGAAAGCCTTACCCCAGCGGGACCGTAAGCTCCTTGAAGCAGCAATTGGTCTAGACCTGCATCATCCAGAAGAAATACAATGCAAACCACACATGTGGTTTTAAATTTTCTAGTAGATACATTTTTTAAAAAAGTGAAAAGAAACGAGTGGATGGCTAAAATCGAAGAGACTCAAAATACCACCATTTCAACATGCAGTCAGTGTAAAAGTTACAAATAAGATAGTTTATATTCCGCGTACTAAATTTTCAAAATCCAATGTGTTTTTTACGTTTACAGCACATCGTAGTCTGAAGCAGCTACAATTCAAGTGGTCAGTAGCCACTGTGGCTGGCAGCTGCCCTATAGGACATTGTAGGCATAGATGCCAGAGCTTTTGTTTAAAGGTCAAGACTACCTTCCGTGAAAAGCTCACCGATGCAGATGTGTGAGGGAGTTTATTTTCATCGTGGACATTGCTAATAACAAACACAGTCAGTGGAATTCTTTCTAAATGTATCGGTCACATCTAAGACAGCATAAATTCAGCCTTGAGTAAAACTTGGATGAAAATAGTGATTATGAATGTTGAAAAGGTCCTATTTAGAGAGATGATTTGTGTTTGATCTGAACGGCTCAAGTGTTGCTAGGATTTGGGGTTCATATTTTTGGTGCTTAGAATTTTTATTTTATCTCTTCTTCATCAGTGTAAGGATTTTGTGTATCTTCAACCTACCGTCATAACCCCTTATTCTAACAGACACCACCATCCCCCACACACAAACTTAGATCCCTAGAGGAAATGTTACTATGTGCGTTAAATGTGCACAGCAAAGTAATACATTTTTGGAGTGAAGGATTACACATTCTCCCATGTGTAAAAATGCTTTTACTAACATCTTGTTCTCTCAACTAACCTCAAGATAGGGGCAACTAGAAGACACATAAGGTTCAAGTGAAGAGTTACTGTATTAATTTATTCTATTTTTTATTATTTTGGTTAATCATTTTTATGCTAGATTAGCTATTTGAAAATTTAATTGAGGCATTCTGGTCATGCCTCAGTGGTTAATGAACCCACTGGTATTCGTGAGGACACGGGTTCGATCCCTGGCCTTGCTCAGTGGGTTAAGGATCCGGTATTGGCATGAACTGTGGTGTAGGTCGCAGACGCGGCTTGGATCCCCTGTGCTGTGGCTGTGGCATAGGCTGGTGGCCTCAGCTCCAATTCAGCCCCTAGCCTGAGAACCTCCATACGCCGCGGGTACAGCCCTAAAAAGCAAAAAAAAAGGAAAAATTAATAAACTGGACTTCACTAAAATTAAAAACTCTGCTCTTGGAAGGATACTGTAATGAAATAAAAACCCAAGCCAAAAAATTTTTAATTGAAATATAGTTGATTTACAATGTTTTGGCAATTTCAACTGTACAACAAAGTTGTTCTGTCACACACACAGATATTTTTCCTTTATAGATTATTACAAGATATTGAGTGCAGTTTCCTCTGCTATACAGTATGTAGGTCCTTGTTGATTATGTATTTTTCTATATAGTACTCTGTACATTTTAATCCCACCTCCTAATTTACCCCTGCCGTGCTTTCCACTTTGGTAACCATCAGTTTGTTTTCTATGTCTGTGAGCCTATTTCTGTCTTGTAACTAATTTCATTTGTACCATTTTTTTTAGGTGGTGAGTCATATTTAAAAATACTAAGACTGTGGTCTGAAAACCCATGTAAAACATTAACGCTACAAAAAAAAAGTCATTTGAATTAGAGATATTTAATTATTTCTCAAAGTATTCATTCCTTTCGCATACAGAAAAGATCTGGGGATATTGAGAAAGTGTTTTAGAAATAAAATGCCTGTGGAGGGGCGTTCCCACTGTGGCTCTGCAGCGGCAAACCTGACTGGTATCCACGAGGATGCGGGTTCCATCTCTGGCCTTATTCAGTGGGCTAAGGATCCAGCACTGCCCTAAGCTGCGGTATAGGTCGAAGATGTGGTTTGGATACTGTGTTGCTGTGGCTGTGGGGTAGGCTGGCAACTGTAGCTCCTATTCAGCCCCTAGTCTGGGAACCTGGGAACTTCCATGTGCTGCAGGTGTGCCCCCTCACAAAAAAAACAAAAACAAAAACAAAAACAAAAACATATTCATGGCAGTATATAGTCTCCGTCTGAAAGTTTTAACACATCGTTTGTGTAATTGCATTTATAAACACTGTCATGGCCAAGAAAATTCCAAGGAATACAGTAGTTATGAAGTGCACATCACCCTTGGGCCTTAACCTCGAGGGACTTTCGTTATCCTCATTTACCAATTAAAGTTGCATCTCTCTCTCAAAGACTGAGGCATGGTGGTCCTGATGTGTGTTTGTGTCCCCATGGTCCCTTGATCTATCGAAAGGAATAACAATGCCTTCTTCATACACTGGCTGGGAAGCTTATACAAACTAATGGCCTGAGCACTTTATCAACTGCAAACATTCCATCCCAGGTCAGCAAACTACAGCCCATGGAACAAATCTGACCAGCCACCTGTTTTCATAAAGGAACTTTACTGGAACACAGCCACACCCACTCATTTACCTTTTACCGATGACTGCTTTAGTACCACTGGGGCAGAGTAAAGTAGCTGTAACAGAGACCTTGTGTCTAAAATATTTGCCATCTGGCCCTTTGCAGAAAAAGATTGCTGATCCCTGAAAGGGGAGATATTACTGTAATTATGAATTTTGTTTTCATGACCACTCATGGAGAGACACCATGATAGTGTGGCCAAAGACTGGCTTTTGTAGCCAGGAGTGTCAGGTTACAAGGCCCTAGCTCCCACTTTGGGAGACAGGCAACCTCAGACATGCCACTTGTCCTCTTTGAACCTGTTTCTAAATAAGGACAAGAACATTCATCAACCAGTCTGACATGCAGATGAAATAAGGCTACATGTGTAAGGTGACTGGTACATAACAGCAAATTCTAGGCAACTGTCAGTTTCTCTCCTCTGAATTCAAGAGCCACTGTCAGCATTTCTTTATTTCTCATTCTCCTTCACTCCTACAAGTGCCTCACATCGATCACAATACAGATCCTTTGTTCATTTCTATCGATTTGGCTATTGATTTTCCTAATAGTAAATGACAAGAACACACGTTTGACTAGCACTGGATTAAAGGTAAACTGGCTTCTTTGCAGCAGACCTTCTCAGAGCCTTTAACACCCTCAGGCACACTGTGAATGACTCAGAATGGGAGAGAGAATGCTGTGTCTCCAACCTGTTTGACTTTGGGATAGTTTTCAGCAAAGACCTGGTAGCATCTCTACTGCCTGATGTTCCTCTTCCACAGACCAAGTACGGGAAATGCCAGCCTAGGATGAACGCATTCATTTCCTGATTTCTCCAGGGAGCAAGAATTACCCTCATGCTTGTGAGTAAAACACCTAAATTCAGGAGTTTCTTTTGTGGCTCAGTGGGTTAAGAACCCGACAGAGTGTGAGAATACAGGTTCAATCTCTGGCCTCATTCAGCTGGTAAAGGATCTTGTGAGGCCCCAAGCTGCAGCATAGGTTGCAGATGTGGCTTGGATTAGGTGTTGCTGTGGCTGTGGCACAGGTCCCATATGCTGCAGCTACAGCCGTAAAAAGAAAAGCAAAAGAAAACAAAATAACAGCAACAACAACAAAATGCTTAAAACTGGAACAAAGATCTCTCCATTTCCAGTTGAAAATGGTTTTAACATCTATCTACTGTTGATCCATTATTGCACCAAGGTAGTTAAAACCCAGCCTTAGGAGTTCCCAATGTGGCTCAGCCGGTTAAGGACCCGACATTATATCTGTGAGGATGAGGGTTTGATCCCTGGCATCACTCAGTGGGTTAAGAATCTGGCGTTGCTGTGCCTATGGCCTAGGCCTCAGCTGCAGCTCTGACTCAGCCCCTAGCCTGGGAACTTCTATATGCTGCAGGTGCAACCCCTGGGGAAAAAAAAAAAAAACGCAACTATGGTCAGCATCACTGAGTAGAAAGCCCATGTCCACAGTTTACTCCTTGTAGACGTGTGGGCAAAAGAAGTGCCGTCTCTGTGTCTGCTTCCGCCCCTGTGAGGTCAGAATGCTGGCAGCACCTGCCCTGGGCTTAGTGTTAGAAGCACGCATGTCAGTGTGTGCCTGTGACCCTGGGCCTAGCGAATAGTATGAGCTTGACTGGTATGAGCTGGATTTATTCACTGAATTAATTATTAAAATCCGGTTATTTCCTATCTAGTATTTACAGGCATGAATCATGCACCAATAATACTTTATACCTTTAACATTTCTCAAAGTGTGTTTAAAGATCTCTTATCTACCTGCATGGCTGTATGGTCTGTATTCCAATCCTTATTTATGTTTTTGTCTTAGTTAATTCTTTTTTCTTATTTTACTTTTATTAAAGTATGGTTGGTTTATAGTTTGTGTCAATTTCTGCTGTAAGACATAGTAACCCAGTCGTGCACACGCACACATTCTTTTTCTCTTACCATCTTCCATCATGTTCTAAATTCTTTACACAGGGTAACCTGCTGATAGACTTGAAACACCTTCTGTTGTATATCAGTCCAGAGTTTATTCACACGCTTTTCTTCCCATGAAGTGCCCTTTCTCTGTCACCTGCCTGACAAGCCTCTATCTCCCCTCCAATGTTCACATCAAGTATCACCTCCTCCATGAAGCCCTCTCTGGTTGCCCCTGGATTCATGGGCTCTTGTGCCTATTGTCCTGAGCATCCCTTGGAGCTAACAAAAGCAATAGCTTTTTTTATAGAACAGCCCATGTTCTGCAGGGCGCAAATGTAGGATAGGTGTTCTTTTCGCTTCTCATACCGCTTTAAGATACCACTCTTCCTGTCTGTCAAAAAATCCACCAGAGCGCCACTAAAATGTATGTCATTAGGTTAGATCACCCCTGCCTCTCCTGGTGGAAGTTATCAGCCATAATCCAGTCATTCTTCTTCACTCCTTAAAGAGTCTGACACGTGCTCACCATCTTTCTCTCCATCTTCCGCCTAATCAACATTTTTGCTGCTTCCAGTACAGCTGTTGATGGATCCGACCACCCGAGCCATAGAATCACTTGCCCAGCCTTATTTTCACCTCTTCCTCGCCTTCTACTTGGTTTCAAATCCACTTTAATGAGAATTTCATTCTCACCACTACAATGAAACTGTAGTTTTCAGAGTGACCAGCAACCCCCAGGCTAGCAGAGCCTGGCTCAAGCTCCATCCTCGTTTTAGAATCTCAGGAGAAAGAGACGTGCTCGATCACTCATCTTTCTTGAAACACATACCCACTTGGTGCTTGGAAACCACAGTCTCTTGATTTTCTCTCGTCTTCTGAGAAAGCAGTCTGTTCTTTCCAGACTAGCTTGCCGTGCACTCCTCCTCCACCACCTGTAAATAGTGGTGTGTTCTGGACTCGGGCCTCGCTCCTTATCTCCTTTTCTAACCATACATTCTTCCTAAGTAAGCAGTCCCATAATTTTAAATATCACATATGTGCCCATAATTATCATATATATGTCGTTAGCCTAGACAGATAACCAAGCCCCAGACCCAACAGAAAATTAATCAGGTCAGAAAACTTGATTGCTTTTCTTAATCCCTACATTGAATCAAACAGTTCAAAATTAATCAGGTCAAAAAAACTTGATTGCTTTTCTTAATTCCTACATTGAATCAAATAGCTAGTCTCGCCACTTCCTGACCACTTCGCAACTTCACCACTAGCAAAACGATTTAAGCTGTGGACACTGCAATGTCTTCCAATCACGCTCTCCTCTTGTGTATATTTTCTTATTTTAAATGTCTTTCGTTAACTTTTTAAGATTGAAGTACAGTTGATTCACAATGTATAGAAGAAACTAAATGTCCATCGACAGAGGCATGAATAAAGACGTAGAATATATATATATACCACATCATACAAACACACACACACACACACACACACACACACACACACACACGGATATTACTCAGCCATAAAAAAGAATAAAATGATACCATTTGCGATAACATGATGGACCTAGAGGTTATTATACTAAGTCAAAGACAAATATAATATGATATCATTTGTAAGCAGAATCTAAATAATATCAAATGAACTTACCTACTAAACAGAAAGGAAGGGAGGGTTAAATTAAGAATTTGGGATTAGCAGATCCATAGTACTATATATAAAATAGATAAAAAATAAGGACCTAACATAAACCACGGGGAACTACAGTCAATTTCTTGTAATAACATATAATGGGAAATAATCTGAAAAAAATACAGATAGATAGATTCTTTTTAAATTATTTTCCATTACAGGCTATTAATATATATTTGTAACTGAATAATTTTTCAACTATATTTCTATGTTTTCATTTTAATAGATAAATTAGATACTTTGGATAAATCAGATCACTCCTCATACTCCAACCTCTGTGAACAAAATTTAAACTTTAATTTAAATTTCACACTGTGAACAAAATTTAAACTTTACCAGTCTCACATGGTTAGGACCCTGCCAGTATCTCCAGCTTCCATTTAATTCACATCCCCTATTCAGTCTATTCTGATTACTGGACTTACGGCTGTTCCTGTAATTCACAAGTACATTCTTGCCTCAGGACCTTATCGCTCCTTGTCCTTTCTGCCTCCTCCTTATTATTCACAAGTCTCTGATTCTCAAAGATTTCCTTCTCAAAGAAGCCATCCTTCCCTAAGACAAGCAAATTTGTCTGTAGACTGTGCCTTTGCTCTGCTTTTCTTCATAGTATTTATCTCCAAGCACCATTGCATCATTTATCCATTTGATTATTTATTGTCTGGTCATGGTACTAAAATAAATAAGTTCTATGTAAAGCAGAGACAGCACCTTTTGAACTATGTTAAGATCAGCAATGAGAGTAGCTCATAGTGGGCGCTCAATAAATGCTTGTTGATTAAAAATAATAGCCAACTATCTGTCAACAATATCTACAGTGCAGATTGAGAGCAGTTACAGCATTTTATTGGGCATGATCGTTCAAACGTTTTGGTTCCTCATTTCACTGTGAGGATGGAGGTTACAAGTTATTTATCCCCAGTGCTCAGCAGTTTACAGCGTGCATTAGATAATCAGTAAATATTTAATAGACGAAATTACATTTACTGATTATTATGTTGTGTATCATTTGAGTCTCAGCAATAAGAGATTCAGGAAAGTTATTATTTCCACTTTGCAACAGAAGACAAATACCAAGAAAAGAGAAAAGATCAACTCTTAACCATATATAAAATAGAAGGAAAGGGACAAAATAGGAAAAGCCAGAAGAAGCTGGATATATAAATTGTAACCAGACGGGGAAGCACTTTGGACACCATGCTTGGAAATTTGGACTTTATCCTGTAATATATTTCGAAACAGTTGCACATATTACAGTATAATAATCACGTTTGGTTTCTCATCCTGTGTAATGGTCTTGAGTCTAAACTCTACAGTTATGACATCTAAACAATCCATTCAACTAAAGAACTGCCAAATCTCTCATTAGTTCTGTGCTGTGTGGCTGGCCAGGTAACTTCCCTTGTTTAATTCATATGAAACAAGGGGTTTGCAACTGCACAAGGTCTAAAAAAATTAAATCAGCCCAGAATATCCTCTTCTATAAACATGCATTTATCACTTACTTATACATTCGTTGATCCATTCCTACATTGGTTTATCCAATTATTTACATTTATTGAGCACCAGTCATATGTCAGGAATTGTGTTACAAGTCATGTTAAGTTTCAAAAATAAGTTTATATTTAATACCATATGTTAATAAACACTTGAATCTTTCAGAGAGTTAGAAATCTTTATTCCTTAGTCACGGCTGTCACTTATATGGCATGTTGTTACAATTTGTAAAGATTTTTAAATACAATTGACTCATTCATTACATGCTACTTATAGAATGATTAGGATGGGCTAAGCACCAGGTGTATAAAGAGAAATAAAAACCTCCTGCCTTCTAGGAGCAGGTCTGTCAGTGTCAGCGTAGGTGGAAGTGTAGGGGGGAGTGCAGGACGAGGAAAGGGCAGATACTAGGGTGCAGAATTCCCATTAGCCTCAGGCGGGAGTCACTGCCATCATCACCCACACTGTACGGAGGAGGCCTCGTTTAGCAGGAAGCCAAGGATGACTGTTTCTAGATCCCAGTGCCAGAATACGAAAATGACTTATCAACGCCCAATTTTTATTTCTTGTCCTCTTCCCTTCCCTTCCCTTTTCCAAACTGTGCAATCCCAAAGCCATGAGCTGGGCAGAGCAGCACTGGCACCAAGACCCAGCTGGGCAGGGCCACGAGGGCCCAGAGGAGAGCTCTGGAGACAGGACTTGACTCTGTTCCATGATGTCTGAAGCCTCAGCAAAAAACAAATGAAGGCTGGAGATGATTCAAAAGCTGAAGGCTGGAATCAGCTGAAGACTTCCTCACCCATAAAGGACATTATTGAGACATTAGAAGTGAAAGCTCACTGTCAGCTGGCATCTCACCTGTGGCTTGCAGACAGAACACCCACACGTGGCCACTGGGTATGGTCTTTCTGCTTCCCCAGGGCATGGAGAACAGGTTCCAAGAGTGAACACCCCAAATCGACTACCGGGAGGCTGCAGTGCTTTTTACGAACTGATACCTTTGGAAGATACACGTCAGTCCCTGCATTGACCCAGGCCCACGCATATCAAGGAGAGAAGGAAAGAGGACTTAATTCGACCTCTCGGGAGAAGATTCAACAGCAAATTGTAAGAACAGCAAGACAGAGAAAGACGAATGTCGAATGATATCACTTATACATAGAATCTAAAAAAAAACAAGTAAAGATACAAATAAACTTATTTACGTAAAAGAAATAGACCCACAGATACAGAAAACAAACCTCTGGTTCTTATAGTTACCAAAGGGGAAAGGGGGGAAAGGAATAAATTATTACTAAATTAGCAGATACAAATTGATAGGTACAAACTAGTAAAACAGGGAACCAACAAGGACAGGAAACTGTACTCAATATTTTGTAATAAACTATAAGGGAAAACAGTCTGAAAAAGAATATGCATATGGAGAGAGAGTTCCTACGTATTTGGAGAGAAAATTCAGTTGTATACATAACATAACTGAATACATAATATACATAACACATATACACTGAATTATTGTGCTTTTATATACATAATATAACTGAATATATAATATATATGTATAACTGAATTATTGTGTTGTACACCTGAAACTAACGCAACATTGTAAATCAGCTATACTTCAATAAAAACAAACAAACATGGCATTAGAAGCTAAAAGACAACAACAACGATAACAAAAGAACAGCATGGGGGGTGAGGGTCTCTACGGAGCCATCTCGTAGAACGCAAGCTGTCACTGACACAGCTAGAAAAGCACAACATCAGTTCTGAGATACAGCTACTAAAAATGTGCTATGTGAAACTAAACATGAAGCAATATTAGACAACGCCAAATTGAGGCAGCCTATAAAAATAACTGGCCTACAATTTTCAAAAGTGTCAAGAGCATGAACTTTTAGGAAAGAATGAATTATTCCAGGATGATTCTGAATTGTACCCTTTCACTAAAAAGAACATTATTGGGACATTTGAAAAACTTGAATGAAATTGGAAGAATAGATGTTAATAATGCAGCAAGGTTGCGTTCCTGCTTTTGATGACATTATTAATGGTTATGTAGAAGACTACCCCTGTTCAGAGGAAACAAATACTGTGGTATTCAGGGAAATGTCCTATCAGGTCAATAGCATTTCATCAAATTTCTCTCTTCTACATTTATAATTTTTTCTGCAAGTTTGAGATTCTTTTTAATTTAAAAATCCATTCCCTCTCTCTCTCTTTTTTTTTCTTTTTTTGATTAACCAAAACAACAGCTCGAGGCCCAAAGCATTTTCACTGAAACCATCAAGGAATTAACTCTATTTTTCCTCAGGCCCACTGGAATTTTGTACCAAATCTCCACTTCCCTTTGAATATGCAAAGATCAAGGAGAAGGGGAAAAGTTAAAAGTAAAACTGTAATGTGCATGTTTTCTATCAGATATCTCTATTTTGTTTTTAGGAGTTTTTGTTTGTTTGTCTTTTTACTTGAAAGAGAACAAGTAGCTGTCTTCTGTTCCTATAAGAAAGAACAAAACCTGTTTCCTAAATAATTCAAGCTTCATATTATTACTAAGATCACAGCAGGTAGTTTAGAAAAATCAATCCATAATGTGCCCTAAGAAGATTTTGCTGAAGGAGACACGCAGAGTCAGGAATTTTCAGCAAATCCTCTGTTTGTGTGACTGTCCATTTAGAAGTTCTGCTAGTCAAGATTTAGGCTTAGATTTTTCCAACTCAGGAAAATGACTTTATTACTATGGATGAATAAATCTGGTTCTTATCTGTTTGTTAAATGATTGGCTCTTATAATGCCACAAAACCTACAAATCTTTAAAAAAGAAGATATAAAGAATCAAAGACCGTTTGAAAATAATAAACTGTAATTTTTAAAATCTCCATTCTAACGCATACATATATGTTTATACGTGTGTGTGTGTGTGTATAATTCTTGCTCTGTATTAAGCATCTTCGAAGTTGTAGAGTATCACAACTTTTTTTATTTTTGCACTTAATGTTGTACTACAAACTATTACACATATTGCATATTGTTGCTATAACTGTCATTTTTAATAATAACTCATCTCTCCACTGCAGACTAGTTTGCCAGGACGTCTCTCCCAATACAAACCTTACTTCTACTTCAAACCCTACCTTCGCAATTACCCCCAAATCCCTACAGAGATCTCTCCTCCCTCCAAACATTTGCAGCATTCACTGTGTCTCCCAGTCAACACTTCAGCTATTACTGGTGCTGGGAGATCTTTTCTTTCCATCTAGAGTTCTGCTGCCCAATCTGGTTCCCCCTAACTTCACGTGGCTATATATACTTAAAGTTAAATTTAATTTTTTTCTTTTTTGTCCTTTTAGGGCTGCACCAGAGGCATGTGGAAATTCCCAGGCTAGGGGTTGAATCAGAGCTGAAGTTACCAGCTTATGTCACAGCCACTTGAATGCCAGATCCAAGCTGAGTCTGTGACCTATAGCACAGCTCACAGCAATGCCGGATCCTTAACCCACTAAGCAAGGCCAGGGATCGAACCCACATCCTCACGGTTACTAGTCGTGCTCATTACCACTGAACCACAATAGGAACTCCTAGTTAAATTTAAACTGAAAAGGCTGTTCTTCACTCCCACATCTCCATGGCTCAACAGCATGTTTGACTAGTGCCTACTCTCTTAGTGTCGATTAAGAAAATTGCCAGCACAGCAGAAATTTCTAATGCTCTAGATTGGGAGTGCCTCTAAGGCCCACACCTTCAGTCTTGCAATTCCAGGTGCAGATAAAGGTGTGTGAAAAGGGCATTCTCATGCAAAGGGCAAAATGGTACAAACACTTGTGAGACCAATCTGGTAATATTCAGTAAGTTTGAAAATGTGCAATCTTCACAAATTCTATTTTTCGTCACCCACATATATACTCTAGAAACTCATGTTCATATGCATAAAATGACATATACCAAAAGCTTGCAGCAGCTTTGCTTCTAAAAGCAATAAGAGTGACATCTGAATGTCCATCACTGGGTATGTAAATAAATAAAAAAAAGAATATTCATGTGAGAGAAAACTATACAACACTTAATCACTCTTTGTATCAGCCTAGAAAATATAAAAATATATGATAATGGATCAAAAATTAAATGTTGCATGCAATGATATGCCACATTAAAAATAGCAAAACATAGGCAAAAACACTATATAATTATGTACATTCATATACGATGTCACAAGATAGAGATATGGACAGGGAGCAATGCAACAAATTCACGATATGCTGTTCCTGGTCCAGGGGATGGTGAAATGAATGAAACCGGGGAAAAGAATCAAGGTATGTAAATGGTATTTGTTAAAGTAATTATCAGTATTATTTCTACTAAAAGGTTTCAAGTATAAAGTGATTACTGAGTCATGGGTATGAAATGGACAACGTGGTGAATGTAATCAATAATTAGGCAATATTTGTGCACAGCGACATGATTTGAAAACTTAATACAAAGCTAAAATAATCTATACAGTGTAGTGCAGGCTTAGGATAAACATATAGGACAATGGAATGGAATTGGGAATCCAGAAATAAATCCATACATTTATATTCAATTGATTTTCAACAAAGGTACAAAAAAATTTAATGACAAAAGAACAGTCTTTTCAGCAATATTTCTAGGACACATGCAAAGGAATAAATTTAGACTAATACCTCACAGCATGACCAAAAATTAATGCAAAATTAATTACAAGCCTAAATGAAGGGCAACAACCATCAAACTATTAGACTAAAGCTCAAGTCTAACTCCTTATGAGTTTAAGTTAAGCTATGATTTTTTTAGATACTACACCAAAAACAAGAGCAGTAAAGAAATAATTTGTGTATCATCGAAAGTAAAAACTTGTTTTTAATTATGCAAATAATACCTTCAGAAGTGAAAAGACGACCTAAAGAATGGAAGAGACTATTTATAAGTCATGTCTGATAAGGAACTCTTAAGTAGAATATATGAAGAGTGCCTGGCGGTCTAGTGGTTAAGGATTTGTCATGGTCACTACTGTGGCTCAAGTTCATCCCTGGCCTGGGAACTTCTGCCTGCCACAGGTGCCCCCCCCACAAAAAGCTAACAAAACCCCCCAAAACTCCAATAACTCAATAAGGAAAAGACAAAAGAATTTTCAGATGGGAATGGACATAGTTACTTTTCTAAAGAGTATGTACCAATATCCAATAACTACATGAAAATATTACTTACGTTATATAAAAATGAATAAACAGAAACCTCAATTAAAGTAGAGTCAAGAGGCCAGGAGAGGCCACTTTCACGTGCTACAGTGATAGCAAGACCCAGCAGGAAGAAGAAAGATTTCTTTCTGGCCTGGCAAGGGCTCAGCCAATAAGAGACTGTCACAGCTCAGCCAATGAAGAGCCACTCTAGTTCAAACTCTCAACTCTTCCAATGGACTGTTTGCTATTGGCCTGCCACCTTCCTTCTTCACACTTTAGATGAGTTTTCCTCCCCTTGTTGCAGGGAACTTACATGTGACTCACCATGTTTGCAGGTCCCACGGTGCAATTCTTTGCTGATCCTGCATAAGCCCATTTTGCTTCAGAAATAATTGGCAGTCTATTTTGTTTTAGGGCAACAATTAGTAAAGATGCTAACCAAGTCAATAAATGCCACTACACACCAAATGGCAAACTATCGTCATAAACGCATGTTAACAGCTGTTGGTGAGGATGTGGAGGAACTGGAACCCTCACAGAATGCTGCTGGGAATATAAAGGGGTGCAGCTACTTTGAAAACCACTTGGGAATTCTTCAAAATATTAAACATAGTTACCATTCCACCCAGCAATTCCCTTCTAGGTTTAGACCCGAGGGGGAGAAAAAAATGTCTGTATCAAAGCTTATGCACAACTGTTCATAGCAGCATTATTCATAACTGCTAGTCTCATTAAGAATAGATTACAAAAGTTTAGTCATTAAGAATGAATGAACCAATTTGTCTGGATATATGCCTAAGAGTGGGACTGCTGGATCATAAGGCACTTGCATATTTAGTTTTCTGAGGAACCCCCATACTGTTTTCCATAGTGGTTGTAAAAAAAATCCACGCACCCCTATTTCATTGTGTCACTATTCACAATAGCCAAGGCATGAAAACAACCTAAATGTCCACTAACAGATGAATGGATTAAGATGTAGTATTTGCATACAGTGGAATACTACTCAGCCATAAAAAAGAATGAAATAATGCTATTTGCACAACATGGATGCAACTAGACATTCTCATACTAAGTGAAGTGAGTCAGAAAGAGAAAGGCAAATACTGTATGATATCCCTTACATATGGAATCTAAAATATGGCACAAATGAACTTGCTTACAAAACTCACACAGACATGGAGAACTAACTTGAGGTTACCACGGGGGAGGGGAGAGGGAGTGGGATGGACTGGGAGTTTGGGGTGAGTAGATGCAAACTATTCCATTTAAAATGGAGAAGCAATGAGATCCTACTGTAGAGCACAGGGAGCTATACCCAATATCTTGTGATAGAACATGACGGAAGATAGCATTCGTAAAAGAATGTATATCTGTGTATGCCTGGGTCATTTCGCAGAAATTGTCACAACATTGTAAATCAACTCCACTTTAATACAAAAAAAAAAAAAAAAAAGAATAAACTAACCGAAAGCAACAATTTGGCTAACTTCTAAACCTTGCCAATTCCTTCACCTCTCAAGTTTGGTTTAGTTCAAATCCCACTTCCCCCATGAAGTCTGGAGGAGCTTGTCCCTACAGAGATAATTTTTCCTCCCATATTTCCTAAGACCCATCTTTCACAGACCCAGAGAATCATACCCCAAGTTGATCAGTCTCTCTCCCCAGCTAGGTGGGAATCCATCACTCCACAAGCAGTTCTGTTTCACCTGTATCCACGCAGAACACAGTAGTTCCTCAGTGAATGTTCGTGCAGAAATGAGCAACTAACAAGAGAAAAATGTGTGTCCGATGAGCTCCAACTGGGCAGAAATGGTCTTCGCTTCATGTACACATTGCTTGGTAAAACAAACCACATGTCGATCCTGAAATCATTTCTGCATAAAATCCAGATATCCAGACTCTTGAAAACTTGCAGAAATTAGAGCTCTATTTCTGCATGTTAACACTCAGCTGAGTATTCACTCTTAGCTCCACCACCCTGTCAGTCTTCATGCCTGGCCATTTAAATTCCTTTATATATGCTTCCTGACCTCTGCAAGCATTTTATGGTGTGATTTCTATATTAGCCTTTCAAGTGGCTTTCAGCTTTCAGTGGAGAAGGAATTTTGTTTTATTTTATTGGAAATACCTCAGAACTGAGACAGGCATTAAAATGGCCTCAGAGTTCCCTGGTGACCTGTGACTGGGATAGTGGGTGAATCATCAGAACATTCATGCTTATTCTTATGCATGCCAACAGCAAGACAGTAAGGTGTAACTTCTACTTCTGGTTACCAATTTAGTAAATAATTTATCTTATTTTTTTCACCTTAATAAATTTCCTGCAAAGTCTTTTGGTTTTGGTCTCTGTGTGTTTGCTTTCATGCTCTATGGATTCTGCTGGAAAGTCCTGAAAATTTTCCCCAAGAGGTAGGCTGCCTCAAAGGTCATTGTCAAGTTACAAATTCCTGTTCTTCAAGCTGACTCATCGCCTTTCCAGCACTGGACATGTGATTCAACCACCTTGAATGAAGAAAGATGAGAAAAGGGAGCCCATTCAGTCTTATGGCTGCAAGTACTGTTTCAAGTACTGGACGACCTCTCTCACTGCTGACTTCTAAGTGTTCATATTCCACGGGGACCTCTACCCAAAACACTGGGTCCATAACTTGAGCCCTTGATATCCCAGCAAGCATACTCCTCCTCTAACTTTTCCCTGCTTCCCCTGCTCAGGCCAAAGCTTCTGAGCCACGCTTGACTTCTTTCTTGTTCTCACTCCCCACACTGTGTTCATGGGCAAATCCTATTGGCTTTACCTTCAAAATACATCCAGATCTGATCATGTCGCCCCTGACCTCCACTCCCACCCCCCAGTCCACTCAGCCTTTCTGATCAGCGGAAACACTGGCAAAGCCTCCACACTGGTCTTTCTGCTTCTGTCCCTGCCCCTGTCCCTCCAGTTCCTGCCAGTGTGTCCTCTAAACAGCAGCTTGAGTGATGCTCAGGTCACGTGAGATACGTCACATGTCGATCCTCCTGAGATGGCTTCCCCGTTTCCCTGAGACTACAAGCAGCAGCCTTGAAGCAGCCCTGGAGGCCACAGAGGGCTCAGATTTATCTCCCCCACTGCCTCTTCCCTCATTATATTATACTCTCCACTCTGGCCACCAGACTCCTTGCATCCATGAAAACCATGGGATGGCTAGTGTCCTCTCTTCCTTCACCTCTTTACTCAGATTTAATTTCTCTATGAGGTCTCTGTGTACGCCTCCTTTATTTATTTATTTTTGTGCTTTCTAGGGCCACACTTGCAGCATATGGAGGTTCCCAGGCTAGGGGTTGAATCAGAGATGTAGCTGCCGGCCTACACCACAGCCACAGCAACACAGGATCCAAGCCACGTCTTTGACCTACACCACAGCTCATGGCAATGCCAGATCCTTAACCCACTGAGTGAGGCCAGGGATCGAACTCACAACCTCATGGTTCCTAGTTGGATTCCTTTCCACTGTGCCATGACGGGAACTCCATGAACACCCTCTTTAAAGCTGTTCTCCCAGTGTTTCTGATCCTTCTTACCTCGCTTATTTTTGGACTAGCAGTTATCATTATCTCTCTCTTTTGTAGCATATATTCATTCACACACATATATAGCACATGTATAACATAGTATCGTTTTATTTCTATTTGGGAAATTATTTATAAACACTTATATTTGCATATATTTAATAAATTATGCATGAACAGCGTATTTTACTTATTTATATATTTTGCTGTATATTTTACTTATTCGCCCATTGCTTACGGGTCCGTTGTCTATCCTATACTGCCAGAATACATAAGCGCCATGAGGGCAGAAATGTACATCGGTTGTGTTTTCTGCTGAATCCTCAAGGCTGAGAACAGAAGCTAGTGTCTAAGGAGTGGAATTTGTTGCTCTGTACACACCCCACTGGCCAGAACTTGGTGGCATGCGCTCCAACCTAACCGCAGGGGACTCTGGGAAACTCAGAGGGCAGACAGAGGACTGAACTCAGCCGCCTCGGCGACGTCTCCGCATAAGTACAAGAAGAGCTGGTCCAGCTCTTCTCTCCAGCCTCTGACCCATACTGCACACAACAGATGTAATGCTACGTGCCCTTTTCTGGATCCTTCTTCATTTCTTGCAGTAAGACACACTTTTCCACTTCTGTTTTCTTTATCTAGGCAGTTCTCTAAGGCTAGCCCCGTGTTCCTCACATTGGTTCCTCACCTAGCTACCCTCCAGCCAGAGAGGGAGTGCTGGTAAGCAAAGACAGAGACACCTTCCTCCTTTGTGGGGAAAGTACCATTTCCTTCTTTAAATAAAGGCAAAGTCATTTCTTACTGGAAATTTGGAAGCTCCCCAAGTGCTCCCACGAAAGAACCCTCTTTGCAAAACTCTCTGTGCCCCCACCCACCTCAGAACTCCCTCAAGCTAGAAACTACTGCTCTGACTTCCTGGCTTTAAAATAACCCACTGGCCTAAGGCGCCCTGAACTTGAAATTCACCTAGAGGTCAGATTGTAGACATTAAGGGGCCAAGGTCACCAAAATTATAAAGCATGCCCATATCAAGTGATGAAGGAGAAGAGGAAACTTTCACATACTCTGAACGCATTTATTACATCCCAGTAATTCCAGATCCCAGGAGAGCAGGGGACTTCCTCCCTGCTGTTTCTCAAATAGCCTAGTGCTATATGATGCCTGGCACACAGTGGGAGCATAATACGCATTTGTTGAGGGATTGAAATAAACCAAAGCCTCTGCCTTTGGTTCTATCCACAGTTGTATTTGCCTATGAATAAGTTTCACAGGTAAATATTATGATTCTGTTCTGCAGATAAGAAAACGGGGTTCCCAGAGGTATAACAACTGGCCCCAAATTCCACAGAGAGTAAGGGAGAGGGCTGGGAATGGGGCCGGGTCTTTCCGGAGCGAGTTTTCTTCCTCTGTCCATGACAATCCACTTCTCAGTAAGTTAGCGTGAGCTCATGGCTAAAGCCCAGGAGAAGATCTCTGTGCTCATGCAGTCACTCAGCTTGGGTCCCCTCACACTGGATATGCTGCCAATCTTCTTCCCGCTTTCTTATAAAAAGAGAAGAAGGCACCCATGTGGATTCCTCCCACATAAGCCCATGAGCATCAGCTATAGCCCCATATTTGCCCATCGACAGAGAAATTAATGATGATTGTCATAACCATCAGAGTCAACTTTGATCTAGCAGTTACGGAAGACCAGCCAATAGGACTCTCAGTCCTTTGTCTCCACCCTCTGTGAAAGGTGCTACCACCATCTCTATTTTTCAGTTGTGGTTACATAACTTCCTCTAGGTAACATATGGAGATGTCCAGGCAGGTACTTTAATCCAAATCTGTCTGACTTTAGAGGCTGAGATGACGACCTTGACGCTGGACAGCATCTCACAGAGATGTGCACGTGGGCAATGAAACAAGCCTAGGGACACTCATGCAGAAGTACTCCCATCGTCTGATCCTTGAGGGTTGTCTAGGCAGATTCCTGAGGGTCCTGCAGGTTAGGGAAGGACATTCACTGGTTCTAACTCCTTGTCTCACTTGCAGGAGAGTGGCCAGAGTAAGGACACCCAGGGGTATGGCAGGGAAGGAAAAGCACCATCAAAGGAGGAAGTCCTACCGTGCAAGTTGACTTCAAGCCACCCCTCAACTAATCCATAATGGGTAGAGCATCCTATAAAACCACGTTCTTATTATCATCCCCATCTTCTCCCTTTTCCATTTATTCTAGTGTTTTTCCAGTGAAGGGGAACTAACATTTGTTGGAATGTCTACCTTGTGCCTGAAGCTTTATATCTATTGTCTCTCTGAAGAGTGTACAGGAATATGGACGATTATCCACATTTTAGAGATGAAGAAGTAACCAGAGAGGAATCACAAAGTAAAGTAACTTAGATGACACCATGCCACCAGAAAGTTGCACAGCCAGATTTCAAACCCAGGTGGCTGACACCAGCACCCAGGCTTTCACCCATTATGATGTGTTCCCTCCAGAATGCCACGCGTGTAGTATAACTGCCACAAGAGTCTGCTGAACAAAGAAACTAGTTCAAAACCACATTCGCCTCCTTTCTCCCTGGACATCAGAGGAGTCATTCCTCTGGAGAAAAACAATTATGTCAAAAAAGTATGTGTGTCCTTTACTGCTTTTGCATATGAAAGAGCCAAATGAAATACAACTGGGAATAAAGGCGGTGCTAAAACAATAATCTCTTTAGAAGAAAAATAGAAGGAAGAATGGTCGTTGTACAGTGAGAAATATCTAATTAGTTTTCACCAAGCCTTTCTTTGCCTTGTCTCTTTTGCCATGTGCATGTGTGTTTATGGTTATAGCAAGTCATGACTTGTTCTAGAACAGTCCTTATTGTCTAGATACCCATTGACTCTGTGTTTTGCTCTATTCACCTCAAGGAAGCTATTTGACCCGTAGCTTGGGAACCTCCATATGACACAGGTGCAGGTTAAAAATAAATAAATAAATAAATTTAAATTTAAAATTCGATATTTTAAAATTCAAATTTATCCTTATTGTCCCATTATGTTTGCCTTTGTCTTTCTCTGTCTTGATTTTGGCTTGGCACCTCTGGGCAAGATTTGCTTGGACAGACCTACTGGTAACATGCCCTCCACTTGGTAGATTCAGAGCTGGCCCTCCATAGGATTCTGTTCTTGGAGGCATCTTTCTCTCTTGCATATTATCTAGGATGGTCCTGGATTTTCTAGATAATAAGAGGAGGCTGTCATAATGGCTAAACACACACCCTTCATAATTTAATTTAATGTCAGATAAGAATTTTAGAATATGAACCTCATTCCTTGAGGTGAATAGAGCAAAACCTAGAGATCTGGTGTATGCCACAGGCGCGGCTCAGATCTGGAGCTGCTGTGGCTATGGCTGTGGTGTATGCCAGCAGCTACGGCTCTGATTCGAACCCTAGCCTGGGAACCTCTGTATGCCATGGGTGTGCCCCCAAAAAAGACAAAATAAACAAATAATTTAAAAAAATAAAAATAAAATATTGCTAAAGATACTTTGTTATTATTGTTGCTGTTGATGATGATGGTGTTTGTTTGTTTCTTTCATTGCATTACTGGAACAAAAGTATAGCCCAGGGCAAAAAAAAGGTAAAATTATGTATAGTGCCTACTGTAAGTCAGAAAAGGGCCACAATGATGTCATAGCCCAAAGACCCAAATCCATATTAAAAAAAAAAAAAGGCATCAGCATCTGTCTTAAAAGTTGCAAATCATTTAAATAAGACTATCTCTGAATATGAATATTTGTCTCATGGAGCATAGGAAGTTAATTTACATATCACTCTATATAAAGCACATTGTCTAAAAATTTATAAATAATAGTAGCTGCTTTTTTTGCCACTTTTCATTTTAAAAGGGTACAATTTATACAATAATTACATGGTCACATAAATTATGGTCTCTTTACAAAAGAGCTGTGTCATTTTGGAGTGTGTTGTAAAACAGTTACATGAAGCTGAAGTAAACCTCCAGCATCAGCTCAGTGGGTCAGGGATCCAGCATTGTCGTGATCTGTGGTGCAGGTCACAGCCACGGCTCAGATGCTATGTCGCTGTGGCTGTGGTGCAGCCTGGCAGCTGTAGCTCTGATTTGAACCCAGTCTGGAAAGTTCCATATGCCGCATGTGTGGCCCTGAAAAGCAAAACAAAACAAAAACAAAAACAAACCTCCAGCACCAAAGAAAGGCTACAATCCCTTCTCAGTGACTCAGCAACAAATTTCCTTCTGAGCTTCCTGGTGGCCATGGCAAAGTAGTTCATGATCGGTTATGTTTTTCTCATTTCTGGAAAGGAAAAAGATACTGAGTGTTTGATAAAAGTAACTTTGTACACGGGATTTCCTGTAGGGAACAGAGAACAATTAAATGGATATTGACGAAGAGTGGCAGTTCTGAGGATTATTAGTGAACTTGGATATTCTGTTCAACTCTGCTGCTGATTTTTGGCATTTATGAACATGTTTTGTTAACTGAATGGACAGACCATGGAAATCTGCACCCGTATCATTCCCTGGAGTTCAGACGTATATGAAAATATCAAGGGAGTGTTCTGTGGTCTTATCAAAGTCAAAATACAACACTATGAGTAAAATAAGGATTCATCCTAAGGAGGAAGAAAAATGTATGGAATGGTAGGGTGAACTTAGAAAGGATAAATCAATAAACAAATGTCCTTCATCCAGAGAGACCCATGGATATCTCAGAACCACCTGTTGGTTATCTATCCCTAAATCTGAATCTGCACAGGCCTCTGTAAAGATATAATGCCTGGATCCTTGCAAAACAGATGTTGTAGATAAAAATCTAAAAACCCAACTTAAGCATCCATCAGTGGAATATAATTCAGCAATTTAAACAAATGCACTAGATTTAAATGCATCAACACAGACCTTTAAAATGAAGCTTCATGTTGAATGAAGTTGAAGATAATTACAGAGAGATGAATAGTGTATAATATTTGTATAAAATCTTCAAAACTTCAGCATATGGTTTATGGATTCAATTCCAGGTATACATATTTGACTAGTATGTTACACATGAAATTCATCCTGAGAGTTGTCTCTTGGGCAGGAGGGGGTGATCTGGAGTAGGACTAAGAGCCAAACTTCGCCTTTACGGTGATATTATTATATTAACAACAACATAAGAAGCAAGTATTAATAAACACTAATACCCGTTTGTTACAAATGACAAGTATGCAGATGGTTGTTAAATTATTCTCTTTTTGCTTCTGTTATCTTTCAGTGCTTGTATTTCCCAAGAATAAAAGCATACCTGCTGGACAAGTTCATAACGGGAGCCAAGCACAGCTGTTCTGAGACCCTTCATACACCATAAACCCCAGACAGGGAGGGCTTCTTCCACCTGCTGCAGGCTACACAGACCTGGCACCAAGCAGTCCTGGGAGAACCAGTGCCTGAAAGAATCAAGGGAACATCTTGGAAACAAGACTCTTCAGAGCCTTTTGTCTGACTCTCCACTGAAGACCCCAAAACTCTTTCAAGGCAGTTTTGAAGCAGCCCGTGTTCCAGTGGTCACTGCCCAAGATCTCACGGGCATGTTAATTTATGAAAATTCAGCAGGCTATGTACCTACGGTTTGTACATTTTCTCTATCTATGCTATACGTTAATAAAAACTTACTTGAAAAGAAGAAAAACACTTCTCTGGGAGTTTCCTTTTGTAGAATCCACAGAATAACGGGTAAGAATTGGTCACGCCCATGGACTGGACACTTGGTAAATGCTAAATTCTTGGAAGGAATAATTGCTGACGATCCCCAGACTTCCCTGATTCTGGACCCAAATTATCTTGTTAGGGGAGATCTAGGCGTTGAGAAACTAACATCATTAGGTTGTCATTCAGCTTTTTGAGGAAAACTGGGTTGTGGATGGTTCCCATTTTGAGCAGGTCAGGGTGTACGTGCCAATAATATGGGTGTATGAGAACAAGCCGTCTGCTCCCTGTAAAGTACCAGCACCCCACACTCACGCCTGCTGGCCGGGGCACCCTTCACTCTAGAGGAACCCTCACCCTCTCCTGCCCAGTGCTTGGCTTTGGCTAGAGGATTCACCATAAAACCCTGAGGCTATCTCTTCCATAATATTTCTCAGAGGACCTTTTTTGTTGTTGTTGTTGTTCCTATTGGCAGGGAATATGTGAAAGGGAAGACGTTTTCATTGTTTGAATAGTAATGGATTTTACCCAAAGTTATTTTATAGTCATATATGCACACATTGATGGTATTGATTTATTTTCTAGCTTTATGTAGAATTAAAGAAAACAGCATCCTATAATCTCTTGAGTAGATGTGGCTACAGAAAGCCTGGCCGACTGACACTTTTGTCTAAGGGGAAGATGCACAGCCTCTGTGGTCCAGTGGCTGTGACTGATGGGCCAAGGGTGGGCATTTGGCAAAAAGGAAACCTATTCTTAGGTTGACCTCTGGTCTGTGACCCAAACTAGCACTAAAGAATGGGATTTCTTTATGACTCAATACATACCATGTGCTAGACTCAGCCCTTGCCATACACTACTTAATTTAGTCTTCACAAAAATTCAGTGGAGCTAAGAATCATAATTTTCTCTATATGATGATGGGAAAATTGAGATCCTCAGAGTTTAACAGCTTGCTTAAGGTCACAGAGTTAATAGATGTTGGAGCTAGATTTTTATCTCAGGTCTGTGGGACTCCAAAGTTCAATTTGTATGGCCTGGTGTGAAAAAGATGAGTCTGGACATCAAATTCTCTCTTACAAATGTGGAATTGAGCAACATGGTGAGACCATGGCTGCTGTGACGGAGTCAGAAGCTGAGAGGATGCCTGGAGGTAAAGTCATGTCTGGTGAGGCCACGGGAAAGCAGGAGAGAGTACTTAATCCGAGAAAGCAGAGGAAGTTTAATGTCAACGAGATAAGAACTGAGACGTGCAGAAAGGGAAGCCAAGCTGATAACAAATGGACATTAAGAAGAACCATGGGTTTCTCCCGCTAAGGTCCTGGGACCATTTTGGATGAGAACTCTTCCTGTCTGACCTCTTCCATCCATGTTTCTTACCATCCACATCTATGTACCATTCCACAAAAAATCACCTTAGAATAGAATCAAAAGGGCACACAAGCCACTCCTACATCATGGCCTCAAATGCCTTCGTGCCCACAAGGCACAATAAAGGAAAGCGAAGCTCAAAGAGGTCAAAGCTCTTGACCAAGGTCAGAATTCAAATCTCAGCATGTCTGACTTTGAAACCTGTTATTGTGGCTCCCTAAATGCCTTCTAAGGACGCTCTAAAGAATAGTATGTTTGGGAATTCCCGGTTGAGAGGAATGCTGTGACATGGAAAGGTCAGGATCTTTCTGCTCCGGCCTCCTAGAGCATGCTGGAAACTGATCGTGATAGACTCTGGGTCACTGGTCACTAAGGTCAATGGAATTTGGTCCATCCAAGAGTGACTAGGGCATGTGTGTGCGGGTGATTTGTGAGGATGTAAGCACACGTTTGTGTGTGTCTCCACGGAAATATGAGTACGTGGATACACCTGGGTGTTTCTGTGGGTGAACACGTATAGAAATATATGTGTGCACAGATATGAGATATGTGAGGGTTTTTTAATCATTTTAATCTATAAAATAGACTTTGTGGTTAACACCATGTAAAGCTATTGAAAAAATAATCAAAATTTCCCATCAAAGATCTGATTTCAACCCGTCTCCCTCAGGTTTTATAGAATACATCCATTCTGCTTTTGTGAAGATCTCAGTCTAGATTAGATGCAAGATTTGCTTATTTCACTGACCTTGAGCATTCTAGGGCTTTTTATCTTCTCGCTGAGATGTTCAATTGCAAAGAATTAGAAAAATTTCCAGGGACCCTTTAGGAACATCTAACAAAATGAAATATAGTAGCATTACTGCTCTATCCACAGGACTTTGTGGCTAACAAAGTACTTTCACTCCTACAATATTATTTGACCCACATAACAAATCTATGAAGGAGATATTTTAAAATTAAAGAAATCAAGGCTTAGGAACATTAAGCTTTGCAGCCAGTGGGGCTTCTTAAAAGATATGGGGTAGAAATAGAATTTTTTTTTTTATTGCTTTCTAGGGCCACACCCATGACATATGGAAGTTCCTAGGCTAGGGGCTGAGTCAGAGCTACAGTTGCCGCCCTACACTACAGCTCATGGCAATGCCAGATCCTTAACCCACTGAGCGAGGCCGAGGATCAAACCCGCATCCCCATGCATACTAGTCAGGTTCATGACCTGCTGAGCCACAACAGGATCTCCTAGAAACAGAATTTTCAGTCAGGCTTTCTTTCTCCCAGGCCTACATTCTTAAAAATGAGCCCCCCCAATGTTCTGTTTTACATATTCCCTTTCCAGTAAACCAAATTCTCTTCCTTATTTTAAATTCATTTCTGCACGAGACTTTTATGTGTCTTTTGGTGATGTACAGCTTTCTGTCCTTTATGGTGAGAAAGTCTCTCTTATCTCTTTATCATCGTGGCCTAAAGACACGCCTCCAGCCTGCATACAAACTCCCACTGAAAACAGAACTCCTCCTGGTTTCTGTAGGGAAAGTAGCGCTTCTCAAACTTGAGCGATTGTACAGATTCCATCTGCAAAGAAATCATTCTGATGGACCCCCTTAGTGCTGTCTGCATAATGCTATTACAATATAACTTATACAGGCATACATGTAAACTCATTATAATCACCTTCTGCTTATAGCTCTTATACTGATATAAAACCTGAAAACATTCTCAAAGTTATCACAAGCAAAACTACAGAACCATCATATTCCGAGGGATCAGCATGTCAGTTGATATCACTGTGCTGAAACTAAAAGTGCCGTTTGAAATGTGAGTACTGCAACGGCTGCTTTGGCAACGTCTGCGTGCGTGTGTTCTATCTTTATCAATTCTGTGTAATCTAATAATTCAATTCTTCCAACATATGTCTCTATTCAACGTATTCTTGAGACCTATGATGTCGTTTTGTTTTTACTTGAAATACACGCACCATTTCCACATTACATTCTACTTTGCTTTTTTTCCCACAAAGAAGGTAATACTATTTGATGACAACACACTAAAAACCAAACAAACATGAGGAAAATTAATTGCCTGGAGTATGTAATAGTGAGGTAGTCCTTCAAGCAATCTAGAATAGACTAAATTTAGCCTTGAAAATTATCTTCAAATTTAACACAAAAATATTTTTTAAACTGATACTAACCATTAACAAGAACTCGAGAACAGCAGTTGGAGAAAAATGGCTCAAGCGAAATGAATATTGAAGTGTGTGGATTCCTATAGGCTAACATGAGCTGGCCAATGAGACCAATACTAGAGAAGGGACTTTCCAACCAATTGTCATTATTGGAAACAAGCAGTCCTGTGACATTGCTGTTTTATCACCAGGGGCCTATCAGTTCCTGAGAAGTATGATAACGCACCCAACATCTCAATGCCAGCCTGTATCAGATCCAGGACTACAGCCTGTCTTTCTGGCTCCAAGAGCATACAGAGGTCAGGGCTTTACAGACAAGGAATGGGAAGTGGCAAAGAAGCATTTCCTGGAGCTCAGGCCCCAAGTAAGTCTAGAGATAAGAGATTTATAAGGACTTGTTCGAAAAGATCTGCTGCTTCACCCTCTCAAGACTGCATCACCTTCAAAGGCCAGCGAGACTCAGGAGGTCAGGGAAGGGGTTCATGAAGGCAGTCAACCCAGGTGCGCTCTGGACTCGGGGCAGTAGGGAGTGTTACAGCAATAGGTTCAGAGGAGTAAATTCAACCAGGGCGGGACTCCTGGAAAGATGAGGTGAAAGGAGTCTACTCAGATTTGCTGTGAGAAGAACATAAGCTTGGAAGACAGGCCTTGAGCCCTGATCTTTGTTTGCTTGTTTGTTTTTGGTTTCACACACAGCACATGGATGTTCCCAGGCCAGGGACTGAATCTGAGCTACAGCTGTGACCTACACCATGGCTCCAGCAACACCAGATCTTTAACCCACTGCGCTGGGCCAGAGGTCAAACTCACGCCTCAGCAGTGACCTGAGATAACACCAGATCCTTAACCACCTACGCCACAGCAGGAACTCCTCAAGTCCATTCTTGATCTGCCCTACTCTCCAGAGTAGAAATCTAGAAAAAGAAGAAGCCTTATCTTCCAGAATGGTAGGGGAAGGGCCTCTGAAAACTGATCCCTCCAAAGTGAAAGTAATGAGAACACTGCAAAAATTGTCCACATTTGCTTTTTCCAAACTTCGTCTTTTAGCCACCCAAGGAATGTTTATTCAGGAAAAATGACTGAATCAAATAAGAACAGAGAAACTCCCGCATTTTAAATTGGCCTAATACCATGACTCTCCTCAGGCTCTTGAAAACCAGCAGCCTTGCAACTGTAAGAGCTGTGAACACCACCAGCCTCCAAGCCACAACAGCAGGAAGAACAGGTTTGGACCATCCCAAAAGCTCTTCCCTGGAGAATCGTGCTATTTGATCTGCCTGGAAGCTCACTGAAAAGCTCCCTTCTCAGAACCGGTGTTTATTGACCTGACTCAGAGCTGGCTCTGTGCTCACAGCTCTACCCACAGCATATTTGGCAAAAACAATCAGCCACAACCATTTGACATCACAGTTGCCCCACAGGTATTCCCAGCTAATGCTAATAAAAGGCTACCGAAATGTTTAAAACGTAGTGGCCTAAACAATACATATTTATTACCTTAAGGTTCTGGAGATTTAAGTCTGACAACAGTCTCCCTGGATTAAAATCAAGGTGTAGGCAGGGATGCATTCCTTCTGCAAGCTCTAAAGGAAAATCTATGTCCTCTTCAAATACAGCAAACCTACATCTCTCTGACAGTTCTTTCATAGTCACACTTCCCTTGGAAACTCCGACGCCATCTCCCTCTTCCACTTTTAAAGATCCTTGCAATGACATTGGTCCTTCTCCATTAATCAAGATTACCTCCTTCTCTTAAACTCAGCTGATTAGCAAACTTAATTCCATCTACAGACTTAAAGTGCCTTTTGCCAGGTGACATAACCTAATCACAGGTTCCAAGAATTAGAATATGTAGGTTTCAAGGGGCAATTATTCTTCCTATCACACCATATGACCCAGTAGTTCCACTCTTAGTTATATCCAAGATAACTGAAAGCATGTGCCTGTAAAAGGCATGTGTACAGAAATGTTCATAGCAGCATAATTTATAATAGCCAAAGAGTAGAAATAAATAAATGTCCTTTAACTGATGAATGGATAAATTAAAGCTGATACGTCCTTACGGTAGAATATTATTTGGGCACAGCAGAAGTGAATCCGACTACTATCCATGAGAATGCACGTTCAATTCCTGGCCTCGCTCAGTGGGTCAGGGATCTGCCATTGCCCTGAGCTGTGGTATAGGTTGCAGACATGGCTTGGATCCTGTGTTGCTGTGGCTGTGGTGTAGGCTGGCAGCTACAGCTCCAATTCAACCACTAGCCCAGGAACTTCCATATATACCCTGAGTGCAGCCCTGAAAAACCAAAAGAAATGAGAGAGAGATACAGATTTAAAACCAAAGCTTAAGTCATCCTTAAAGAGAGTGACTTTCTGTATGGATTTGAGACAGGCATTTCTCAAAGCATTTCTCTGTCAGGAGTCTCTTAGAGAAACTCGCTGTGGAAGTGGTGGTCATGTGGGCTTTCACTCCTGGACATCATCTCATCTTTCCGCCTCTGTGTCCATGAAACCTGGCATTGTTTCCTTTATTTTGCAGAAAGAACAGTCAGGCAGGCTGCCCATAGCCACACAACTCACCAGCAGTGTCTGGGATTTGAATCCCAGTGTCTGGGAAACAGCCTGTGCTGTTTCCACTAAAGGAAGCAGTTTCTGAGCAATGCTCTCCTCACCTTGTACCAGGAACCCAAACTGAAGTAGCAACGACAGCAAAAGACAACAGAGTCTTGCCACTAAAAGAGCCCTTCTCCCAGCCACATGTTATTAGAGTTATCATCATAACACACATTATGGATAATGAAAGTAACCACATGCAGCTTCATTCTGAGTTTTGCCTAAAGTCTTTCATTAGGTTCATGTTCTCATGGTTATTATTCCAACTGAAGAGGGTTTCTGAGGGCTCTCAAAGACCAAGTTAGCACCAGGCAGTGCTCTTGATAATTTTTCACTATTTCCCTTTATTGTCAATTAATATTTACAAATGTTAGAAGGTTCACATTTTAGTATTCGAGAAACATTTTATAAATCATCTTGTGTGGAAAGTACCAAATGTGTGTGAATGCATGCAGTTCTTACATTGGAGGTTAATTTCCTTTTCTTTTTCTTCTTTTTGTCTTTTTAGGGCTGCACCCACGGCATATGGAGTTTCCTAGGCTAAGGTCTGAAATGGAGCTGTAACTGCTGGCCTACACCACAGCCACAGCAACACAGGATCAAGCCACATCTCCAGCCTACACCACAACTCATGGCAACACCAGGTCTTTAACCCACGGAGCAAGGCCAGGAATCAAACCTGCATCCTCATGGATGTTAGTCAGATTCATTTCCACTGAGCCACAATGGGAACTCCAAGCCCAATCTCTTCTAAAGAAGAAAGACCCCACTCTATCTCCTTGAAAAGGGAATAAATAATCCCTGACCTTATTGTTGAGCGTGGGGAGGGAGGGAAATCCTATTGCATATAAATATCTGCATCAGCTAAATGGCTATCGCTACGAAGTTTCTTAGGCAAGGGGGACTGTTTGAGTCTCCGCAATACGAACATTTGTAGAAGCAACGTGTTGTCCCAGAAACAGCTGCTTTCAGAGCCAAGTGTGAGAATAGCATCTCTCTTGGTGGTGCCGAGTTAAAAAGAAACAGCTTTTGGTACCCAGGTAAAAGAGGAGGAAGACACCGGGCAAGCACAACCAAGAGCTCTGATTAACCAGGAGAGATGGAGTTGACACTTTACTCAGAGTCTTTTTTAAACTCAAGCAGAAATTAAAATATGCACTCTTTCTGGGTTTATTTATTTTCATTTAAGGTACATTGATGAAGAATAGTATTCATAAATTAGAAGAGTTCTTGCTGCGGTGCAGGGGGTTAATAATCCAAGGGCAGCAGCTAGGTTCACTCTGGAGGCTCCAGCTGGATCCGCAGCCTAGCGCAGTGGGTTACAGGATCCAATGTTGCCACAGCTGCAGCATAGGTTGCAGCTACACCTCAGATTCAGTTCGTGGCCTGGGAACTTCCATATGCTGAGAGTGGGCCAAAAAAAATTATTAAAAATATGTAACTTTATCCAGTCTCTTGGGTAGACCATGATGGAAGATAATGTAACAAAAGGGATTGCATATATGTGTATATGACTGGGTGACTTTGTGACATAGCAGAAGCTGCTGATTTAATATTGTACATCCACTATAATTTAAAAATATATATGTAATATTAGAAAAACCCTATGCAATACCTTTTAAGCTCTTCATATTTTGACTCTGCTATACTGTAGTATTGGAACCCTCCACGTATGTGTTTTTTTTTTTTTTTGATCCATTCCAAAAACAGCATTGACTTCTTAGAAGTTGCAATTTCTTTTAATTTAATAGGAACCAAGTTTATTCTCACAACAGCCCTTATCGGAGCTGAGGATGTATTGTCAAAATCAGGGGTAGATATACACATTTTCAATAAAAATTATGTGACGCAAAAATCAATAGACAACCCTTGGTCATGTTGTTTTTCTCAGTAACTATAAGCATGACTCAGAAGAACCTACGTGCTGGCTGTGACTCTGCTGGAAGCGAAGTAAGATGACTGATATATGCCAAGTTCTGCTTGACTGTTTCATACACACTCAGTAGTCTGTGCTCATTTTATTATTTTATATTACAGGAATCCTAATCTTAATGAAACTTGCCAGTGTTCACACAGGTACTGATAGAACTAGAATTCAAATTCAGGTACTCAGACTCTTACTGGTTGAGAGTTACGGTCCTTGGTTTCCTGTGTTTTGAGTTAATGAAAAGGACATACAAAGATCTGAAAAAGTGCCAGGACATATTCCCCGGAGGTCCCATAACTTCTTAGAGTGCAATTCACTCTGAGGCTCACAGCAAAAGAGAATCATGGCTCAACACCTTTTATAACATAGGCGCAACACCAGAGGTTTATTCTGGTTATTTTAAGGTTTGTTAGAACATATTTAAACAGATACAAAAGTAGGGTGAATACTGCCTGATAAACCTACATATCTGTAATTCAGACTCAACAGTTGTCAGTTATTGTTCATAACTGATTAATCTGTTCTTTTAAAAAATATGTTGCAAAAAAAATAAATAATTAAAGGGGGGGTTCCTGTCGTCGCGCAGTGGAAATGAATCTGACTAGGAGCCATGAAATTGCGAGATTGATCCCTGGCCTTGCTCAGTGGGTCGCGGATCCAGTGTTGCCATGAGCTGTGGTGTGGATCGCGGATGCGGGCTCGGATCCTGTGTAGCCGTGGCACAGACAGGCAGCTATAGCTCCAATTCGACCCATAGCCTGGGAACCTTCATATGCCGCAGGTGTGGCCCTAAAAAAAAAAAGCAAAAAATAAAAATAAAAAAATATGTTGCTGCAGTAAAGCAAATCAAGACGTCATTTTGTTCCTATATTTTTAAAGTATATATTGTTAGGAAATATGGACAAAATTTTACAAGTTACAATGCCATGATAGTACATAATGAAATTATCACTAATGAAATACAAGTTACAATGCCATGATAGTACATAATGAAATTATCACTAATTTCACTAATTAGTGAAATTATCACTAATTGATTATACTAGGGTATAATCAATTCTCTACTTGTCTCCATAATATCTTTTTACAATTTTTTTTATAAAACACATCCACAAAATACAGCCACAAAACTAGACATCAAGATCTACTCATTACATTTATCTGTTACGCCCTTCCTTTTGTTTTGCCTTTGGTAAAGATTTGAGAAAAGCAGGTCAGTGGTCCTTTGGAATATTTGTATTCTGAATAATAAAACTAGTTTACATGGGACCGTCCTAGTGTTAACTTTTTTCCATGCTAGATAACACCTCTTTTAACTCAAGAAAAGCTTTGGGCAATATGATCATTACATATCCTTTATTCATCTCTTTGTTTGTTGTGATAGTTAACTGGTTCCCATTTTCCTTTTCCTTATAAACCCGTTTAGAGCTTTGACTATATTAGGATTCAACGCCCTTGGCACCTCACAGGAGGTGCTTCACCAACCATATTTCCCACAATACTGAGATGTGCCAACTTCAGTGCCGCTAAACTGGACCAGTGAGTTCAAGGGGTGATTTCCAATTCCTTCATTATAAAGTCCCTTCATTAACCTGTCATCCAAAGATTTCATTCCAAATCAGTTATTTTATTTGAGTTTTCAAACAGTGATTTTCTAATTTTATTATTTACTCCACGTTAGCTTGAATTTGTGTCTGAAGAATTTTCATTGCTCTGTAGGGCTATTTGATTGCACTTAAATACAAATTCATGGAGTAAAGGCATAGTAAACACTTTAACTTTTAAATTAACTTCTCACTAAGTGTTAGGGACCTAGTTTATTTCCACAGTGTACAACGTTTGAGTTTTTTTGAGGCGTAGGGTAATGTGGCAACAGGGGACTGGGATTTCTTTATTTCTTTTTATTTATTTATTTTTTAAATGAGAAACTTGTAATGAGTTCAAGGGTTTTAAGAACTCCATATACCTCAATTGATTGCATGTATTTTTTGTTTAATGCACAAACTATTCTATCTTTTACCAGTGAGAACTCTTTGAGGTTGAGTTCATGGTCCTTCTGAAAGCTCCAGACACAGTAAAGTATCTATTGCTTGTCCTATTTTTTATTAAGCATTTCTCAAAGGAGCACTGGTTACTTTGAATATGAAAAGGTAATAGGGATCATAATGCTGGACAGTAAGGGTACTCGCTGATGTTGGTATGTCAATTACTTCTGGGTTTTTTAGTTGTAGAGAATTTTCTTTTAACAGAAACAAATTAATGACTTTATTCTTATATTCCATTTCAAATGCAATATTTGAAGATTGTTTTTCATTTTTTTAACCTAACTTCTTGGATTTTAAATTCATGTCCCTTTTATGTGGAAAATATTGGTAACCAACTTTAAGATAATTACTTATCATCATCCTAAAATATATTGAATTGTTTTACATAAGAATGCCTGTATCACTGCTAACAATAAGATACAGGTAAGTATTTTAAGATTTCCTAGCAAATATCTTTGTCCTCGGCATATATCCCACTAGGTATACAGAATTAAAATATAGTTATACAGAATTAAAATATAGTTTCTGAAAATAATTTGAAATAATTATTTTTCTGGATTAGTTACATCACCAATTTGATAATAGTTTGTCTTGTTTGTTTTGAATTTTTAGGATTTTTTAGTTTATTTCAGTGTTTAACAATACATGACTGCACACAATATACACATGTATAATATTTTGTATTTCATATTACTAATCTTTCATAAGCATGCTAAAAATTTAGCATATTATGTCTATCATTCTACACATTGTGTTTTTCATGCTTAATATATTGTGGAGATATCTCCATATTAGTATATGGAGTCTTCGTTTTTTTTATCATTTCATTATGAATGTTCCATTGTGTATATGCAACAAAGTTTATTCAACTGATACTGTATTGTTGGAGATTTGAATAACATTTATTTATTTTTACTCTTCGCTATTATAGATAATACTTCAACAAATAGTCTTGTAATACATCAATTCTTTTTTTCTTTTCTAACGTATCATCTCTGGGTGAGTTGTGATATCATTTTATCATAAATAAATTTCCATATCACATATTATTTTTGTTTAGGAGTAAAAAGAGTGCTGGTGAAAAGACACTCTTTATATCCCCAAGAAGTTTATTTTATTCATTTATTCACTTTTTCCTATTATTCTGGATATAAAAGCTGGGGCAGTTTATTCAAATCTAAGTGCTTCTTTTTTCTCAGTAAAATTAGAAATGTGATTGTCAGCTGAATGGAGGATGAGGATAGATGCTGGAGGTTGGAGGAGAGTGGAATTCATATGAACCAATACCAGTTGTCTACTTTACTGCCTTTCACATTATTATGCTCCAAGAATGGATGTGTGTATATATGTGACTGAATCACTTTTTTGTACAGTAGAAATTATCACAACCTTGTAAATCAACTATACTTCATTAAAACTTTAAAAAAATGAAAAAATGAAACGATGCACCCATTTGAAAAAATATATGTAAATATATGATTTAAAAATAAAAAAACTAAAAAAATAAAGTATATAAGTAAATAAGTACGAAGTGTCCCTATTGAGACATCTTTTGCACAGTGGCTTCACAAGTGATTAATATTAACAGTATCAGTCATATTCATGGTCACCCAAGGCCTGAAAAATGTTCCACACCATAATCAGTTATAACCAGAGGGATGAAATAAATAGCACCCCTCTGGTTTTGACTTGGGAATAGCAGACAAAAATAATGATCTATGACCAGTTCATCAGGGGATGTTGTGATCAGGGCCAAAGCCACATGCTATCCACTTTTTTTAATAACTGACATTTTATTTATTAAATTATTTGTTTATTTATGTAAAGTATAGTTGATTTACAATGTTGTGCCAATTTTTGCTACATAGCAAAGTGACCCAGTAATACATATATACATATAAACATTCCCTTTCTTCTATTATCTTCCATCATGGTCTATCCCAAGACATTGGATATAATTCCCTGTGCTGTACAGTGGAATGTCATTGCTTATGTGTTCTAAATGCAATTCTTTGCATCTACTAACCCCCAACCCCCAGTCCATCCCACTCCCTCCCCCTCCCCCTTGGCGATCACAAGTCTGTTCTCTGTGTCCACTTTTAACACAGAACCTGCAGTTTTTCTCCTGCACCACTATACCTCTCTCATCAGTGTCTTTCTTTGAGCTTCTGTTTCAAGACTTTTCACTGTAATGGAAGCCTTTTTGAGCAGCTCCAAATGAAGTATTCAGATTCAACAAAAATTAGTCACTGATCCATGGCCTCTTGTTTCAGTGAGATGTGGTATCTGGGCAGGTCGTTAAGTCCTGCTGGCCTCTGGGTTCCTGTCTGCTGGCTAATTAGGAAATACGTTTATTGTAGTGAGACCCTCAGGTAGAACTCATGTCCAGCTCCAGTGGCTGTTATTTAGCTTGCAGTATGGAAGGTGGACTCCCAGAGCTCAGTGTGTGAACTCTCATGGATCCTAGATCATGCACTTTCCTTGTGTTCCATTTATTTTTGCCAAAGAAGAAAAGTAAATCACGCACTCTCTGTGATAAACAGCACCAACCTATAGCCTGCTTATGGAAACTGCATCAATAATGATTTCAAGAAATTGCAATTTGCCTGCTAATCTTCCAGGCAAAAATGAAAAGCTTACAAAGGTGTTTTCAGAGATAAGACAACGTACTGGGAATTTCAGGAGGAAACTCCATCAAGGATGGAATGGGGACCGTGGAGATATGGGGGCCTCGTGCAAAGAGGATAAGGGCTGGAAGAACTGGCTTGTGATTTCACAGAATGAGCATGTGGCCTTAGGCTGTAGAGCTTTGGCTTTGGGTTTTTTTTGGGGGGGAGGCTGTTTATCTTGGGGAGGTTATTAAAATACAGTTGATGTAAAATGTTTGCCAATTTCTAATATACAGTAAAGTGACCCAGTTTACATTCTTTTTCTCATACTATCTTTCATCATGTTCTAAGCCAAGATATTGGACATAGTTCCCTGTGCTATGCAGTAGGATCTCATTGCTTATCCATTCTAAATGTAAAGTTTGCATCAACTAATCCCAAACTCCCAGTCCATCCCACTCCCTTCCCCCCTTTATTTCCATATGTAAATATGGATAATAACATAAACATCCCATGGAGACTCATAAAAATCTATCAAGATAATGCTTGCAATGACATCTTTGACATTATACAGTTTTTCTACAAATGTCTGTTCTATGGCCCCTATCTAAACAATCACCCTTTGTCTGTGAAATCTTTTAGGAAGAAAAGAAGTAAGAGAGGGAGACAGAAAGGGAGGGAGAGAGGGATGAAGAAATATAATAAATGCACATTGTTATAAACCCTTGGATTTATGGTAATTTGTTACAGCAGCAATTGGAAACTTACACACCAACCAAAGAGATGAAGACCAGCAGTCTATCCCAGGATTTCTGCAATGCCATACCTGAGAAACAAATGCATCCCATTCTTAGACTGACAAACAAACTTGGCCAGGCATCCCTTTGTGTCAAAGTCACCCCTTGTCGCAGAAGACCAAATATCATGTAGCTAATCCAAACGAGTCAGGAGCTTGACAGAACCCAAAACAACTCTAGGCAAGAGATGCCAAACCAGGATAATTTGGGGGCACTGGGGAGACAGGGGAAGGCTTCACAGGGACCACCAAAAACTGAAAGGGGTGGGAGCAGTTAGCCAGAGTAAGAGGGACAGAGAAAAGAAAACCTACTTCAGCAGTGTTAGGGAGTTTGCACTGATAGAACTTGGGGGAAGATAACGGTGATCGATAGTAATGGTTCTTCGTTGGCCCTCATGTGTGCTTGTCTCTGGCCAAAATCGCCATGACTGTTACAGTCTTCTATCTGCATCAGATCATCTTTAACTCCTTACAATCCCCCTGAGGTCAAGTGGGGGGCTGATGAAGCCACGCATTGACCCAGGAAGAAATAAGTGTGAGGTCAGACAGGGTTTAAGAGCACCACCATAAAGCTGACCGCTCAATGGAGGACGGTTTCCTTTAAGGACACTTCGGTTTCCAGCGGTGGGCAGGGGATACCGTCTCCTGATGTCCCACTCACTCCTTCATCACCACCTGGATGTCACCTCATTTTCACTCTTACCACGTCTACCTCTTCTGCCCTGAGTTCCTCCTCGGGCTTCGCTGCTGACTGACACTGTGCGTAACCTTCAGAAAGCTAATTAAGCCTCGTATCTTAATTTCCTTGATTGGTTTAAATAGCAGTTAATTGATCAGAGGTTTCTGGAGATTAAAGAAAACTACCCATTAGTGACAAGGAAAAGGCTCTGTGATTAGTCTGATGACAGGAGGCTTTTTCTACATGGAAGGCACGACTCCGGTCCCTGACAGTCTCCCTGTCAAATGCACAGCCAGCCTGTTACCTTCACAGACTGTCTCAGGTCTGATTCGTGCTGACAAACCTAGGTGGGAAGCAGGCTGAAGAGGGAAGTGGCCCTGGTGTGTCATTTAAAACACGAGATCTCTATTTCCATGACTCATTATTTCACCGTTGAAATTTGACCCAAGGGAAACCCATCCCCATCCCTTCCTTCCTAGCTAATCCCTGTATCCTCTTTCTTTCCTTTTTTTTTGAATCCCTTGCTTGCATCATTCCACCACCAGGACTTAATATATTATTTGTAGGGTGCTGGAAAAAAATTGACTGCATCGCATAATGTTATTCTCCACTGAAAGTTTCCAGAGCCCTTAATACCAAAGGGTCAGGGCAAAAATAAAGGGAGCATCTAGGAAGTGCATGGTTTCTCAGACAAACGAAATAGAATTAGCAGAAGTTTGTCAGCAGGCGTGGGTCAAGAACGCAGCATCACAGAAAACCCAGTAGCTTGAAGATGAAAGCTCTAGCTCCACTTTTATCTCCCTATTTATCCTGATGGAGAAAGGTGAACATTAAACAAGAACCTGCCTGCCACAGGTCTTGGGCTACAGATTTTACGTGCTCCATTTTCTGTTTAAGTTTACATAAGTCTTTCAAAGAGTTCTCAGTTATCCCGTGGTGTTGGTATCATTCTCTCTGTTCAGCACTTGTCAAACTGTGCTTGGGACTAAGTCGCCCACAGTCACACTGCTGATAAGAAGTAGGTTTTGAGACTGTATCTGTAACACACTAAGTAGACAGGTATGGTACGGTATTCTATTACACTATATATACACACACACACATACACATACACATAATGGTATTCTATTACACTATATATACACACACACACACACACATACATAATGGTATTCTATTACACTATATATACACACACACACACATAATGGTGCTCTATTACACTATATATATATACACACACACACACACATAATGGTATTCTATTACACTATATATATATATACACACACACACATAATGGTACTCTATTACACTATATATATACACACACACACACATAATGGTATTCTATTACACTATATACACACACACACACACA
>PVHT021183710.1:897883-970156 GCA_004024745.2 Catagonus wagneri | reverse complement strand
TGAGGTTGCGGGTTCGATCCCTGCCCTTGCTCAGTGGGTTAACGGTCCGGCGTTGCCGTGAGCTGTGGTGTAGGTTGCAGACGCGGCTCGGATCCTGCGTTGCTGTGGCTGCGGCGCAGGCCAGTGGCCACAGCTCCCATTAGACCCCTAGCCTGGGAACCTCCACATGCCGCGGGTGCGGCCATAAACCCGCGGCCATAAAATGACAAAAGGCAAAAAAAAAAAAAAAAAATTATTTTATATATAAATGTGTTTGCCAAAAAAAGTATTTCGGCCAAAAACTGATTTTAAAAATTTGTATGTATTCATTAAAAGGCAGAAACCATGTGGTTCACCTTGTTGCATGTTTAAGAATCATTTCTGCTTAGTGACAGCAGTAAGGCCAGCGAATTGTCATGCAAATTGTTCTTGGAATGAAAGTGGTGAAGTGAAAAATATTAAATAAGAAAATTAAATCAAAAATAGTCTCATTTTCTATTTCCCATAGCCAGTGTGGAGAAACTGACCCTCTGGAACAATGTACGTCATACTAATCTGAGAATGCAGTGTAAGCTTCATGAGGACACAGTCATCTGTCTATATTCACCATTATTTATCCACTGATTATACCTCAGGGCTTGAGAAATAGTAAGAGTCTAATCGATCTTCAATGAATGAATAAAAAATACGGAACCCCATTATAAAGCCTGCTATTAGTATTGTCAGCATGGAATCATTCACTTCACAAGCACCTGCTAGGGAGCAAGCACTGTGTCAGGGTTAGTGATAAAGAAAGTGAAAACAGAACATTGCTTCATGATGGACAGAGAACACTAGGGACTCTGCAGACCTTGTCCCATAGGTGAATTCTGCCTCTGTGTGACTTTGGACAAGTCCAATAACCCCTTGTAGTGTAAGCCCTGACTTAAGCTTTGGCTACTAAAGTATTTACTTAAGAGTCCTTTTCAAAGAAGACTATCTAAAAACCACACTGCCTTCACAGGACTAGATAAAGAGCCAGGCAGCCCTCACCCATCCGCAGACTACTTTGTTTGAGAGATTGCCATGGATTTAAATAACTGATCTTGGAGTTCCCATCATGGCTCAGCAATTAACGAACCCAACTAGCATCCATGAGGATGCAGGTCCGATCCCTGGCCTCGCTCAGTGGGTTAAGGATCCAGCTTTGCCATGATCGGTGGTGTAGCTCGCAGACACGGCTCGGATCCCATGTTGCTGTGGCTCTGGCATAGGCTTGCAGCTACAACTCCGATTGGATCCCTAGACTGGGAACCTCCACATGCCTCAGGCGTGGCCCAAAAAAGACAAACAGACCAATAAATAAATAAATAAAAATAAATAACTGACCTTTAGAGCCATTTGCTTTTCTCTTTCTTTGCTTTAAATTCCCCCTCTCCTACATTAAATTCATCAGTAAGAGTTTAGGATTAACATAGACACACTACTGTATATAAAATAGATAACCAACAAGGACCTATGCTATAGCACGCTCTCAAACAAAGTAGTCTGCGGATGGGTGAGGGCTGCCTGGCTCTTTAGCTAGTCCTGTGAAGGCAGTGTGGTTTTTAGATAATCTTCTTTGAAAAGGACTCTTAAGTAAATACTTTAGCAGCCAAAGCTTAAGTCAGGGCTTACACTACAAGGGGTTATTGGACTTGTCCAAAGTACTCAATATCTTACAGTAATTTATAAGGGAAAAAAATTTGAAAAAAAAAATATGGGTTAAGAACCCAACATGGTATCTGTGAGGATGCAGGTTCCATTCTGGTCTTGTTCAGTGGATTAAGGATCTGATGTTGCTGCAAGCTTTGAGGTAGGTTGAAGATGTGGCTTGGATTTGGTGTTACTGTTGCTGTGGCGTAGGCTGGCAGGTGCAGTGCCGATTCATCCCCTAGCCTGGAAACTTCCATATGCTCTAAGAAGGACAAAAAGCAAACTTTGTTAAAAAAAAATAAAAGAGTGAATTTATGAAACTCTAAACCCATGCTTTTCTCTATCTGCGATCTCACCATGTGGCTCCAGGTATGCCTTGTGATTTCCGAGCTTAAGTAATAAACTTTGTTTTTTTAAAGTTTCCTGATAGCTATTTCTGAGGGTGTCTTGCGATCCTAATAAGAACCACAATATTGATTATTGGTAGGATGAGGCCGACACCCAGCACCCTTGGAGCCCCAGCCCCTTCATAAGAAAGGGAGAATAGGACTGCCTGACAAGAGCAGCTACGGCAAACTTGGGATGAGCTGTGTCTGACACTTCAGTGAGTTTTCTGCCGGTGTGATAGAGTTTAATTCACACTATAGATGTAAAAAGTATGTGTTATATCCTTATTATTAATATAGCCCTGAAGAGGTCATGATAGTTGGTCACTGTCTCAAGTTCAAGGAGTCTGGAATTAAATCCAGATATTCCTGATTGCAAAGCCCGGGCTTTGGTCTCTCCACCTCATGCCTCTCGATGCAGGCTGGCGCCATGCTCCAGTTTGTTAGGGACAGTCCCTACCTGGTCCCCACGTGCCCGGTGGGCTTCACTTTGGGACTCGGTGGTCCCTCCCTGTTAGACACAGTCGTCATATGTACCCTGTTCCCGCATGACTTCTGCCAAAGCAGAGGCAGAGGGAGGAGCCAGGTGGCCAGGGGGGTCGCCATATGGGGCCTGATCACATGCCTTTGGCTAAAGGGACCTGAATGGTATCGATTCTTTTGGAGAGTCAAGATCCTTGAAACGAAAAAATCGAAATTCATTTCCTAACTGAGAATAAGAGTGCTAAACTGGTAAGAATAATGATAATAACAATAATAGTAATAATAATAATAATAGTAAGCACGACAATCAGAAGATGAAACATAGTTTCTAACCTAGATTATGTAACCAATTAAGTGTTTATTTATTAGAAAGCCCTTCCTGAGGATGTGTCCTTCCTCAGAGAAACAGAGGCACTTCATTACCATGTTTCACCTAAATTCCCTCATCTCTGAGCCCCTCTTCTCGCTCATCTCTAAAATGGGAATAACAGCCCCAACCTGACAGAGTGAAGCAGTCATCGTCCACAGAGGAAAATGCACTGAAGGGACCAGCCCCTGGCCCACTAAATGTTTGTGCCGTTCCCCCTTTATTTCAAGTGAAAAAGCAGGGTACAAATGTCAGGGTATTTTTGCATTCTTTTATGTGACACGTATTATAGAGATTTACAGCATACGTAATGCACATGAGGTGTGACAGGATCCAGATCAATCCAGGTGCTGCTTCTGAGATCCCCTTCCAGGTAGGTGCCTGCAGTGAGAGGAAGAGGAAACCTACAGATCGCCAGGGGCCAGGCATCAGGCTAGTGTGTGATGTACACAATTTCATCTAAACCTCACAACCCCGCGGGGTGGAGGTTCTGATTCACACTTTGTAAGTGAGGAGCCTGACGTGGGGAGAGTGAAAGTGATTTGCACAAGGTCAAAGGAAACCTTGGTTCTGAGATGGGAAAGCCCATCCTCTTCCTACATAGCCCCCACATAGTCATGAACCTGTGTTCGCTTCCTCTTGGCCCCTTTCATCATTCAGGAATGCAGCATGCCGCAGAGTGATTTAATGCCAATAATAACCACTTCCCAACTGCAGAAGCCTTTGCAGTTTCCCCAGCTCTTCCTTGTTTCCCATGAAGGGGTTCACACCCTCCTCACTGCCTTTTATTTTCACAGGCATGGCAAGTACAGGACGTGATAAATACCCCGAACAAGGAAACATTTAGCCTAAGCTAACTATTATCGGCAGCATCTATGACAAATGACTTAATATAACCCTGAAAAGCTCGGTGTGATGACTAATTTGTTGTTAAAGGTGGTTGGAAATTTACTTTATAAAAAAAAAAAAAATCACATGGAAGTAACTTGATTCACTTTGAAAGAGAGAAGGAGCCAAGAACAATACTCACATGATGATTTACTCTTCCTTGCAGAGGTAGCAATAAAGATAAGAATTACAACCCCCAGGAGCAGTTAAGAGAGGGAATGAATGTGTTTCACTTTGCATATTGAATGCAGACAGCTCATCAGCACAGGAGGGGTAGAAGGGGTGCCTCTGGGACTCCGGGAACTTGGAGAAATCCTCTCTTCAGACTCTGGTCCCATCTCTTCACACAGCAGGGGAGGAAACTGCAGCACGTGTGGAAGTGTTTGATTTGAGGCCCACTGAGTCAGCATCTTCTCCTTGGCAGGGAGGAAAGTCAGGCTTGGTACCAGGGAAGGACCGGAGCTCTGAGGTCCTGACCTCAGCTTGCCCTGGGACACGTCACTGAACCCCTCTGAGAGTCAGATCCTTTGGATGAAGAATATGAGTAATAATGCCAACTTCCTGGGATTATAAAGGAGAAGTGGCTTCCTGTATATAAAAGATTCAGTATGGTTTTTTAAGCAGTAGGTTCAAACAAAAATATTCATTGTTTTCTTTCTCTGCCTAGTTACTACCCATCTTCCCCTCCCCACCCCCGCGGAAAGTCATTGAAGGAAATTATAAGATTGACATTGACTCCATAGGATAAGCATGAAACCATATAATAACATATGTGTGTATAATATGGCTTTTTCTCTCTTTCAAAGTGAATATATATATATATATATATATATATATATATATATATATATATAAAATTCCCCAGGATTCTATTCTGAATTGTCCTTTAAAAACTGTTAAATGCCCACATTCTCAGTATTATTGGTTGGCCATGGTTGCTATGTGTGTCTCCACTGTTATTTGATACAGTTTAATTAGTGCCCTGGCACAGGCATCGTGCTCACATGGGGGCAGGAAGAAGTCCCCAGAAAGATCTGTCTGCGACATTTCTGGCAGGTGGAAGTCTTCCCCAGTCTTAAGCACATCTGGGAAGACAAAACTGTCACTCCTTTGGGGTTCCCGCTGTGCCAATGCCGATTCTACGCTGTCAGGACTTTCCCCAAACTTGTCTTAGAGCTTCTCTGCTTCCTCTCTCCCTTTCAGGAATTCTCCCTTTGCTCTTAAGAATAAGATGCAAACTCTGTACCGTGGCCTTCAAGTGCCTGACGCTTGTCTCCAGCCTCCTCATGGGCTTTGGTCCCACGATCCTTTCTGTCTCTTGAACACATGCTGCCCTCTCACACTCTGGGTGTTTGTCCCCATTCTCACCTCCTCGTAGAATGTCCTCCCCAGAACTGCTGCTTTCACCTGCAGGTGTCTCCTCAGGTGTCAGCTCCTTTTAAAGGTGACCCTTCCCTGAGTATCTCTTTCAGGCTATGCCTCCCTCCAACCTTGTCCTCTATCACATTCCCAGGCTTAGCTGTTAAACACAACATATCAAAAGCTCTGTACCTGTGTTGACATCCATGTACTTGTTCATTTGTTACCTCCAGTAATGTGAGCCTAGAGTTTGTGTTACTTTCCTCCTGCTGCTGTAACAGAGTAACACAACCTGGGTGGCTTCAAACTGCAGAAAATTCTCCCAGTTCTGGTTATTAAAACATATATATATATATATATATATATATATATATATATATATATATATTACCGGGTCACTATGCTCCATAGAAGAAATTAACACCCAAAGCTGTAAATCAACTATACCTTAATTTAAAATTTTAAAAAATAAATAAATATAAAGCCTCACAAAAAATAAGTAAGATGTTTTATAGGAACCCATTATAAATATAAAATATATATACACACAATGATCAAGGTCCAGCTTTGCCCCCACATGTCAAACCCAACTCTGCTGAGTCCTTCTATGTATTCCTTGATGTACTTTCTTTCTCTCCATTCTTTATGCCTTAAATCGGACACCCTTTCTAGCTGCACTGCCATGAAAATATTTAATTACTCCGCATCCATGTCACTCCTCTGCTTAAACCTTAAAAGTTGCCACTTCGCAACACACAGCTGTGTTTAGCCTGACCCATGGGGCTCTCCATGAACTAAGACCCACCCATGTCTCCAGACTAATTTCTTACTAGTCCTCTCTAACTTTTTAACATTTTTATTATAGTTGGTTTACAATGTTCTGTCAGTTTCTGCTGTACAGCAAACTGACCAGGTATATATAGAGAGACATTTTTTTCTCATATTATCCTCCATCATGTTCTATTATAAGATACTAGATATAGTTCCCTGTGCTGTACAGTAGGACCTCATTGCTTATCCATTCTAAATGTAATAGTTCGTGTCTATTAACCCCAAACTCCCAATCCGTCCCACTCGCTCCCCCTCCTCATCATCAAAAACAAACCAAATCTCTATGTCCATGAGTTTATTTCTGTTCTGTAGTTTCATCTGTGCACTATTTTAGATTCCACATATAGGTGATATCATATGGTATTTGTCTTTCTCTTTCTGACTTATTTCACTTAGTATGAGAATCTCTAGTTCCATCCATGTTGCTGCAAATGACATTATTTCATTCTTTTTATGGCTGAGTAGTATCCCATTGTGAATATGTACCACATCTTAATACATTCGTCTCTTGATTGACATTTAAGTTGTTTCCATGTCTTGCAAGTCATCTTCTCTATTTTTCTTCATATCCTAAGCCACACTAAATTTCTCACTTATCTCTGAATGGGCCAGACTCCTCCATGTGTCTGTGTGCACCTTTCAGACACTGCTTCAGAAATGTGTGTATGAAAGAAGAAGCTCTTAGCTGTCCTCCTTCGTTGGGAGTGGTCTCAGCTACAGAAAACAGCATTACACAAGGTCACACAGCCTTCCACAGGGCAGCTTGCATCTCGTGCTGGCCAACCCGGGGCATGGTCCCAGCTCACCTACCCCAACGGAGGACATCTCTGAGGAGCCATTTCCCCGTGGAGCTGGCTGCAGACTTTGTTGGGGCTGATCCCCAGCTCAGTTCCTCCCTCTGCAGAGTGAGCCCTGATTTCTCTCACCCTCTTCCACAGCTGTAGATCCCAAGGGCACTGCTGGAAAAAAAAAAAAAAAAAGAATTCTGACACATTAATTAAAATCTTCAAGTCTGCTTCTCAAGGAACCAGTCTGTGATACTGGCTATCTGCAGATGTTGTGTTCTCTCCCTGCATAGTGTTTCTGTTCCGTCTTTACCTACCGAACTCTATTCATTCTTCACAGCCCAAGTCAAATGTCATCTAGACACACATTTCAGTTTTTCTATCAGTACATATTGTTCTGCAATTATAAGTATTACTCAGATGTTTTCCTTGCCTGCTAAACTAACTCTGTGTTCTGCAAAGATACTGCAGTAGTTATATACTTCTGTGTTTTTAAGAAATGCCATAAGCTTGGTGCCTTGAAATAACACCTATTTATTTATCTGGCAGGTCTGAAGGTCAGAAATCCAGAGAATCTCAATTTGCTTCTCTGCTTAGTGTCTTTTGAGACTGAAATCAAGATGTCAACCAGTCTGACTCTTCCTTCACTGGCGGCTTTGGGGAGAATCCATTTCCAACTGTTCAAGTCAGCAGCATCCAGTTGCTTGTGGTGGTAGGACCAGGTTCCCTGTTTCCTTGCTGGCTGTCACCTCAGGACCATTCTACTTCTAGAAGTCATCCCCTGCCTTCTCACCTGGCCCTGTCTGTCTTCAAAGCTAACAACAATGCATCAATGCAACTTCTTAGGCTTTGAAACTCTCTGGATTCTACCTCTATCTTCTTCTGCCACCTGCCCGAGAAAGCTATTTGCTTTGAAGGATTAGATGAGGCCCACCACGAAATCCCACTCTTAGGGTTAACTTTGACATACAGCACAATCATGGGTGTGGCATCTCACATTCACAGGTACTAAGCATTAGAGAGAGCCTGGGTTCTGGTGGACTTACCTAGAAATCCTGCCTACTTCAGCTGGCAAAAGAACCTTATTCAGACCACTCTTCTTAGCACCTAGCAGAATTTCTCCTATAAAAGATAACTGATGGTCGTACTAATTTTTAGGGTGAACTGATTTCAGTTTCCCTGGTTATTATGCTTTCGAATGCTCTGTTTTAGTTGCATGCATAGTGAACAAAAGATCTCAAATAAGGAATTAAAATAACAAAAAAGAAATGGATTGCAGTCCTCTCGTGATAAACTTTTGATCTGTAAGAGAGATTAAAAAATGGAAGACAAATGTCACCCCGTGGAAGGAAAAACCTCCTGAAAAATAAACATGCAGTTTTGCATATTTTACACTTGAGTCCATCAATGTTCAACTTACAACAGTAGTTGTAAGTTACCAAATCCGCTTTACTGTTCATGCCTTGATTAGGTGAAGGACAGCAGGTTTTCTAAACCTAAATCTGTTTAAACTTCAAATAGAAATCTGATTGGGAGCTCCAGGAAAGCAATGATCACTGGTCTGCCCCTAGAGTGTGCTGTGCGGAATGAGCAGTTTTGATTTGGAGATGAGGTTGTTTCCATGCATGGGTTTGTGTGTTTATTTGTGTGCATCCCTGCAGTATTTTCAGGACCGCTGTCTCTCTACATAAACATATGCCAGGACTCTACCTGTTGGCCATGATGGCCCCCTTCCCTTCCCTGATGGCAGCTTTCACTTCATTTTGCGCTTAGGCATACGAAGTGTTGACAAAGGTGGACACTTGTTTCTGGCTGCAGACTCACCCAAATAAAATGGTTTCACTTGATTCAGAGCTCTGATGTCAGCCAAGACCCTATGCTTCTTGACACTGCGTTTTTCCCAGTGAATAATAAATCACCGTGTTTCTACCAGCAGCCTCTCTCCCTCTGCCTTTCTCTTTCTTTCAACCATTAGTCACGCTGGTCTAGCTCACCACCTGTCACTTGGCAAGCTTCTGCAAATACTTTTACCCACATAGAGGCAGATTTGGTATCATTGAAGTTGGGAACACACCTGTGCTGACTCGGGTCTGCAACTCACCAGCTGTAGTCTTTTTAAAAATATTTGGGGGGGGAGTTGTTTGCATATATTACAATCTGCTATTTCTTGGTATGGATTTTTCAAACATTCCTACCATTAGAACTTTGGATTTCAGGGGATGTAAATATACTTCAGAACAAAATACATAAGTAGGTAAACACTTAGTGGGTAATCTTGAAAGGGGGTTAATGTTAACTAATTAATTTGCATTTAATTCATATAGTATAGTTCCTTTAGTTCTCCCAACATAGCTAATGAAGGGAATTTATGTGTTACCTTCATTACATAGGTGATTCAGCTAAACTCAGGAGGAGAGACTTGCCTCCATCATTCACTAACTAACTGAAAGATCCTGGACTTCAAATAGGGACTTTGATTTAAAGGCCTCGTAATTTTCCATTTGTATGTTACATTTCATCCTTGACAATGCTGCTTCCTTTTACCTGTCCAGTCCACATTTGAAGGATCCCTGCTGTCCCGGGCTCAGTGCCAGCGACACAAGTTTGTACAGGCACACACATAGTCCTGTCCCATAGATGCTGGTAGGTCAGCAAAATAAGTATTCATGTAAAGAATTGTGATGCAATTCTTACGGAAAGTTCTATAACAGAAATCAGTCTCAAAGTAGGTCTATCTAGAGCTGCTCTTCCAAAGCAGTAGTCACTACTCATGTGTGGCTACTGAAATAATTAAAGTGATTTCATACACAAAGTTAGGAATTTAGGTCATGGGTTGCACTTGGTCACATTGCGGCTAGTATCTGCTGGACAGGGTGGTGTGAAAAACAGGGCAATTCCTTCACTGTACCATATTCTATTGGACAGCCTTCAGCTAGAGGATCAGAAAGCCCTCACCCCAAGTAGCCCTTGAGCTGAGACTTGAAGAATAAATAGGAGCTTTAAGGCAAACTTGCAGAGGCAAGAGACTCTAGGCAGAGGAAACAGAATGTGCCAAGGCTTGGAGATGACATGAGAAAACAGATCATCTAGTGCGATGTAAGGAAATCAGCGTAACTGTACACGTTCAAAAGGTGTCTTGGAATTGAGAGCATAAGATGGATTCAGTGGCAGGCAGGGACCTCTCCACGGATAGCCTTTCGTGTTATCACACGACACAGTATGATAGAGGAAGGAATGTATGTTGCAGGTTGTATGTTGCAGTTGTATGCTGTGGGATGGAATGTGAATTTCTTCCTGTGGGCCAGTAGTTTTCAAATCCTTTCAGTTTCAGGCCTTTTTACTTTTCAACTAAAATATGATTCAGGATCCTTTGATAGAAGGCAGATAATAATAGAACTGCTCTGTTAAAAGTTGGGTGGCGGGCTTTCTTCTCAGGCATACCTCGACCCCGGAGACACCATCACTGACCCCTGGGGCTCTGCAGAGCTAGTGTACACACCAGAGTCTGAATGTGAGGTGGGCGATTGGACGCTATGTATTGGGGTTATGACTCTGCCCAGCGCGGAGGACTGGGGGACGGAGGTAAAATGCAAGTGGGGAATGGATGACGCCAAGGCATGAAAATAGATGAAGAAAAGGATAGCAAGCAGCCTTTTTAACTAGGGCAGAAAGACTGGTCTCAGGATCTGAGGGGATCTGGAATGCAAGGAAGAGAAGAAACAGACTCACTCCCCTTTCTCCCCCTTGAGCAGTCTAGTAGCTGGTGGTATCATTCTTCATGATATGGAATTCCAGAGGGTCATTTTACTCATTGGATGATTGCTTTAAAGTCTCTAGTCTTCAGAAAATAGCAGGATGGGGAGACTGGTGCTTTACATCTCGGTCTTGAGTTACTGTTCTGTCATCCTGTCAAAGCCAGAGGGGGTATCACAAAAATCCTCCTATTTACTTCAATGAATAATGTATGCCTTATTTCTTTATTCTTCCCCATAGCAAACACCAATCAGGAGCATCTGAAATAAACAGACCATAGAAAGCAGAGTCAAAACCAGCATTTTGTCAACTGATTAGATAGCAGTTAGTTTAATGCTAACATTAATCAGGGTCTGATTGTTCCATTGTGAGGAACAAGAACTAGGAGCAGAGATTAATACGCAAGATCTGTTTCAGAATGTTTCTGCAGAAACCCCCACGCGGTAATTAAGAAGAACACCAAATGAAGCTTATTGATCCGTTGTGTTATTGAGAAACAACATAATTGATATTTCAGATGTTAACTCTTGGTTCCCAAGTAAAAAAAGACAGTTTGTACAGATCATTAGTAACAACGTCTTTTTTTGTTACTTTTAGCATTTAAATCGAAACATGGAATTCAAATGTTATTCTGGCTCAAATAAACATTAATATAATTGTACAGAAATCTTTAATTGTGAGTGTTTGAAATGATCATCCTTTGGACAGATCTGAGCTTTGCAGTCAGTTTCCACTGCTGATCTTTGTGAAATGAGGTTTGTCATTTAACCTGCCTGGGTCTCAAAATTCTCTTTGGCCAAGTGGCATTGATAATACCCGCCTCACAGTTTTGTTGAAAGGATTCAGGAAGAAATTCAATGCCTGAGAGTCAGTACAGCATATGGTTTAGGAGCAGAGACACTGGATACAAACGTCTGTGTTTCCAAAAACAGCTTCGCCACTTATTATCTATGCAAACTTGAACACTGTAATAACCTCTCTAATCCGTGATGTCCTCACCGTTAAAGAGGACTAAAGCAGTAGACATCCATGACAGAGTTGTTATGGAATTAAAGAACATTTGAAAAGTCCTAAGGAGAGATCCAGGCAGATTGTAAGCACGATATAACCATTAATCGATGTTACTGTCCATAATTTGAAAGTGTTTAGGCACAGAGTGAATTCTTAGTAAATCAGCTGCATCCTTTCCCTCTCTACAGTTATTTGGAGAAAAATCTAACCGGAAGGCTCACCTTTGCTTCCTGCACAACAGTGAGCAGGTGTATAATCAAATAGAAGAAATACGGTTGGTCTGAATGTCTTACTCATTTGTGCACAGAACTTCCAGAAATCATCCTTTTGCCTAATTCTTAATTATGACTAGACAACACAGAAACCTCAGAAATGTGAAGAAACCATGATGGAGAAAGAAAAACTATTTGAGTATTTGAGAAATAAAGATTCTAGGATAGACTGTTCTAACCAAAAAACCAGTTCTAATTAGTAGCCTGACCAAAATCCAAGGACATGTGACTCTCAAAAAATAACAACCAGGAAGTTCCTATTTGGGCTCAGTGGTAATAAGCCCAACTAGTATCCATAAGGATTTGGAGTTCGATCCCTGGCCTCGCTGAGTGGGTTAAGGATCTGGCCTTGCTGTGAGCTGTGGTGTAGGTCACAGACACAGTCGGATCCCATGTTGCTGTGGTTGTGGTGTAGCCCAGCAGCTGCAGCTCCATCAGTCCCTAGACTGGGAACTTCCATATGCCAGAGGCGTGGCCCTAAAAATCAAAAACGTTAAAATAAAATAACAATCAGTTGCTAAGTAAAACCAACCGTAAAGTGACAATGAGTTCTAGGGAGTATATATATATATATACTCCCAAGTAAAAAATTTAAGAAAAAATATATTTGGGTTGAAGATAAAGTCAAATAAATGACACAGAACCTAGAGCTAAAATGATAGAAAAGAATTTGAGAGAAAAGATGGGAGTTGATCCAATGGGTCCAGCATTGGACTGAAAGGAATTCTGGAAAGAAGTAAAGATGTTGGTGGTGGGGGAGAGTGGAAAGATATCACCAAATAAGTAATACAGGAAAAGTTTTCTAAGCTGAAGGAAATGTGACTCCTCAGAAAGAAAGGGTTATGTGATATCAAAAGAAAGCAACCCAAGTGACCATCGATTCATCATCTGGTAAGTGGATAAACAAATTATGCTATAACGGAATACTGCAGAAACTGAAAGTAACAAATTACTAGTATACCATGGGTAAATCTGAAAATTATTTTAATAAGTTAAAGAAGTGAGACACAAAAGCCTACACAGTGTTTGATTGCATTCGTATGACATTCTGAAAAAAGCAAAACAGTAGAGACATAAATAAGATCAATGTTTGCCAGAGGCGAGCGATGAAAGATTGGGAATCAAGAAGGGGCATAAAGTGCTGAAAATATTCTGTATCTTGATACAGTGACAAATTTAAAATGACAGCTGGTGTAAGTCTGTCAAAATGCACTTCAAAAAACAATTTAAAATGTTTGCAAATCGCTTTTTAACCTGAACTCAATAAAAAGAAAGAGACCTCCTGAATAACATGCAAGAAAAATTTTTTAAGACCCACCTTGGATATGTCATTAAGAAATTTCAGGAGTTCCCTTCGTGGCTCAGTGGTTAATGAATCCGACTAAGAACCCTGAGGTTGCGGGTTCGATCCCTGGCCTTGCTCAGTGGGTTAAGGATCCAGCGTTGCCGTGAGCTGTGGTGTAGGTCGCAAATGCGGCTGGGATCCCGCGTTGCTGTGGCTGTGGCAAAGGCCGGCAGCTACAGCTCCTGTTAGACCCCTGGCCTGGGAACCTCCACATGCCGCGGGTACGGCTCTACATAAAGGCAAAAAGACAAAAAAAAAAAAAAAAAGAAATTTCAGGACTGGTGTCAGCAAGATGGTAGAGTAGGAAGCTCTGGATAAATTCTTAGATATGCACAACCTACTAAATCTACATCATGAAGAAACAGAGTCTGAACAGACTTATCACTATTATAAAGATTGAGGAGTGACATAACCAAGATGGTGACACAGTTTGTTTCTGACTTTGCCCCCCGACCCTGCCCTGCCCACGAGAAGAACAACTAATCTCTATCCAAGGACAAGATACCACTGAGAAAATCCTGGAATTCTGGGGTGAAGCTGAGGCACCCCCTGCACCACGGAGACTGAGAAAGAATGGGCAATAACGCAAGGCACAATTTTCAAGATTTTTTTTGAAAAAGAAAAAGAAAAGCCACAGGAGACTTTCAGAAAAGCAAACCATCCCAAGACCATCATACGTCTTTGAAGCAACGCAGCAATTTTAGAACAGAAGAAACTCAGGTGGCCTCAGGAAGGACATTCAGACGGATTCCAAACACCCCTCCCAAACATTTCCGTTATATGGGGAAACAAGGCAAGAACAGAAATGTATGGCTTTAAAGAGATTAATGAAGATGGGTGACGATATAACATAAAACACATGCCCAGACTCATTCAGAAAACTCACCGAGGTAGGAAATGAAACTTAGCAGAATTATAGGTTTGTAAAACAAAAATCAAATGTGAGTAATTGCTGCAGAAAAATTGATCTGATGTGTAGGAGTTAATGTTTTTTTTTTCTTTTATTATCACAATGTAAACAAGGCACACAAAATAAATTAAAAATGTAGTTGTGTAGAATTAAAACAAGGGTTCTGTGGATATGACATAAACTTTGGAAAGCATAAGCATTACACGTTTCCAGCTTCCCCCATCATTTAAGTTAATTTGTCATACAGAGGGGGTGCTGAGTTTATCCTTGGGCCTCGGATACCATGCTCCCTCGGGCCCTCTACCGCAGCACACAGCACTGTGCCTCTCGGTGTAACAGAGTTTGAGACACTCATCTTAATATGGTCTTCATTTACTGACTTCTATCACTGCCAGCTGGCACTGATTCTGTGCATACATATGTTCTTTTTTTCAAACATCTCAAGCTGAGTCTCAAGGTATCATATTGGCTCACCAGAATGAAGACTATTTTAAGACCAGAGGAAAGTTCATTTTCTTTATTAAAGTCTTTCAAAGAGAGCTATTCTATTGGAAAATAAAAGTCTTATTGAATTAAGCAGTGTTACTGGTCTATGGTCCTGTTCCCAGGTATCTAAATCAGATATTTTGTTCCTCAGTCTACTTGAATAGCCTATATCCCCGTAGTTATCTCCAGGAAGGAAAATGAAGGTGAAATTTACCCAAAATGCCATAGTTCACTTATTCAGTCATTCATCAGTCATGCGATGATTAGTTACTGAGCATCGAATGTCGCCACGCACAGCGCTGCATCGGGGGGTACAGGTGAATAAATTATTATGTGATGAGAGTTGTGTTGGGGGAAAAAAAATAGCTGACTTCAGGGTGAGCTGGTTATAGAGTCAAAAGAGCTCAGAGAAGAACATGATCGTATGTCTAATTTATAGATGATGGGAATATGTAAAACCCACAACATATACTATTGGGGGCGGGAAAGAAGGAGGGAGAGAGGTCACCTCCTAGGGGTCAAACTTCTCATCTGGATGATGTTCTAGGGAGAGCTTCTAACAACCATCATGTTGGGATACAGAAGGAAATCCTTTTTCAGGAAAACCCTGAAAAGCTTCTGCTTAGGATGGGGTATTGCACAGGCACTTGGCTTATGTCAAGAACTTGCATGCTCATAAAGTCATCCAACTTCAAGACTCGCTAATTACACTCATATTTTAAGCCTGTTATGGAAGAAATTCAAACCACATGGGTGTTTGTCTACAAGCCAAAATTTGCTCCAGACAAGCCAGTAGTAATAACTTAACCTCAGGCCTGGTGGCTCTTGAACGTATTTAAACCTTGATGATTTAAAGGAGAAAGTGGCTAATAAACATTTCGGAGTTCTTTCCAGATGGAAAACAAACATTTTCTTTTTTCTAATTTCCCCTTAAACGCATCATTATTTGGCAGAAATAGTCAAAATAAATGTACCATGCTTCAAAGGAGTCAGCACATAAGAGACCAGAGAGCACAAGACGAATCCACTTGTCTCAGCAGATATATGCTCAGAACACAGATGTTCACGAAGTGAAGGGTGGGCACTTACGATAATGTATTGCATCATTTCTTTGACCTCAAGATAAAAGCAAACAAGAGAAGCAAAATGTGCCACTCACCAGGCTATAAAAATAAAACCTGCCACAGAGCTCTAAATTCTTTTTCTAAAAAGATGGAGTATTTTCATCAGAAGGCCAGCAGGCCAGCTATTCTTTGTTCTGATATGCTTCTTTCTTTCTTTCTTTTTTCGTTGAGAAGAATGTAATTAGGGAATAGGAAAGAAGCATTTTTAATTTTTTAACACAGATAATGTAATGGGGCAGGACACTATGGAGCCTTCCTGGGGCAGGCTTCCCCCATAATCCTTGGCTTCAGTTCCTCTCTGTTGTGTAACATGTACCTTGTCAGAGGTTTATAGAAACACCGTGACCTGACCTCTGTGGACAGCGGATAAGAACAAAGGATATCTGCACCAAGAGGTTTGCAATAACCAATCACAGCCTTTCCTTACCTTGCCTTTAAAAAGGCTTTTTCAGGAGTTCCCACTGTGGCTCAGTGGGTAACGTACTCAGCTAGTATCCATAAGGATGAGGGTTTGATCCTCGGCCTCATTCGGTGGGTTAAGGATCTGGCATTGCCATGAACTGTGGTGTAGGTCACAGATGTGGCTTGGATCTGGCTGTGGTATAGGTCAGCAGGTGCAGCTTTGCTTCAGCCCCTTGCCTGGGAACTTCCATATGTTGCAGGTGCAGCCCTAAAAAAGCAAAACAAAACAAGACGAAAAAAAAAACGCTTTGAAATTTTGGTTCCGGGAGCTCAGGATAATATTTTGGGGAATGAGCCACACCTATCTCCTTGCATGGTCCTGCAATAAACCTTTCTCTGCTCTAAATTCTTTGTTTGTGTGTGTGGGTGTGAGTGCTTTTTATGGCCGCACCTGCAGGACATGGAGGTTCCCAGGCTAGGGGTCAAATCGGAGCTATAGCCGCCGGCCTTATGCTACAGCCAGAGCAATGCCAGATCCAAGTTGCATCTGCAACCCCCACTACAGCTCATGGCAACACCGGATCCCCAACCCACTGAGTGAGGCCAGGGATTGAACCAGCATCCTCATGGTTCCTAGTCAGATTCCTCTATGCTGTACCACGGCGGGAACTCTTCTCTGCTCTAAACTCTTACGTTTTGGTTTGTTTGGCCTCCGTGTGCATGGGGCACGCGGACTTGAACTAACAGATAATACATCCGGCCTAATTCACTGAGCTATTCCAACCTTCTGGAAAGATAGAGAAAATGGACATTTACCCAGCTTCCACTGTGACCCACTTTGGACACATGTCTCCACAACTGCTCTCAGCAATGTTGTGAGAATGCAATTACTTCCCCCTTTTTCAGATGAGGGAACCAGAGTTTAGCCAAGTTACATAACTTGACCAGTGTCACATAGTCAGACTTTAAAAACGGCCAGGACCCAAATCCAAATCTAATTCTGAAGCTCCCGTGAGCACCTTAGTCTCCCGCCTTCTCAGCAGTAGGTGCTGTGTAAATACAAAGCCATGTGGTTGTAATAAATACAAACAAAACAATGCAACAATAATAGAAGATAGCTCGCTTTTTAATTTAAGCCACATGATGCTTATGTAAAGTTACAGGGTTTCAGAGATGAAAACCCAGGAATGTGTGATGAAAGGAGTATGATCTTTGGGATCAAAAAGACTCTAGTTCGGTAATAAGGAAGAACAAATCCGATTCCATATTAGATCTGTTTCTTTTAATTTAACCTTTAGAGTCTATCGATTTTGCTTAGCGTTAAGAATGTTGCCTATAGCCTGAAACATACAGGGTAGGCCTCTTCTCCAGAATCTGACATTTAAGGGTACAACACTTTCTCATTCATGGAGAGATGAACAGTTGCAGAACAGAGAATAACACGGGTTTTGTTGGAGGTTTACGGGAATATCCTGACCTGACCTATGTGTACAAAAGACTCCTGCACTGAGAAATTTGCAACAACCAACCACGCTCCTTTAAATATGCCTTTACGTATGTTCACTGAGGTATAGGGAATGACTGGCCAATGGGGACCAGCTGTACAGCACAGAGAACTCTGCCCAGTATTCTGTGATCATCTGTATGGGAAAAGAATCTGAGAGAGAATGGATGTGTGCACATGTATAACTAAATCACTTTGTTGTATAGCAGAAATTATCACAACCTTGTAAAGCAACTGTACTCCAATAAAACTTAAAAGAACATCAATTTAAAAAGAATATCTGAACTATATAGGCAAATTGCTTTTCTTATTGGTGTTTGATGTCATTCTTTATTTGTTGGTGACATTTTTGACTGATGAGTGTCCCTCAATTGAAAAAAGAATAAAAATTTGGAAAACCTTTACCATCAAAATAAAATAAAATTAAAATTAAATTAAATTAAATTAAAATTGCCTTTACAAATGCTATGCTGAAAGCCTTCTAGGAATTTGGGATTTTGGGGATGGGAAGCATGAGCCTCTTGTCTCCTTGTATGGCCCTGCAATAAATTTTTTTCGGCTCTAAATGCCAACATTTTTGATATTGGTCGGTCTCACTGGGTGTCGGGCACACGAATTTGAATTTGGTAACAGTTCAAGTCTCAGCTCTCACCCCTATTTGCCCTGTGACCTTGAGCAAATTGCATAACCTCATAGCTGTGGGTTCCTCACCTAAAAAATAAACTTTCCCCCATCTCGTAGAGTGTGAGAATTAAATGAGATGATGTGATTAAATTACCTGAGAGAGTGCCTGGTCCAGAGTAATCTGCCCCCAAAATGTCAACTTCGTGTCACCTCAAGCTAGTGACACTGTGAGAAGGAAAAGCTGAAGAGGGATTCATTAACCAAGTTAATAGCTACATGGCAAGATGAAAAGTTGCTCACGATAAAATTGTGTACAGACTCCCATCTATGCTTGCATAAGTACATACACATATATGCCCGTGTGAATTTTATGTTTGCTAGAAAACAGGCTCGTGTCACAACTCTGCTATGGTTCTGTCTGTCAGAGATCTGGTCTTCCAGTGCTCTGCCAGAAAAAAAAGCAAATTTCCTATTAATGTCACCAGCATCGTGGGTGATGCACACATATGCATTTCCAGCCCAACTTGCAGGAAGAATGAGTGTAAATGCAGCAATTAGCAGACTGTTACGCCAGGCTTCCAAACCTCATCTGTCGTTCTTATGTTCACAAAATCGACAGTAGACACACAGTTTTGCAGGAAAGGAGCTTATCTCTGGTTAAATAAGAACTGCTTTCCATTAAAAAAAAAATGATAAACTCTAACTACAAAAAGTATATATACTCCTCTCCCCAAAAGTATCGCAGGGTTCCCAAGGGATAGTGCCTCTTGCTGTAATGGTTGTTATGCAGAGTTTGTTTACAGTGTGATAATTTTATTACAGAGACCCTACTGTTTTACCCAAGCTTTCCTTCAATATCACAAAAGCTATTTTTGGCAGAATGGTTAAATCTCTGAAAATAGGCTATTATATCCACATAGCCTCTTACCTGCTCTTGGGCTGGACATTCAAACTCTGTAAGCCTCACACTTTCCCAAGCAAAGTGAGGATAATAACCGCCACCAAGTTATTATAGGGCTGGGTAGGTAAAAAGTGAGAAGAGCCCTGTAAAACTCTTAGGAGAATACTGGGTAGAAAATAAGAGCACAATAAAGTTACTACTGTTTACAACTAGGGGGAATTTTTTCAATTGCAAGTGACAAAAAAGAAAACAAAAACAACTGACCCCAGAAAAATGCCCAGCTGTAGACCTGGCTGAAGATTCGCTCCACGGGCGGCTCTTACTTGGAGATAAGCCCCTGCCCATGGCGTGGCAGGATGGCTACAGTGGAGCAGGTGCAGGCCCCATTTCCCACAACCCCAAGGCCAACAAAGAGAGTCTCTTCCTGTTGGCGCCTGCACAAGTCTCAGGAATCCCTCTGCCTGGACCATACCGGGGCATTTGTTCACACAAAACCATGACAATTGCTGGAGGAACTGACTGACTAATCGAGTACGTTAATAGCTCCCCAAAGTGGATTACTAATCCCAGGAAACTATAAATACAACCAAAGAGAATTTTCAGACTTGATTAAATTAAGGATCCTGAGATGAGCAGGATCCTGATGACCTGAGTGCAGCCGGTGGAATCCCAAGGGTTCTTATAGAAGGGAGGCAGAAGAGTCCGTGATCAGGCATCGTGACAGCAGAACTGGAAATTACAGAGTGACCACGAGCCAAAGAATGCCAGCAGGCCGTACAAGCTGGAAGAGATGGAGAACACAGTCTCTTTTGGGAGTCTCTGAAAGGAGCCAGCCTTGCCTACTGACACCATGATTTAGTCTCATGAGAACCACTGTAGGACTCTGACCTCCTGAACTGTAAACCTCTAAAGTTTATGATCATTTGTTAGAGCTGCACCAAGAGAAGGAATATGCCAGCCTTGCGTCACAACCTTTACTCCCCATGTCCTCAGATCACATGGATGGGGTGGAGGCGAAATAATTCTCCAGAAAGAAAATGGAATCCGTTATCAAAATAGAGTGAGCATTGGGGTAATAAAAGTCCACACGTCTGTGTTTCAGTGTTGGCTTTGTTGCTGCAGCTCTTTGCCATTGTCATTCTTTTCTAAAAAATTCTTCATAAACAACACTACCACAGCTGAGGACAGTCTTGCATGGTTTTACTATTGTTCACATACTTCATCTTCTACATTTGTACATCGGATCCTGGAAAGGAGGTATTTTTTTCCTTTTTCTTCCTGGACACGCGTGATGAGATAACAGTAAGGTGGGCTGACCCGTGCATTAAGTTGTCAGGGTACTTTCCTACTAGTGTTGATCGCACGACCAACGGTATCTCGTCATGGTCATGACCGTGATGAGATAAATGCAAAACAAGCTCAAGTTCTGTCAAGATAAGTGCTAGGACTTCTTCTTTCACCAACAGGCTTGTTCCTCCTAAAGACCCCACTTCTCTTGAGACTGTCTTGACTCACGGTCTGCAGAAGAGTGGGAGTTAAATGAATAAAGTCAGCTTAAACGAATAAAGCTGGTTTTATGGTTCTATAAGTCACTCCGTAGTAGTGACGTCAATAATAAAGGAAACACAGTTCCTTCTTTGGGGCACAATGAGGTTGTGGGGTGGGGTGACATAAAAGGTTTTGAGTTTGGGAGTGTTGGGATAAATTTTTTTTAAAAAAAGCTGATCAAGAGGCCATAAGCACTAAATTCTAGGGCCAACTCCACCGTCACCCAGTTTTCTCTCTTATGAAATATAAGAACAATGTGGTTGAATCCATGTCTAGGAAAGCAGAAAAGTTTTCAGTGAGGAGAAATAGGGAATTTTTTTTTTTTTTTTTTTTTTTCTGAGAGTGGAAAGGATATTGAACTCATCTGGGAGGGGTTCCCCTCATGGCTCAGGGGAAACGAATCTGACTAGTGTCCATGAGGATGCAGGTTCGATCTCTGGCCTTACACAGTGGGTTAAGGATACAGTGCTGCCGTGAGCTGTGGTTCAGGTCACAGATGTGGCTCGAATCCCACGTCGCTGTATCTGTGGCCGGCAGCTACAGCTCTGATTGGACCCCTAGAATGGGAACATTCATATGCCGTGGATGCAGCCCTAAAAAGGAAAAAAGAAAAAAAAATCATCTGGGAGTTCTGTGTTTTTTTTTAATTACTGATGGAACAATCACAGAGAACACCCCTTCAATCAACATTAATTCTGATGGTCTTGCTGAATAGCAGAATTCAGATTAGAGGGTCTTGGCTCATGTAACAAAAGTCCCACAGGTGATTCTGACACTTCTTCATTCTTCAACCTACCCTAGCCCACCTCTGCCCATAGCAAACCCGGATCTAGATTATATTCAACTTTTTTACAGTTCTCTGTCTTGATTCTGACTTACCGTTCTAGGTACTGCTTTCCCATGTGGAGGAACTCAGCAGACACTGGAGAAAGACATGGGATTACCTCCACAGCCTTATTTTCCACCTGCTGCCTTTTTCTGAACCAGGGCACAAACAGGGCTTTACTCCAGTGTGCTCAGAATTCAGGGCACTATCCCAGCCTGAAGCAATCTTGGCCTGGCAGGTTTAGGTGGCAGAGGCTACCCCAGGCCTCAGTGGTAGAATCTTGAGTTTCCCAGACAAACACACGCAAGCGAGAAGTCACATTTTGCAACCACAACAGTCTGTCTCGCACACTGAGAATCTGGCCACTGCAAAATATGGCAGGTTCAGAAACTCGATCTTTCCTGACAACTCAGCAGCAGGCTCTGACAAGACAAGCTGCTTCATTATCTGTCTGGGAGAGAAAGACAAACAATTTTGTTGAGTCAGTAATGGTCGATGGGGATAGATGTCCTATCCAGGGAAATGTCTGTCATCTAGTGCCATGTTGGTCCATTAACAAGTCATTTCCAGGACTGCTCGAGAAAATGAGACCATCTTTATCTGCTGCGGTGTCATTACCACCATTTATTACTCAAACCAAACATTCAGATCATGGGGAGACTGAGCGATTCAGCAAATGAAAAGAAACCAGAAAACTAAACAAAAAAGAACGCTTGGGCCATTGGCCATCTCTGCTTTATCAAAGGAATCAATGTTTAAAAGGAAGTGTGATTTAAGAACTAGAAGACCATGTCATGGCTTTTCCAAGAAAAAAACAAAAGGAGTCAAAAGACTTGTATTGAGCGATTATGTCAAAAACTGTGTTACATCCTTTATAGTCACGACCTTATTTAATCTTGACAACAAAAATTAGATCTGTCTGAATTTTATAGATGAAAATATTGAGAGAAAAACACAATTCTGTGAAATGATCTCCCCAAGCTCTCCTGCTGTAGAAGTGGGAGAAAAAAAAAAAAGCCTCCTTCTGCCCTTTCTAACATGACCGGGATGTGTGTCTTGATTTACATTGAAGAATCTTTTCACTCCCGTGCAAAACATCCCGGGACCTCCTTCCTGGTGGAGCTGAAGGGATGGCAGCGAATAGAATAGGGCCGTAGTCATATCCATCGGTGACTGTGCATTTGACAAGTCATACGCATGATTTGGGAATTTCATTTTCTGGTGACAGAAACCTATACATCAAATTATGAAAGTAAGAGGGGAATTTGGTGTCCACCAAACATTGGGGCAATTGAACAAAGGAGTCAACAAACTTAATGGCATAAATGTAACAGTCTGTTGGTTTGGCTTTTTAAGTTATATTGAAGTATAGATGATTTACAGTGTTGTGATCATTTCCGCTGTACAACAAAGTGATTCAGTTATACATGTACACACATCTATTCTCTTTCAGATTCTTTCCCCATACAGGTTATCACAGAATATTAAATAGTGTTCCCTGTGGTCTATTGGTTTTTAAGAAACCCGGAACCAGAGGCTCAGAATGCTGCCAGCATACATTATCTGTCTCAGTCTCCACCTCGGCTTGTGTCTATAGTTTCTGCATCACATTCACTCTTTTGCTACAGAGGGACTTGCTCCATGTAGCAGGAGACATGTCCGCCAACCTCTAAGAGGGACTGGCTTATACTCATTCCGGTCACAGGTTTAGAAATTAGCTGACTCATGTTAGGTGTCCACCCTTGGGCCATCACCTAAGGCCAGAGAAGTCAACCTATATGATCATGGTGGCTCTTGTGCTAACAACATAAATGGAAAAAGAAAACTTTCTATAACAGTAAGGCTATTGGGTTGACCCTACCATGTGTATCCAGGGCACGGTGGAAGTAGACAGCCCTGAGGGAAGGAAGATGCTTCCTCAAGGTCTAATGTGAACGTTTCAATGTCCTGGGAACTCTGTTACATTTTCAATGTCCAAGCAGGTGGCTGTCAAGACCTCAGAGCGTGCTTGAACTCACTTATTCATTCCTCAGACATTTACTGGTGCTAAAATAGAAGAAAAAATAAGAATAAGATATGATCCCTTCCCTCAGACTTTACTGCCTGCCGGGGGAAACAGACAAGTATACTAATGATGTCAGCATGGTGAACAGTGTATTAATGAAGGTCCATAGAGGGCAGTGTTTCTCATGCTGTATGTTGAGACCCATTGGCAGGTCATTAAATCAATTTAGTAGGCTGCAGACAGCACTTTTTAAAAAAGGAATAAAACAGACCAGAATATATCAGCATGCATTGCACAGCAGTAAAGATGCAAGGATCTGGTGAAACAGCTGTGCTTCAGTCATTCGGGAAGCTGCGTTTGTATAGGTTTATGTACCAAGTCATAGTGTAAATACATCTCTTACTTTAGGTCACTGTCAAGAATCTTTGGAAGTCACTAATAAGGTGTAAGTAGGAACACAAAGAGGTATCTAGATGAGGGAAAGGCTTCTGAAGAAGAGAGGTTTTCCTCTGAACCTTGGAGAGAAAAAACCAGTAATCCCATGAGAAGGAGCAGCCTGTGCAAAGGGCACAGGGGACTGAGAAAGTAGGGCCAACAGAAGAAGTCTTGCGACTGAATAGAAGCAAGCAGGACCTGTGATAGGCGTGCATCACAGTGTCAGCCCCCAGGCTACCAGCCCAGGCCTGAGAGTTGATGGAGAAGAGTGGGGGGATGGGGAGCACATTTATAATAAAGGCACAAAGTCATAGAGAAGAGTCAGATTAAAATGTTATAGACATTTGGAAATGTCCAAGATCGCTTTCGCTTAAGAACCCAAGACAACCTCACAAAGGAGGAAGCCTTTTTTGAGTTATTAACGAATATTTTACAAGCTTGGCCCATGGATCAAATGTGTGGTATTGGTTGGAGTGACTGTGGTGAGTTGGGTGAGGAGGAAGGAGAAGAAAATATTCATAGAAAATTTCAGACCCAAAGAGAAAAGCAAAATTTTGAGTAGGCACACCCCAGCTGAAGGGTCCTTCAACCAATGGTGGCAGCTGTTTTGAGTTCTTTGCACAATGCCAAATAAAATGGAATTCATTATTTGACACTCTCAAATAGCCTCATTGGCAGGAGACAGGCTTGCCTCAAAGTTAAGAACCTAAGATCTGCAGTCAGAAGCCCAGGGTCCAGACCCACTTATTTGCTGTGTGACATTGGTCTGGTTACCAAACCTTTCTGTGCATCAGAGTTCTCCTGGGTAAAACTGATATCCGTGGTAGCCAGCGAAGAATGGCACTGAGATCTTCTTCAAGAGAGAACTTGTTCAGCTGAGAGTAGTGACATTAGTTATCGGCCTTCAGCTGTAGGGCCATTGGTTTCCACTGCAGAATTCAAGCTGATGACATGTTCTTCCTAGAAGGTGCTGGTCAGTGACAGAGCATGGACAGAGTACTGGGGGTCTGGCAGTATTTGCCCAACATGGGACTCTGTTAAGGGACAGACTTTGCTTTGGATCTCCCCTTCGTTTGCCAAGACTTTGTCAAATCTGCCTCACTGTCAGAGTCTCACTCTACCTAGTCCTGCTTCTCCAGACTCTTCTTTTTGAGAGGTGTCAGATCTGCTTTGTGTGCCGAAGACTTTCCCCACCCAGTCCTGCTTCCTTCATCTTTATCTTTTACAGAGAAAAAGGCCAAGAAGCCTCTTGTACTGACTGAGCACGGTCCCTGGATGGGCACAAAAGCCAAATGTTGAGCTGCCACAGGTCTCAGCCCTTGAATCACCACAATTTCTCATCTCCTAGATGAGCCCACTTAGTTTTTAATTTAATGCCATTGCTGTCTCTCTCAAATTTATGATTCCAGCCCCAAACAATCTTCTGAACTCCGAATACCTATATTCAATTCCTATTTAACATCTCCATTGGTATCCTACAGGAACCTAAGATAAAATTGTCCAAGTTCAAACTCTTGATATTTTCTCCCAAACCTATACTGTCTTCAGTCTTTCCCGTCTTAGTAAATGACAGCTGGACATCTGTCATTGCTGAGGGCAAACACTTTTGTGTTATCCTTGATTTCTCTCACTCTCTCATATCCCACCTCTAATTCATCAGCAAATTCTATGTGTTCTACCAAAAAAAAAAAAAAAAAAAAAAGGAACACTGAACCCAACCAGTTCTCATCACCTACACCAGCACAGCCCTGTCTCAGTCACCATGCCCTCCTCTCTGAATTACTGCCATGGCCTCCCATTTGGAATTCTTACCCCAACCTTTGGCCCATCCAATCCAGTCTCAACACTGCAACCAGAATATGCTTTTAAAATGTAAACCAGATCTCATCACTTTCATTTCAAAACCCAACAGCCTCCCCTGTCACTAAGGAGATGAGCCCTTCATCCACAAAATAACCTGTGAGACCCCATGTCATCCATCCACTCTTTTACAGCTGCCCCTTGTTCACTCACTTCTTGTACTCTAACTACACTGAGTTCACTCCTGCCCCAAACATTCCAAAACGCTCCTACCTCGGATTCTTATCCATGTTCTCCTCCCAGAAAGCTGAATGGCCTCCTCTCTTCCCTTCTTCCCATTTTGGCTTATATGTCCCTTATTAGTGAAGCCGTCTCTGAGCTCTCTAGGCAAACAATTGCAAATTGCACAGCCCAGCACTCCCTTTTCCTTTCATCGCTGTGCTTGTTTAAACACTCATAACACTTAACATAACTGATATTTGTCTTATTTCTCTCTTCTGCTCTGCTAGGATATAAATTCCAAGGGGCAAGAGATTACACTTATTTTACTCCTTACCGTATTCCCTGATGCCTATTTCAATGCCTTGTATGGAGTAGGAATCCAGTACCATGTCTGATGTATAAATTAATGAATTTGGATAATAATATCACTAACGTCTTATAGGGGCTGTAGTCTCCAATAAATGATGCAAACAGTTTAGCCCAGTGCCTGACACAGAGTAAGGACTCAAAACTATGAGTTTGGGCTAATAGTATTAAGAATTCTTAGTCATGGCTGCCTCAAATAAGGCTGACACTTACATGGCAGTCTCCTTTCTGGGGACAAAATTTGATGGCAATTATCAGGTGGGGGCCAAAGAATCTAGACATGTCTGTCAAAAATGATGTGCTCAGATTCTTTAACAGGAAACTTTAGGATAGCACACCCATGTCCGTGAAAATAAGTATAATTCACCCACAAAATGAGAACTCTAAATCCTTTACAATCTTCCTAATGAATACATTGTACCATAAATACTGCCCAGGAGATTTCTCATGTAAATGTCCATCTCTTCTTCAAGGATGTGACAACTTTAGCCAGGTTTAACTGAAAGACAAGAATTGAGTTTGGTTTGCCTGGATTTCTCCTCTTTCATTTCCAGACTTTGCGAACTGGTTTTTTTTTTTTTTTTTTTTTTTTTTGGCAACAAACGTTTTTGGAATGCTGGTCGACCAGGACTCTGTGCAAGGGAAGAAGGTTTCAGTGGCTAATAAGACAAGCTTGTTTTGTACCCTCATAGAGCTTACTCTATCAGGATAGAGGAAAAATTCAATAAGAAACTATAGCAAGAAAGTGCTAGAATAATAGAAGCAGAGAATGCATAGGATGAAAGGATGAGGAGGAAAGATGGGAAAAGATAACTCTTTGTTTCTCAGAAAGGGATGTAGCTAAGAAGATGTGTGAAGTTATCCTTGTAAAGATTAAAGCACAAAACAAAATCAGACAAACAGAAGGGAAAACCTGGCAAAGAAGCAAAGGATGCTTCCAGGCAGGCAGGGAGTATGTACCATGACTTGAAGCCTGTGGAGAACATGAGGCCTCCAAGTCTTCAAAGTTCTGAAAGGTGTTCTTAAAGGTGAAACAACGCTTACCTGCTGTGTCACCTGAATAGCTTGTCCATAATGAATAGGGTTTCTCAGAATCTGTTAGTAATTGCAGAAAATCCTTAATCTTTCTTTCATACATGTTCAAAGTTAACATTAAATATTAATAAATAAGATTTTATTCTTTCTACAGTACATTTGAAAATGTCTCCTATTCACTTTTAAACTCTGGCTAGGTTTCTCTCTCTGTTATCATGGCCCTGCAATTCTCTGTCCCATTCAATCGCAAGAACCCACAGCTGGCCTTGAGCTTTGTACACGGACCTTCTTTCAGGGTGGAGGTATATGCTTACTACCCCTCTCCCCTTCGTGGTGAGAGTAACTTCCTGTTGGAGAGGGAGCTGAGCATAGACCCTGGATGGAGGGACCACACGGGCACCTTGGCCAATTCCTTCCACGACCAGGACCTTCAGGAATGGTCTACCAGGCACCGGATGGACTGGTTCATCCCAGGAAATCCACAGTATAAACGGATAAATAAGGCACATAAAGATAAAAATACAATTACCAAGACAGGGCAAACGCTGGTATGAGTGGTTTACCCAAAGAGTATAATAGAAAATCAAGAGAAGGGGAGGCCATCACAATGGGGAAAAGTGTCAGAGAGCGGTGAGTTCAAACTGGATGGTGAGGAATGAGTAGGATTCCAATAGAGGGAATTGGCTGGATAATCCAGCACAGCAAGAGAGAAGGTGGTGGAGTGGGAGACTGAAAGATGGGGGAGAACATTAGCGAAGAAGGTTTGTGGACACCTGCGCCTAACCTTCTGCGGTTCCAACTTAGCCATCTCTTTGCTTGCAAACTTAGACTCATTCATTCATCTAAATGGGGACATGGTTATTAAAAACCTAGGATTCTAAAAACTTTCAGGATAGGGTTTTAAATCAAACCAAGGAAATTAAAAAAAAAAACAATGTTTAAAGATTAAAGGCATGACTCATAATAGTCGGCTATCTTACAGTTTTGAGCTATTTAAATTTGAAGCTCAAGAAATTACACGTTTAAGTGCCTAAGTAGTCTTCGGTTGACTTTTAATTAACCTCTTTTGCCATTTCTCATCTAGGGAAATTGAAAAATATTCTTACAGTCCACAAAACCTTACTGTACAAAAGAATTGCACAAATTTGAAAGTCACTTATAATAATCTTTCAAAACATGTGCTGTTTGCAGTTGAATCAAGTCAAATTGTATTTATTCCTTATCAGTTCTAGTTATCTTGGCATCACTCTCTTATTAAAAATATTCAGACAAAGCTTAGCCTTCTGGTGCAAAAGTGAAAACCACCAGTGATTTAAAAATGCTTTTTCTCTAATCAGGCCATATCTCATTTGTTGTGATTCCTCTCTTTTAGATCCTGATATTTGCAGATGTCTTTAGTGGGAACAAAATTTAAAACATGTTCTCCCAAGCAGGCACCCACCTCTTCCTGCAGAATGCTCTTCTTCTATCCTTTCGGGTTGTAGGAGAGGATTTTTTTTTCTGTTCAATTTAAATTTCAATAAAGAAAAAGGAAAGAGCTCCTTTTCCTTTATACCTCCACCTCCAATTCAAAAGAACACGACCAGGCTCGATTTGCCTATAAAAATATATAGAGGCTATCCCAGTCAATTTTTATTTTGATGATGGTAAGTGGAGTTCCCGTGCCTCCTTGGCACTCAAAATAATGATATTCTTGTGCCTCCCGTGATAAGTGGTCATCAGTAAGAATTCTCTAGGATTTCAGTTAGAGTAAGCTAGATTGTGTTGCAGTAACAAATTTTACAATCATGGTGGCTTAGCACCCAGACGTGGATTTCTTCCATACAAAGTCAGACGTGGTTTATCCGGGATGCACCTCCACCCACTGACTCAGAGACCCAAGGTCTCTCCATTTTATGACCTCCTTAACTCGTCATTTCTAAGGTCACTTCAGCATGGGGAGAGCAAGGGGGAAGAAGCACACTGGCTTGTACCTGTCTCCGCCCGGAAGTAATGTGTGTCATTCCGTTTCCAATTCTTTGGACAGAAGGAGTCATTTGGCCTCAACCTGATTGCAAGTGCAAGTGAGAAATGAAGGGAGATACATAGCACATTCGTTGAAAAATAATCATCTCTTCCTCTGTTAGATGATTGATTATATTTGTTTCTACACAAAGCCAAGTTCAGAAGAGGCGAATGGAGAGTATGGTGTTTTCAGCACATTGAAATGAATCCTTGCCTGGAAGTAACCTGGAGTGAGAGTATACGCTTTTTGGAAACAGAGTGTACGTACTGCCTGACTCACCCCTCTCCAGCAGTAAAACCTTTGGCAGGTCCCATGGACACTCTGAGTTCTGCATCTTCATCTGTAAAGAGGAAAGAATCCCGGCAAGGCAGCTGTGAAGAGTAGAAGTATTGACTCTGAGCATCCGGAAAACCACCTAGCAAATAGTCCACCTCCAGTTTAAAAAAGCAGTCATTATTATTACTGTATTTAATTGATATTAATAAAATGGTGATATCATTACTAACAGGCAACTGAATTAGTCTGTTATATGTAATCTATCAAAAATTATTAAACCAATTTTGAAATGTAAGCATCTCGGAGACTTCCTAGTTGAGTTCAGAGGCAGCTTAACCCTGCATTCAATTTACTGCTATCTGGAAATGGAGTTTATTTTTACCTTTAGAAGTTCTCGTTCAGGTTTTTTAAAAAATCAAGCTTTTAGAGTAATTGCAAAAATTTTAAAGGCACCTAGGTGTAAGCAGAGAGGTGAGTTTCCATGGCGATATCTGAACAGCACAAAGGGAAGAGAAGGGAAGGGGAACATTTAAAGAGCACGGACATGATTCGCGGCACTTTAGGTTGGATATCTGCCTAAAACCTGGGGAAGGCTAGGAGATGACTATGATAGCCACAGTTTTATAGACCAGAGTCAAATGCAGACAAACTTTTCTTAACCATTTAGAATGTAGCCTGAATGGAATCTGACCCCACCTTTGCCCGTGGCTCCTGCCCAATTCTTCCTGCACCACAGTCTCCGGCGATTGCATTTTCTTTGTTTCTCATGTTGAACATCCCACATTTCCTGACCTTATTCCACCCTTTGTTCCCACATCCCCAGGGTCTTCTGCAGGATTAACATACAAACCTCCACCTCCAGCCTGGTCACACCAGACCCCCATTTCCTTCTGACAATAGGATAACTATCATTAGATGCATCACCTTTGTTACTCAAAAAGAATTCTTTCAAATCATAGAAAGCTTATGATTAAAATGGTGAGAGTGGTGGAGTGGTGAAGTCAGCATGCTGACCATCCGAGGAAGCAAGTTTGGCAAGGGTCAATAACAGACGCCAAATCTAGGGGGAAATACGAGGAGGAATGCTACACTCGCATGGCCCCAAAGGGTCTCCCCATAGATTGCTTGTTAGTTGAAAAAGGAAAAACAGTCGCACTGCAATGGTGGAAAGAGATGACACTTCGGCTGTGTGATCAAAATTAACCTTAGCAATGAGTATCGGATGGCTATCACACACGTATGGATGCGATGCGTCGGGGAAGAAACACCGTCACTTAAAAATAACCTGAACCTAGTCATCAGGAAACGTCAGACAAACCCACAGTGAAGAACAGTCTAGAGCTGGTCTGGATTCTTTAACAGTGTGAATGTATGAAAGTGGGACAGACTGAGAAACCTTCCTGATTAGAGGAGACTAAATAGGTGTGGCCACTAAATGAACTAGGTCCTGTGCTATAGGGGAAAGTCCCTAAAGGACATTGTTGGGACAACTGAACAGTATGGAATATTGGCAGGTAGGTGTGATGAAAGTGTTGCAATAATGTTTCATTTTCTAAATGTAACAGTATTGTGGTTAGAGAGAACATTCCTTTTTTTTTTTTTTTGTCTTTTTAGGGCAGTATCTGTGGCATATGGAAGTCTCTGGGCTAGGTATCAAATCAGAGCTGTAGCTGCTGACCTACACCACAGCCACAGCAACACAGGATCCGAGCCATGTCTGATCTACACCACATTTCACGGCAATGCCAGATCCTTAACCCACTGAGCGAGGCCAGGGATCAAACCCATGTCCACATGGACACTAGTTGGGGTCATTACCACAGAGCCATAATGGGAACTCAGAACATTCTTATTCTTAGGAATAAGAAGCTGAAATATTAACAAGTAAAAGAGCAGAATATATGTAATCTACTTTCAAATGGTTCAGAAAAACAATCATTTTAGCATTTATAAATTGTACATACAAATGTACATGCACATGCAGAGATATCATGTGTGTATATGCATTTACATTTATATCTATATCTATTAATCTAATTATATATACAGATACATATGTATGTTTATCATATGAAGTGATATATGTTTATATCATATATAAACTGTGGTAAAATGTTAAAAGTTGGTGAATCTGGAAGAAGTCTACCCAGAAGCTTTCCAGCGAGAGAGGCTGTTTTTCCAGCAATTCAATGAGCTTTAGAAGTTCAAACAAATTGAAGTTGCTATTAATAGTGAGTAATTACTGTGTGCCCATCATTTGCTATGGAGCGTCCTAGTCAGGTTACAAGCATTCTTTCTAAACTTTTTTAAATAGGTCTGGATGTGGAAACTGCGTCTTCATTTTCACGTTCCAATGTGAGGAAATTGAAGCAGGAGACTCACTGTAGGATGTGACGAGGTCCTGGATTTGAATTTAAATCAGTCTCACTTTCCATCGCTAGAAGGAACTGTGCAGGAGAGGTTGGGCCGGAGGAGGTGTGGTTTCATCCTTCGGGAGGACAGAGAAGGGAAACAGGTAAGAACTGACCTTACACCTTACACCTTACACCTTACATACATCATAGAGTGATGGCATAAGTACTGTGAAATTTATCCGACCACTACCGAACACCTGCTAGGTGTGGGGATTCTGCTAAGCTCTCTGGGATAGAGCTGTGGGCCATGGAGCCCTGGGCTCTGTTCTCCCAGAGCTTCCGTTGTCACAGACCCTTGTGAGCACAAGCAATGCAGGAACCCCTAGGACAGGTGTCTCAGCCAGACCTGGAGGCTAAGGCAGGCTTCTCGGAGGGGATGTAACTACTGCCTTAGCGGATTCTTAGAGATGGACGAGCCGGTGAAATCTTGCTCACCACTGTGTTCTAAAGCCTAGAACGTAGGGCATCTACTAATTGGTGAACTTGGGAAAAGGAAATATAGATGTTGTCTAGTGTGTGCAGACTGCGCCATTCTTCACTAAATGAATGGCTGAGTAAGTGAGTGAATGAATGAGTGTAGAAATCCCCACCTGGGACTGCAAGGATCCCGGTGCGATGAGCTCTCCAAGCAGGTAAGCCTCTGTGTCACTCTTCCAGGTCACCAGAGGGAGTGGGCCAGACCCAGCAAGCCTTTCCCTATTCGGTCCAGCATTGAGAAGAACTTGCGGGTGACCACTGGTGACTAACCCCAGTCAGGAGGGTTCCTGATCCCCCTGGCTTTTGTGTTTTGCCTTTTGATAAGAGGAAATGCTTTATTAAGAAAAGCCATTCACACCCTCATCTGTTTTTGCCCTGAGTTGCTCAATAGTTTTTTCAAGCTCTCATTTTCACAGAGGAAAACCAAGCTGACTTGCCAACTCTGTGCTTCAGGTTTTTCTCCCTACCTGTCGTGGCCATGTGCATTTGCAGGTCAGAAACAAGGGCCTGGGCTTCAACCGAAGATCACAATCATTAAGTAACAAAACAAATTTACTTTCAGTTTTGTTCAGGACTTTTCCTTCCTTGATCACTTTTCATGGACAGAGTGCATTTAAAGGAATGCGAAAGACCTGTGGATAAAATGCTTGGGGGTTTCCACACTCTTTTTGATAATGCCCAGAAACCTGTCGGGGGGAGCGCTGTTCTTGGGGGAAGCAGGTCCTTTTGAGGTAGGAAACTCTGCTGACTCATTTCTCTGCCCTTTGTTCAGCCAACTGTGCCAGCCAACTGAGCCGCTTGCTTGTGCGTGTTCGATATACACTGGGGAATTTCAAGTTCCGGGTAAGGTACGTTTCACTTAATAAATAGATACAGCAGGAGGAGCCAAAGGTCAGAGACTAATAATCAGTGGCAACGTTGCAATGTCTTCACAGTGCTGGTAAAAGAATGCAGGCCCCAGAAAGGGAAATCATTTGCCTAAAATCCCAAAGCTAAGGAGAGGCGGAGCAGGACCTAAACCCTCTTTCTGGATGTCATTTCGGTTCCTACTCTAGAACAGCGATGCTGCATCAGGCTAAACCAATCACAGTGAATGGAAAAGACCAGTGATTTAGACCAAGAGGGAAAAAATTAATAATAATAATAACAATAATAATAATAATAATAATAATAATAAAGCTTGAAATCTGAAGTTGCTGGCGTGCCCCCTGTCCTTCCCATGTGCCTGGAGGATCTGAATTCCCTGACACTTGAGAGGTTCCCTGACTCGGCTGCAGTGACCTCTCCCCTCCGGAGCCTCACCCTCCCCTCCAGAAACTGATCTTGGTGTGGCTGCTTATCACCACCTCTTCTGACTCTTGAATGCTCTTCCAGGTAGGACATAAAACTGGGAATATTTACCTCTGGGCTGACTAGCTAAGATTGGAGCTGAGGCTTAACTGAAATGATGGATGGGAACAGTTTTCTTTCTAATGTAAAAGAATAAGGCTTTATGCTGTTCTAGTTGCTCCGAGCTGCTTTGAAGCGGCAGAGAAAAACAATCAGCCTACAGGTAAGGGAATCAAGCCTTTGCTACAACTTTCAAAACCCATAAAAGGGAGAAATGTCCCCAAACCACACCAAGTTCCTTAGAGAAGGTAAACTTGGGTCTGCTTTAGCCTCTACCTGTAAAGACAGGGAGGCCCTGGAGATGCCTCTGGGGGGTGGGAGGCACGGGCACCAGAGTGACACTCTGTGTGCCACCTAGAGGCCCTGGGCAAGGAGGTGCTGGCCAGGGTGGTGGCTGCAGCTGAATTTGAAACTCCAGGAGAGTAGAGGGACAATTATTGCTAAGTATTGAGCAGACTCAGCTCACTTTTAAACACATTTCTTTGCTTCTATAAAGAAAAATGTGTTGGTTTATAGCTTCGTTATCTGCAGTTTCTTGGAATACAGTTCCCTACCTTCTTTCCTTCCTTCCTTCTTTCCACCCTTCCTCCCTTCCTTCCTTCCTTCCTTCCTTCCTGCCTTCCTTCCTCCTCCCTTCCTCCTTCTCTAGTCATCTCTCTTTCTATCACCAAAATAATACCACTTTTGCTCTTCAGTCCCCGAAAAGAGGACCAATTATACTTATCCTAAAATGATGACAACAGTACAATTACTGAAATCCATAAAAAGCAGTTAAAAACTAAAAGCTTGAAAGTGTTGATCTTCTGTGAAATTATACTGACTTGATAGATTTAAGGGTTGAGCATTGCCTTCTTCTGTCGTGAATAAAGTGTTATCTTTTCATCTTAAAAGAAGTGGTTACATCGGTATTTCCTTTATGATGTCTGTGGACGGTTTCCTTTCCGTGAGGAAAATATAATGTTCATTTTCATAGTCACAAGGGAAGTTAAGAAATGTCTACTCAACTTTTACAGCTCAAGACATGTACTAATATTCCCAGGTTTTTTTTTCCCCACTCTGACTGCCTGGCTGAGCAAAAGATAAAATACATTTTGTGGTTGCTTGTCATACTGCAAGGTGATAATACTGACCAGCAAACAAGTAAAAGGACCTGTCAAGTTTTTTAAGTGTGCGCTGGGTTAGAGGTGACCAAACAGCTCCACATTTTTTTCAATGCATTTGTTTTGAAATTAAGCTGCAGTTAACTCTATTCTCTCAGGCCTGCTGTATCTGTGAACTTGAACATGTTACCCCCCTTCTTTGAAACTCTCTTTCTGCCTCTGTTAAGTGGAGATAATACTAGTGTTCCCAGGGTTGCAGGTGGACCGAGCAAGAAAATATGCAGTTTAGTGAGATGCCTTCAATATAACAGGCCGTCCCTCCGTGTGATTTTCTTTAATGGCAGTAGAGCTATGCACTGCCCTGATGAGGGTGGTGTGCAGGTGGCAAATGCTGTGATTCCTGTTCCTCAGCGCAGGCAACTGAGCTCAGAGAAATAAAGTGAATTGAGCAAGCTCTGACAAATGGTTAAGTATCAGTTTAAACCACTGGTCCTCAATCAGCACTAATTTTGCCTCCAGGGGACATTTGGTGATGTTTAGAGCTTGGGAGTTGTCACATGAAGGGAATTACTCTATTGGCATCCAGCAAACAGAGGCCAGGGATTCTCTTAAGCATCCTGAAATGCACAAACACAACCGCCTACAGAAAAGGCTCATCTGGACTAAAATGATAATGGTGCCACGGTTGAGAAACCCTGGTTTAAATCCATGCGTTCTGACACCGAATCAAGAGTTCTTTTCAATTCCCCTTACATTTCCCAAAGTACATCAAAGCACCTCGTAAAACTAAAGCACTGTTTTTGTCTTTGTTATTTGAAAGGCAGTAGGACAGAATAGGAAACTCTGGGGTGTGACATACCTGGGTCTATCCCTGCTCTGCCATTATTCACATTTAATCTGTGTGACCGCAGGCAAAATTAATTCATCTGAACCCTGGTTTCTCTATTTGTGAAATGTATCAGGACCCTTCAAAAATTAGAAATAGTATAACTAAATGCCCATTCACAGCAGCTACAAATATAATTATTATTAGAGTTGACCTATCGTTTATGCATGTGGGTATAGAAAAATGAGATACCTTCCATTTTTAAACAAATATTAATGAATACATACTATGTGTGAGACACACAGGGGTAAAGGGAAAATAATTTGAAAGACTGAACATTTAACTCTATGGAAACACATTACCCCCCAAAATCACCGAAATTATTGGGTAGGACTCAGTTTTGCAGACTGGACTAAATTTAGATTATCTTCCATGATAGAGTAAAAGATGATTTAAGACTATAGTTCCCTGTGCTGTTTAAGAAACAGAAATAGAAATATGCTCTTTTGGGTACATTTTAGTGTACTGTGAATACATGTGACAACATAAGAGAAAAATAATAATTATATGAATTGATATCGATCTAGAAGTTTCCCAAATTTGAGATAAGCACAAAAACAAAATTATTTGTTTCTCTAAATGAAAGAGGAATATCAAGTCACCACCAAATGGAAGAGATCTCCCTCTTGCAAAAGGGTCAAGTCCTGCAGGAGGCTTAGAGATATTTGACCTTGTCCTTCAAGTCATTTTCTTTACTTTCAAGGTTTACTCTCAGTACCTGCTCCAGACTTTGTCTGCTGGCCTGTTTATTGCTGATTTATCAGTTCTCTGACTGTGAAGGGTCCGATTCTGATAAGAGGTGCCATATCTAGACCTCGAATTTATGATTAGTGTTGCTAGAGGAAATACACAAGATCCCCAGTTGCATTTGAATTCAGATAAGGAACAAATTATTTCTTGTTTAAGTATATCCCAAATGTTGTAAACAAATATTGGGGCATACTTACATAAACAAAATGTTTACCTAAAATTTAAATGTAACAAGACATTCTATCTTTGCATTCGCTTAATTAAATAACCTTCCCCTGAACAATGACAAACGTGGATCCTGGTCCAATATCAAGTTGAAGGGGAAGAAGGTACCCGTATCACCATCCATCCATACTATGCTCCATCTAGAGTGAGAGATAGGAAAGATCTCACCTTTAGTATTTATGGATGTATAAACGCAGATGTAACTTAACTATAAATATAAATATATTCAAACCAGAAGTTTTCAGGGAAGAGTGGCCCAGAAGGTTAAAAATGCCCAACCACCCTGAATCTCATCGCAGAAGAAGGAGTGCCTTCTCTTTTTATTATTGAACCCCACATGAGTCTCAAGTGTAAGCATCATTCTGTCTATTTCACAAATGGGAAGCTAGAAATCAAAGGATAAAGCAACATTGAATCTTAGTCAAAAGGGAACTAGATTTATAGCCTATGAGACAAAAATTTGAATTGCAGCTCTACCCAGACATGACTACCAGAAATATCTTCACATTTTTGAGTCTCTGATTGTCATCTTTAGGCAACTAATGCACAGGCCACTAGGAAGAGGGAATAGTTCGTGTATTGGTGTATGCAAAGTAGCAAATAGCACTGAAGGATGCACTTACAAAATTATAGTTACCACATTCATTACTATAGAGTAAGTTTCCCATGAACACTGATGCTTCCACTAAAATCAGGGACCTGGCATGGAGCACAGTCATGGGCACAAGGAGTTACTTAAAAAAACTGATTTGAATTCATGCCCAATACTCAAATGGTTTCTTCAAATTAAACGTTGGGAGTTTACAGTCTCACTTTTCAATGTAAATAATAATGTGATGCTTTCGTAAAGTTTTGAATCATGGACTTTTTTAATGAATTAAATTTATTGAATTGACTCTCTTAGCAATAGCAGACTCTGGCCAGGCACAGGCCCTGGCTATACTATAAAGTTTTCCTTCAGCCAGTGTAACTCAGTGTCTCTGCTCTCCTGTAACTCAGTGTCTCTGCTCTCTTTCTTCACCACGTCTGTGTCATGAGATGTGTTATGAGCTGACTTATGTTCTCTCAAAATTCATATTTTGAAGTCCAAAGCCCCAGTACCTCAGAGTGTAACCATATTTGTAGACAGTATCTTTAAAGAAATAATTTAATTAAAGTGAGGCTGTATGAGTGGGCCCAAATCCAGTATACATGGTGTGCTATTGGGACGAAGACACATATCAACACATGAGGAGAAGACAGCCATCTATAAGCCAAGGAGAGAGGCCTAGGGCTGATTCTTCTCTCTTGGCCTCGGTAGGAACCAGCCTGCTGACACTCAGAGTCATACACGTTCCCTTCCTTGGTCTTAAACTTCCAGCCTCCAGAATTGAGAAAAGGTAAGTTTTGTTTAAAGCTGCCCAGTCTGAGGTACTCTATTACAGCAGCCCTTGCAAGGTAATATAGGATGTTTTACCTCAATTTTGAGTTTTTGCATCTTGGTGAAATTGGTTGAGTCATCCAGACATTTCATTGTCTAGGAGATAAAAGGTTGAGCTGACCTATCAGTATTTCTTCTTGAATTTTTACCAGTCTATCATGGGGAAACCCACTGGCATGCTTTCCACTTATTTTTTTTCCATGATGTCTTGAGCTGACTTGCCTCTGCTGTCTGGGTTAATTTCTATCTCTTAGGTTATGAGAAAGAATACATAATACTTATAGCTATGTACCTGAAAAAACAGAATGTCATATATGTCAATAGCTCCCTGCCAATTTTAGTTACTTTAAAAATTTCATTCACTCTTCTTCCGTATTATAATTATCATATTAAACATTTTAATGAACTTATTTCATCTTTGAATGCCATAGCTTTCTTATTAACTCAATTCATTACCTATAGTTAATATTCTCATTTCATGCTTAAATTGTAGCATGTAGAAGTTTCTTAAAACTATCTCCTTGGCCCTTGAAATATGACCGTAGACATTTTTAAAATTTCCTTGTCTTCTGACACTCATTGAATTTCAAAGTCCAAACTAATTTTTCTCCATCCCAAGACATGGACTCAGTTGACCATCAAGGAGTTTTGGTTCTCTGTAGCTCAAGTATATTGGAAGAAGAGATGTGGTCACTTGGTGTCCATGACCTTACTTTCCACATGAGTGCTAGGGGACAGGAAGACACCCATGGACCCCTTTGGGGATAGGCCTGAAAACATCTCTTTCTCATCAAGATCATGAGGTTCACAATTAATCTTTAATTTAGCTTTAGGATTTACATGTTATACAAAAAGATTCATAAGTTATTTTAATTGATTTCCACTTCAATAGGCCTAACTTAAATTTTAACCCATCACCCTAATCATAATCGTGTCTCCTTCTTGACTTTCTTTTTATGTCTCATCGACCACCATTTTGCCATCACTTTATTGACCCTAAAGCTTCCAAAGCACCTCATAAATTGCCTCTATTTATACTCCCTCACTGTCAGGACAGTTACAAGGCAATGCAGCCTATTTCACACACGTGAATATAGTCAGGTCCCCAGAGGTGATATTTCACAGGTTCGAAGCCTAATTTTCTAAGAATGTAATTTACAGGCTAGATGACCTTTACCTGCTCTCTTCCCCTCTCTGGACCTCACTAACTCATCTGTAACATTTTTTTTTTCTTTTTAATTGAAAAAAGAAAAGGCCAGGTCTTAAATTCTGTGATTCAGGATTGCATTTGGTCCAGGGTCAAATCTGCTTCATTAACAGAAAAATCTTATACAATGCTCTGGAGGGAAGGAAGAACAAAAGAGCTGAGAGCTCTCCCAGTCTTGGAAAACCAGACACTGAATGCCACTCAGCCATTCTTTCACAATGTGAGCCCAAAGATTAAAAGGGGTTAACCTGTATGAAAGCACTTTATAAACTTAAACTGTGTGTAAATCCCCTACATTTTTATTGCAAATTACCAGTCATGATCATGACTGAGTTAATTCAGGCTTTAAGGTGTTTAAATGCTCACCTAGATGTCAGCAGCAAAGTCCTTGCAAAGTCCACGTACCCTGGATTTCCAATTCAGTGCTCTATCTACCCGATTATGCAGCATTTCAAATATGAAAACGAATTCCATGGATGAGAAGCAATCATTCACCCATGGGCCAACCTCTCAACTTTCCTTGCACACCTGTCGAGGAGAGATCCAACTGGAAAAGCCGCACTTACCTGAGATAAAGGCCAGTCCACTAAGGACCGTGTCGCTGAGTCTCTGCCCTCGAGCAGCGCGGTACACCAGCTGTATTAAGGCTGTACGACATGCAAGCCTTCCCGGCCTATTTTATTCATTCCAGTTCCCAGGGAGTCACACTCCAAACTCTGATCTAGAGGCACACTTTTGTTTTCATCCCAGTGTAACCTAAGAAAGAAAGCTCATGATACAGCAGTTTAATTAGAGTATGCAAATCACCACACTCCCATTTCTCTCTTATGTGTTCCTGGTTGTGCCTTATTTACAGGAGAGGAGAACACAGCTCAGAGAAGGAGTGGTGATCAAAGGAAAACAAAAGAAGCGGTCTGCCCTCCTCCACATCTGTGTGCTTGAGGGGGCACTGAGGGATGAAGAGCCACCAATTTGCTGCCACAGTTCCCATCATGTGACACCATTCCATATGTTTAGCTTGCGAGATCACTTTGGGTAAGCCACGTCTCTTTGACGTGGCTGAAAAGTAAAGAGTATGCATCATAAACAATAGGCGACTTTTCTAAGTATAGTTTTTAATATGCATACATTATTGTAGTTGATTTATCGTGATGTGTTAATTTCAGGAGTGTAGCAAAGTGATTAGTCATACATACATACATGCATACATATAGACATAGATGTAGAGATAGGGATATATTCTCTTTCAGATTCTTTTCCTTTATATGTTATAGATTATTATGAATATTCAATATAGTTCCCTGTGCTACACAGCGAGATTTTGTTGGTTATCATTTTATATATAGTAGTGTGTATATGTTAATCCCAAACTCCTAATTTATCCTCCCCACCTCCCCTTTCAGTTGGATCCAGTGTTGCCACGGCTGTGGTGTAGGCCTGCAGATGCAGCTCTGATTCGACCCCCAGCCTGGGAACTTACACATGCCTCAGTTGCAGCCCTAAAGAGAGATTTAAAAAAAAAAAAAAGAGCTTCCTAAACGTCATTGATAAGATTCATTTGCAATACGGTTTCAAAAATGTAGCTTTCCAAGTGTTGCGCCCAGAGGTTATAATTCAGGAGGTTGCAGTGAAAGTTGAGAATTATTTTTTTAACATGCTCTGCCATATGATTCTTATCATCATGGAAGGTTGAGAAGCACCACTGTGGAGTCTCTTACTGGATAAAGTTATGAAATAGACACCCAGCAGGCTGCAACCTATGCCACAGCTGTAGCAACGCTGGATCCTTTAACCTACTGTGCCGAGCTGGGAATCGAACCTGTGCCCCCAAAGTGCTGCAGTCAGATTCTTAACCCACTGGACTATGGTAGGAACTCCCAAGAACAGTGATTCTTGATATTGCACACACACACACACACACACACACACACACACACAAGCGTCTCCTGGAGGGCTTATGACAGCAGTCCCAACTTAGAGTTTTTGACTCAGAAGGTCCTGGTTGGGGTATGAGAATTTGTTTTACTTTTCTTTTTTTCAAATTTTTATTAGAGTTGATTTACAATGTTCTGTCAAGTTCTGCTGTATAGCAAAGTGACCCAGTTATACATACATATACATTCTTTTTCTCATATTATCTTCTATCAAAAATTGTTCTATCACAAGTGATTGGATGATGCTGAAGCTTCTGGTCCTGGACCACACTTTGAGAATGGCTGACCTCGAAGGAACACAGTGCCTACAGGTATTCATATTAGGGATTGGACTGTAGTGATTACTACTCACAAATTCTCCCATAGGAAACCCGTCTCTCAATCAATAAACTGTCAGAATGTTCCCATTTTGGCTCAGCAGGTTACAAACTGACTAGTATCCACGAGGATATGGGTTCGATCCCTGGCCTCACTCATTTGGTCACTTCGGGTGGGGGCTAGAAGAAGTGAAGAGGAAATAAAAAGGATTCTTTTTCTTCCTTGAAAAAGGTTACCATTTGGCAGGGTAGGCAGACCCACTTGCAGCTGATGGAGCAGATTCCAAGTGCTGGCATCTTTGTTCTGTTAGGGCTATGGGGATGCAGAGGTGAGAAGTAAGCATGAAGATGGCAAATCTTGAAGAACTGGTGCTAGCAGAGGCTTTTAGTCTAGGCCCTAAATGGATTATAAGCCAAAAGATCAAAAATAAACACAGCAACAACAACAACAAAAGAGTTCTTCCAAAGTCGGCCATTAAAAGAGAATATCTTGGAGGAAGAAGCACCTGGTTCTGAGGTTCTGACCTCATTTTGCAGGTTCTCCTTTGCTTTGCATCCTTTCTGGTTCCCGTGATCCCGCCCTGCTGGCCTCAGAGGGTAGCAATCGTCTTCTAACCCAGACAGCGAACACCTTTCTTTCCATTAACTCCCCACTGTACAGCCGAGGCCAGGCTGGAATTAAAAATAATGAAAATCAATAGGTCTTGTGCTAAATGCTTGGGAGCAGAAACGAGGCAATAAACAGTCCTGTGATATCAAAACTTTGTCCAAAAGGGCTGCTCCTTCCACACAGGATCCCTGGGGAAAGGGCACCGTGCCTGATGCCTTCTCGTCCTAGACCCTGCTCTCCCCCAACTTAGCAGCTACTATTTTCATCTCTGCCTGTTGCCTGGACTCCTCAAAGTCTAGACAGGAGACAGGGAATGATCTGCCTGGGGTCTGGTGCCTGTCCTCTCAGGTCTGGCCTTGTGTGTTCCAGCTCACCTCTCCCCTGAGTAATTATAAGTGATTGACTTTCTCCTCTGGACTTTAATGTCTTTTAAAGAACAGCACATCTACCTTGTCTGAAATCAGGCCTGGATGCTGTCATGAATTAACTGCATAAATTCCATCCAGGCATTGGACCTCTCTGAGTTTCTGTTTTGCTGTTGGCAGAATTACGGGTTTGCATTAATGGTTAGTCCAGTCCCATTTCTGATCTCTCTATTATTCTAAGGCCGTCCATGGGCAAGACTCAAGTGGTTCCTAGCATATGTTTTTCCTTAGCAGTAACACATTAAGGGAAATTGCCTAAACCTGAAAAGTCAAGTTCAAGGTCCCTTTGCTTTTAAAGAATAAGCCTGGGTGTGTAGACACCAGGCTCCTGGATGCACTATCTCTATAAGCATAGTATTTAAGGTACATTAGGACCAAGGAACTCCGGGATCCCTTCTATCTCTGGCAAGCTCAACTGCATGTAAAAACAGCATGGCTAAGACCAACACAAAGGCCCAGTCATCAGCTTTCCCCTAGGGCCCCAAAGACCAGTCTCTCAGATGACAAGGAGGATTCAAATGAGACTCATGGCAGCAAGCACTTTCCCAGGAACACACCAGTTGGGATGGTTGGGTCATCAGCACATGTATGCAAGTGACACTTAGCCAGCCCCTGGTGTTCACAAGTTCCTTTTATTATGTGAAGATATACACAGAATTTTAATGTTAGGAAGACAATGGCAAAGCTCATGCTCAAAGAAGAAAAGGACCCCAATGGGAACAATCAAATGGCTTGAGGTGACCCCATAGACATCAGCAATATCTATGATTGTGGTGAATGTCACACTATTGGCTGGAGGCTTTTCACCATTGAGGGGTCTAGAACATCAGAGCCTCCTCCTTTGGAAGGAGGTCTGGAAGAACGAGATATGGAAGGTGTAGATAGAACAGAACCAAGATCTAGATGTCTCTCAGTAAAAGTACAGGAGACATCAGAACTGGGACCCCTGCCCCAGCGGGGAATCAAAGTTAAGAGACCAGAGGAGCTCGCACTGTGGCTCAATGGTAATGAACCAGACTAGTATCCGTGACTATGCAGGTTCAATCCACATACTCAGTGGACTGAGGATCCAGCGTTGCGGTGAGCTGCAATGTAGGTTGCAGACACAGCTTGGATCCTACATTGCTGTGGCTGTGGTATAGGCCAGCAGCTGCAGCTCCAATTTGACCCCCAGCCTGGGAACTTCCATATGCCATGGGTGCAGCCCTAAAAAGACCAAAAAAAAAAAAAAAAAAAAAAGTTAAGAGACTAGAGGGCAGGAAGAAAACATCCAGACTTGAGTACAGAACAAAGAATCCATAGGGAGGAAAAAGGGAGAGCTGAGGCCACTGAGTGAGATGAATGAGCAGAAGGTCACTGGACAAACAATGGCAAGCATCTCTATCGTCTGAGGTTAGATATTAAGCTGAGGTTTTAACGTCAAGGTGGCATGTTACATGGGTCCCATCAAAGACTCTATAACTCAGTTCAACTCACCAAAACAAAGACAATAGTATGTGCTCTCTGGGCTTCATGATGTCCTTGGCTTCCCACTGAATTTGGCTTCTATCACTGAAGTTCATGGTTTATTATTTACATATCCCTGAGTAACAATTTACAAGAATCTTAGAAGCACAGAACAAGGCACATTTACTATATCACAGTTTCTATGGCTCAGGGCTCCAGGCTTTTCTTTGCTGGGTTCTCCACTTCAGAGCCTCATCTGAAAGCTGCAGTCAAGGTACTGGCCAGGGCTACAATCTCACTTCAAGTCTCAAAAAGATCCTCCTCCAGGGCCACGAGACCATTGGCAGCACCCATTCCATCCAGGCTGTGGGACAGGAGAGCTCAGTTTCTTGCTGACGGTCAGAAGCCAGGTGACACCCTCCACGGGACAGCTCACAACGCACATGGCTTCTCCATAGCCCACCATCAAGAATCTGCTAGAAAGACAATGTACGATCTCATGTAATGTAATTGTGTACATATTCTATGGTTTGAAGCAAGTCAGAGGATGCACACACATTCACGCAGAGGGAAATATACAAAGGTGTGACTAGTAAGTGATGGGATCATGGCAGCCACTTTGAGTCTGTCATACATAAACAGAGCTTCTTGGTGCTGGGTCTCAACACTCTTCCGTTGTCCTTGAGATATCCAGCAAAGACACCAGAGGCCTGGCAACGAACTGCACCACGTCGTTAACTACGGGATCCTGGACCAGACAATGGGACTCTCTAATCATGCCAGAGTCAATGGGACAAGGTTATTTTTCCTTTCTGCTGGCTAATTGCTGAGCTTCCATTCCCAGAAATCAAAACTTTCCTTTTCTCAAATAGACAGAAAATACGAGCCAAATGAAACGGGGTAAAGAATTTCACAAGGAAAAGTATTAGGATCCACATGTGGGTCCCCTCAGCCTACTTCACAAGTTGGGGCAGAGCTGGGTACTAAGGACTTGTGAATAAGGCTTCAGGGATTTGGTTGACTCAGTCTGAGTCAGCGGTGTTATGTGGCTGCCAAGAACAGCAAAGGCTGTTTTAGACTCCGTGTCATTCGTCCAGAGTGAGGATTACGTCAGAGGAGACGACCCTTTCTCGCTTTGGGCTGTTCCGACCACAGCGGAGGCTGCTGCTGGTTCCACATCCCAAGTTCTAGAGGGAACATGGGTACATCCGTGTGCCTGCAAAGGGAGCCCCCGGGAGGATGAGGAGGAGGAAAGCAGGGAAGATAACACAATGATCATCGAGGACTGGGACTATTTAATCTGCAAGTTCCTGAGTGGAGAATAGCTCTGTTTTCAAACACTAGAGGGCTGTCTTCTGGATGAGTTATCAGATGGTTTTATGGGAACCCAAAGGATAGAACCGATACCCTTATTGGAAGTCTCGAAGAGTCAGATTTCTGCTCAGGGTGAGAAATATTTTCCAAAAAGCACAGCTGCCATAGAAGAGGGTAGGTGCTTATCCCTGGAGATTTTCATTGAGTCATTCAGATATCCAACACACTTTCATTAGCTCCTGCTGACTGCCACGCACCAGACTATGCAGAGACCCGCAAAGGAGATGCATTCTCTGTCTTCCAGGAAGGTACTTTGAGCAAGACAAGTAAATAAACTTTCTGTGAATGGAAGTAACCAACAATCTCGTAGCCTCCGACATTTCGTTCTTGCTCCTGTCCCACGGAGGAGACCACAGCAGGTTCCCAGGGCTCCCTGTGCCTTCTCATTCTGAAACCAGGATGAAAGAACTGGGGGAAGGAGATAAGCAAGAGTGTTGGTGGACACTCAGGATGCCTTTGAAAGCTTCGGCTCAGATGAGGCTGATCTGCTCATATCCCATTGGCTGAAGCAAGTCACGTGGCCGATGCCGATGTCCATTGACAGAAAAGCAGCCTTACCACAGGGGTAGGTGCAGGGCACAGCAACCCACCAGAATGTCTTACTCAGTATAGGGAGGCAGGGAGCACATACCATGAAAATAACGTAGTTTACTATAGTGTCTTCAGAGACGGTCTATGGAAGTTGAGGGGACAAGATTTGGTGGAGGGGACATAGTAACGCTTTAGAACAGATTTCAGGAATGGAGAAGACTCTCTTCCTTCCTTCCTCCCTTCCTTCCTCCCTCCCTCCCTCCCTCCCTCTCTTCCTTCCTTCCTTCCTTCCTTCCTTCCTTCCTCCCGCACTCGTAGTATGCAGAGGTATCTGGGCCAAGGACTTAACCCCAGCTTTTTAACCCCAGCCACAGCAGGACGATGCTGAATCCTTAATCTGCTGAGCCACTACAGATCTCCAAGACTGTTTTCTTGACAGCCTTGGGTCAGTCGCTCTCGCTTTTCCAAAATCACTCTGTATTCAGACATACACTTACTACATAGGATAACGCATTTCAGAGTGATTGTTTATAAATTAGTTAGCTCTGGTCTAAGTGAAAAGGTTTTCTTTCCTGGGGAGAAAAGTGACAAAATAAACTTCCTGCTCAGGAAAGAAATTTCCAGAAATGTAAATGCGGTAAATGAAATTTAACAGTTGAGAAATTGCAACTACGAAGAACTAGCTTAATCTAGGAATGAAAGGGAGTGAATCAAGGAAAAAAAAATGTATAAGAAGCTGGATTTAATTAAGGGACCTGGAAGGAAGATATTAGTGGTTGTTCTCCGTGAGGAATAATAAATGAAAGATTGTCATTTCGGGTTGTAAAGGCCTAAATTATGGTCTTCTGCACGAGTCCCTCCTCAAAAAAGAATTTATTTAATCTATTTAGGAAAAATCTCACAGTTGGAGGGAGGCTGATAACAGTTTGTTTATTCATGTGTTTAGAAGAAATTCTTAGTGCCCTGCCACCACAAGCAAAGTAATTCCCAGTACGGTAGAAGAGAAAAAGTGTCACTTTTTCCCTAAGTGTGGCTGGTGAACCGAGGGAAGCTGGATAAGGGAGGGATGGGCTCATAGCCTAAAATATTTCATTGCTTACATTGCACATCCTTTAATTTTTAATACATTTAATTCCTGTCTCTGGGGAGGAGGTTTTTTTTGTTTTTTTTTTTTTTAAACTTCTGGTACGAAAATGTTCTGTTAAAACTTTTGGAATCAATGTGCCAAATGCCACTTGAACCATGCAGTAATTTTCAATTAAAAAACTACCTTGTTCTCTTCAGAAGAAAAATTCAATTTTATTTATTTATTATCTTTTAGGGCCTCACTGCAGCATATGGAAGTTCCCAGGCTAGGAGTTGAATTGTAGCTGCAGCCACCAGCCTATGCCACAGCCACAGCAACGCCGGATCCCTGACCCACTGAGCAAGGCCATGGTTCAAACCTGCATCCTCCTGTATACTAGTTGGATTCGTTTATGTTGCACCAAAGTGGGAACTCCGTAATATTTTAACAATATTGTGGTGATGGTTATAAAATCACAACCAGCATTTCTCTCTAAAGCTAACACTAGGGCCTTCGGGGAGCACAATTAGGGGCGAATATGGTGAGTTCCTGTTTTTCTTGATGTGTAAGTTGCTGTTTGCAAGGCAATGTCTGGTGAATAGAAGGTAGAATCCCTCTTTGGAGATCTGTGTCTACAACCTGCTAGCCACGTGAACCTGGCTGACAGCAACGGTAAGCATTTATTGAGCACTTACTATGTGCTACTTATGCAACCCCTAGCCTGGGAACTTCCATGTGCCACGGGTACTCCTCTAAACAGACTGTGCAATAACTTTCCCCAAACATATAAATGTCTTGTACAAATCAATAACAACAACAAAAAAAACTGGGCAAAAGACATGAATAGGCACTTCATAAAAGAGGATATCGAAAGAGTCATTAGCATAGAAAAAAAACATCCAACTTTATTCCTAATCACAGAAGTCCAAGTTAAAACCCACAGGGCCATGTACTAGAGAGAGTTCCAGGTAGTAAACAGACAAAGGCTACCAAGTGCTAGAGAAGAAGCAGAGCCATGAAAACTCACACGCCACCTTTGGGGAATGAGTGGGCCTCCCTTCCCTGGAAAACAGTGGTTTTTTAACCCCTCGAGCTAGACTTTTGCAAGTCCTCTGATGCAGCAATCCCACTACCAAATGTGCACCAAAAAAGCACCAAATATCAGAATATTTACATATGAGAGTTCCCTTGTGGTGCATCAGGTTAAGGATCTGGCACTGTCACTGCAGTAGCTCGGGTCACCACTGTGGTGCAGGTTTGATCCCTGGCCCAGGAACTTACACATGCCTTGGGCACTGCACCCCTTTCCCCCCGCAAAAGAATATTTACAAAGAAGTGATTTGGGAAAGTCCTAAACTGGAAGCAATCTGAACACCTTCAATGGTAGGACTAAGAAACTTGTGATACTCATACAACACAACACGATTCAGCAGTAACAATGAACTTTATCTCCAAGCCATGGTGTAGATGAATTCCATAAGCAATGTTGAACAAAAGGACTGAGACACAGAAGACTGCTGGATGATGGCATTTGAATAATGTTCCAGGTTTCAAATTTAATCTCTAATATTAAAAGTCAGGGGAGTGAGCGACTTGGAGATGGAGGGGGGTTGATGGGGAAGGGGTGAAGGAGCCCTGTGGAAGTAAACAAGGACCCCTCCCTACATCTCAAACCCACTTCCTAGTTTCTGGTTCAAGAATTGTGTTGAAAGTTAGTTGCTTGACCACTTGCCATTCTTCAGACCTCAGACGTCAGATAAGGAATTCTTTATTCACTTTTTATACAAAAAACAAGTTTTGAAGTCTTACACACCAATCAATCATTTAAAATTAAAAACCTGGCCCCTGTTTGACCCTATTTCTATGAAATTAGAAATCCAAATATACAATAAACATTACGTTTTAGAAAGTTAAACATAAACAACATTAAATGCCACAGACTTAAAAACACTCTAGCACAACAAACTGGCTATTTCAGTTTCGTTTTTTATTTAAGCTCTTATCTACCCAGTCTTAATCCTGGGACTGCCTTTGGGTCGTGGGATTATTGGTTTTGTTGGTGTGTTTTCCCCCTCTTTCTAATTTTCTGTGACTTTCCAAATTAGCTATAATAAGCAAGTATTACTTTGCAATAAAACAGTGGCAAAAGTAAACTATAAAATTTAGCTTAACCCTTAGTACTGAGATGTGTAAGTTTAAAAGTGACAGATAGTCCTTGCTCATGTATTGCTTAGGGCTTCTTTCCCCTCTGATATTTTCAGTAAATTTAGTAGAGAATTTTGCCATTGAAACTCCTCTTTTGAAATCAAGCCCTTGACTCCTAGGTAAGGCTCAAACCCCTTATTTTTGTGAGGCCTTCAGTTCCTTGACCAACAAATTAGAAGGAAGATGTCCTTGATAGCCAAGTTAAAATGATATTTTTCTCTAAATACATCAAACCTTTTTTTTAGGGCCACACTTGAGGCATATGGAAGTTCCTGGGCTAGGGGTTGAATCAGAGCTGCAGTTGCCAACCTATGCTCACAGCCAGAGCAACACTGGATCCTTAACCCACCGAGCAAGGCCGGAGATCAAACCCACAACCTCATGGATACTAGACAGGTTCATAACCCATTGAGCCACAGCAGGAACTCAACATCAAACATTTTAAGGGTTGGTTTATATGCATAGAGCACAGTGGTATCCATCTCTTGACTGATTGAATGATTTACTAATTAAGTGTCTCAACGTTTGAGTCAATGGTTTTGGCTTTCTTTATTCTCTAGTATAACAGATAATTACGGAGCTAATGTGAAAATTACAAGAAAAATTTTATAAAACATCACTTAAGTGTACCATTTCAAAGCTTTTTAGAAAACTAACATATTTCACCAAGCTTAAAATTATTTTTTTACATTTTAGTGTTTATGAAATTGGGATGATCATGCACTTAATGGCTTCCTACACTGTGTTCAGCCGAGCAGTCATTATGAGACTGCCACTGCCTGCTCATTGATGGGCTTGTCTGTTGCTGCGGGCAGCTTCTAAACCTGGCTCCCTGCCTCCTGGACTTCATACTTTTCAGTAACCTCGTCTGCTAGAGTTTGGGCTGGACCCTACGGACTTATTTATACCAAATAATGCGATGTATGATAAATGTGACAGGATGTCACTTCTGAGGTTAGTTTTTACAAAATTTCCGCCTTCCACCTGGGCTGCATTTTTTGCTATCTCACTTGCTTGAAGATAAAGCCCAGTACCCTATGACATGTGACAAGGGACTGAGAGAGGCCTCAGAATGGCCAACAAGGAACCAGGCCTTCAGGCCAGCAATCTGCAAAGAACTAAATCCTGCCAAGAACCACATAAGAGAGCTTGGAAGCAGATCCCCGAACACCAGGCCCAGACATGACTGCAGTCCGGGCCAACACCTTGATTAGAACCTGAGCTACTCTGAGCCAGAGGCCCCAGCTTAGCCACGCTTGGATTCCTGACCCACAGAAACTGAAATAATAAGTGTGTGTTAAGGTACTCATTTTAGGGTTAATTTGTTATGCAGCAATATGTAACTAATACATTCAACTGCTCTCACTTCAGCAGAGGTATTAGCATTATTTGAGGTGCACGTGGTGAGTATATTGTTTTAAAATATGTTTTTAAAATATGCTAAAAACATTCACTGGCTATTTGGATAGTATATATGAAAAGAGAAAAGAAGCTGGGCACTGTGGCATTAACATGACTTCACAAAGTCGGTGTCCTTATTTATAGTAATGACCAGGAATATCTTCTGAAACCCTGAGAGTTAAGGCTTTATTTATTTATTTTTGTCTTTTTTTTTGTTTGTTTAGGTCCACACCTACGGCATATGGAGATTCCTAGGTTAGGTGTTGAATCAGAGCTGTAGCCGCTGGCTCACGTCACAGCCACAGCAACGCCAGACCCAAGACCTATCTGAGACCTACACAGCTTACAGCAATGCTGGATCCCCCACTGAATGGGGCCGGGATCAGACTGGAATCCTCATGGATACTAGTTGAGTTCCTTACCGCCGAGCCCCAGTGGGAACCCCCTCTTTCCACTATTTTAGAGAAGAAGCTGAAGCTAAGTAACTTGGGCAGAGTCACAGAACTCATACTGCAGAGCTAGGTCTGAACCCCAGCAATCTGGTTCTGGAACCCACCCTCTTGGGGTGTATGATATCTCCTGAATGTTTATTTTGGGGAAGTTCACTTCATGTTCTCTTTCTAAGTATGAATAGGACTTAAAAGGCATAGCCTATGAACACAATAGACTTACAATTACCCCAGGAAGAGCCCACGGCCATGGTAACAATTAGAGGACAGGACAGTACATAATGAGTGCTAATTGTGGATGAGGGATAAGTGAATTAGGAACCAGGAAAGAAAGAGATCAAGGGAGTTAATTAGTTCGGGGATTTTAAATCGTCCACCCTGAGTAGCACCCCTCTTCCTGCCGTGCAATAAAGACCAAGGAAGATGAGAGCTCAATAAGACCTTTATTAAGGAGGGGAGCTTGTTCGGAGGGAGTAACCATGTGAGACCACGCCGGGCCAGAGCAGAACTCTCTCCCAGGGGGCGGGACCCCAGAGAAGAAGCAGAGAAGTTCAGCAGGTTGGAGGCTTCCTGCAGGCAGAGCTGACGGAGCATCTGAAGTTATTCTTCCCAGTTTGCTAGCAAATAAGTCCATCCATTTGCCTATAGGTGGGCAGAGTGTCCCTGCCAACCAGAACAGCTTCCAGGAAGGGGTGAAGCCAGAAAAGCAGGCTGATTTAAATAAGGAACAAGAACTGCGAAGGACATTCAATCCCGCAAAGGATGTACCTGCATCTTCTTGATTTTCAGCTCTCAGACAACAGGGACGCTGTCTCCAGTTCACTCCTCTGTCTCTAGGGCCCACCGGGGCCTGGCACAAAGGACAGGCTAGAAACCTACCTGATGCTGGAAGAAATGAACCCGTGACCCTGGACACCAGAGCTGAGAGTTGAAGCAGCCTATGAAATCGAGGGCCCCAATGTGAGATAAAGTTTGCTGGAAATGCATCTTCATAACAGCTACTATATTTAAGGGCTCATTGTATGTGCGGGGAGAAAAGCAATTACAATGCAAACTGAGCTTTTAAGCCTAGTATTCATTTACTAAATGCCATTATAACAATATCATGAATACTGGATTTAAACACCTTATGCATAAATTCCTAGACTTCAAGTACATTTTCAAGGCATGAAGAGAGCCCCAGGTCTTTTCTTCTTCTTTTGGAGATAGGACACAAAATCCACAGCACTCCACTTTCTACTTTTATAAACTGAATACACGCAGTTAAGAGAGGGCATAAAAAATTGTGTCATGACACAGGAAACACACACACACAGGAGGATTTGATGCTGACCTGGTTCTAAATCCAGCATTGCCCATTATCTGCCCTTCAGGAAGTTACTTAACTTCTTTTTCTATGTCCGTGTCGAAAATGGGGATAAAAGAAGGTTGTATTCAAATATCCTAGCATTAAGCTTATCGATAACTGCCAAGATTTTTATTCACCTCTGCCTACCCCCTTCTTGTTTCCCACACCGTCTAATGATATTTGCTAACTTTGTGTAAGTTAGTTATTTTTACATTAGTTTTCAACAAACACTGTTACAATTATACTGCGATATGCCAACTTGATAGCTTTAAATATAAAATACTATTTTTTATGAGATAACTTGTCTTAGCTTCAAAGCATCCTATAAAATACCTATTACTACCATAAAGGAAAAAGAAAAAAAATATATATATATATATACCTAGCTCTTATGAGTGTCTTTGCACACTCTTTCGTAAGAAAAGTAGAGCCAAATTCAGAAAGAGAAACTAGCATCTTTCAAGACTCTTCTTATAGCTTTGGCTCTATTTTAAATCTGGGATCAAAACAGGGCTTAGAAGGGAGAAGGCAGCCCTGCCGGTTTTCAGGGACAATGAGGCCACACTCTGGAGGCCGTCAGGGGACTCTGGGAGGAGAGAGCAGCTAGAAATAGCATGTGCTGATTAAAGCTGAAAGTTCAGGGTAGGATGTAAGCGTGTGAGAATCACGACCCAAACTTGCCTTTGACCTTCCTAATATACAGAGAACCAAGAGCTCCTGACAATTATCAGATTGGATTGTAATTTTTCTGCTCTACACATCTGTGAGCTGCTTTGCGTGAGGGATCACATTTTATTCTTTATAAATCTCTTCCCAGGTACCGACCGTGGGCTGTTCTATGGGATGGACCAGTAAATGTATCCATGGAACTGATAAGGCTGGAGAGAGACGAAAAGCTATATGTACGTGTGTGTGTGTGTGTGTGTGTGTGTACACATGCATACATAAATACATATATATGTATATATATATATATGTATTTTTTAAGTTTTTCCTGAAGAATTTGAACCTCTCAGGATCCTCGAATAAGGCTTAAAAGAGAGAATGGGCAAGAACTGCTCATCAAAGCATCCATCAGCTTTGGTCCCAGCAAACTTGAAATTAAAGAGAGTGCCCCATTCTCAGTGCCCTGAAGGCTTGCCAGCACTCAGCAGGGTCTAATCATTTGAACAAGGGAACCACTTCAGGCTTGCAGTATTGCCATTTTTGCAGCCTTGATGTGTGTAATTTGAGGCCACGTTTGACACAGGATCAGAAATACAACCAGTATGTTGTCTAGAGTGGTTTACCCAACACGGCAAATGGACCATGAGGTATGAGTATGAAACTGTGTTTAGCATACATACTTTGCCCAAGTCAATTAAGAATTCATCCCCTCAGTAGCATCATTTACACAACCAGCATCACCATTAAGACGTCGTGAGAGCCCGAAAGTACTTTCAGGGCCTCTCAGAAATGTTTTAATTTGTTTTAAATCAAAAAGGAGTTCCTGCTGTGGTGCAGTGGATTAAGGATCCAACTGCTTGGGTTGCTATGGAGGTGTGGGTTCAATTCCTGGCCTGGGAACTTTCATATGCCACTGGTGAGGCCATAAAATAAAATAAGCTATAAAATAAAAAATAAATTAAAATAAAATAAATAGAATTAAAATAAAATCAAATACAATCAGGGAGTTCCCATTATGCCTCAGTGCTAACAAAGCCAGTTAGTATCCATGAGGTCAAAGCTTCGATCCGGCGTTGCCGTGAGCTGTGGTGCAGGTCGCAGATGCAGCTTGGATCCCGTGTTGCTGTGGCTGTGGTGCAGGCCGGCAGCTGCAGCTCTGATGCAGTCCCTAGCCTGGGAACTTCCATATGCTGCGGGAGTGGCCCTCAAAAGGCAAAAAATTAAAAAAAATAATAATAAAATAAAATAAAAGCAGAAGAGGTCTCACAAAATACGTAAAGAAATAGAATAATATATTCTCTTTAAAAATATCCAATAATCCATTAATCACAGAGGACGGACAGAGTTGGGAATCGGGTGGGCTGGTGGGGGAGGCCTGTGAAGGGTGCGTGGACAGGAAGGAACCACAACCCCACGTGTTTTCTGGATATGGCCCTCATTTTCTCTCTCACAAGCTGTCTGCTCCAGCTAATTAGCAAATCAAAAGAAATAGAAACAATTTTAGACCTCAGCACAATCAATTTAGAGGAGTTATTTGAGGATACAGTTTCCACGCAGTGTAATCACGCTCCTTTTGATCCGATGAAACTTTCCTTTCAAACCCAGCGCCCTCTCCTCCGCCCAGCCAGCTCTGCGGACAGAGGGATTTCATACCTGCCCCCCTCGGCGTCCACAAGATCTTTTCTGTGAAGACAGGAACACCCCATGTGCCACTAAACAGTACCCATCCAGCTTCCCACGCAACAAGGACCTTTTAAAAATACATCAACGTCTGAGATGATTCAGCATGAAGGGCCATTAGTGCAACCATCTAAATCAAGACTTGGAAAGTTTATTAAAATTGGATTTTTAACCTGATCCCAATTTCCTCTGCTTATAAAGAATCCCTCTGGACTCCTTAATATTCATGCTATTAAGCTAACATTCAAGCAGCCATTAAGGAGGAAAGGCCGAGGATGGACAGGGTAGCCTTACAGATACCGTCAGGCTGAGCCCAGGCGGGGAGAGTAACCATAGATCCTGGACATCTTCAGGAAACAGGCTCTCTCCCTTTCCATCTCTCTAACTCTCTCTCTCCCCCGCCCCCCGCCCAGCTTTCCATCACCTGACCTCTCTCTTCCATCCTACATTTGAGAGAAAGCAAATAAGCAAAAGGCACCCAAATCAAACCTAAGCCAGCAGTCCCAGTCTACTGCCTGGAAGGGCAGCTGTCTAGGAAGGGTCACTTCCTCCTTTGGGGCCCTCATGACTCCGCTCACTCAGGTCATGACCTTAAACTTCTGTGCCTTTGTTTTTCGCAAAACTTGGAAATCATAGCTCCTCAGAAGGCCAATGCAAGAACCAAAGAAGGTGCAGCTCCTGTCATTCACTTAGTACGGGACCTGGCACGAAAGCCTTGCATGAATCTCCTCTGAAGACAGCCCTGATCGCTGACCCAATACACAGGCCAGTTACTTCTGCTCCCGTTTCTCTGTGGCAGCCTTTACCTTCTGCAGGACACGGTGTACAACTTCATTGATTCTATTTACAACTTAACTGATGCTACTGAGGTCTGGTACAGATAGATTGTGGATGTCCGTCTAGATTGTGGATGTCCGTCTTGATTCTCCTTGAGATAAGATTTTCTCCTTTCTTAGGGCTGTGGCTACGCTTATCTTCCATCTCTTCCTCAGTGGCATGTTGGCAAACACACACACACACACAAGGTGCTCAATAAAGACTTTGGCATCTTAAAATACGAGGAGCTGAAAGATCACCTGTTAAAATCCTTTCATTCTCTAGCTGGTGACCCTGAGCCAAGGATCTCAGGCCACCCATCTGAGAATGACACTCCTTTTATAGTTGACTGCCACTGTGCCTCCTGGGCTCCATTCCCTTTTTTATTTTTTTTTTTCCTTTGTATGGCTACACCTGCAGCTTATGCCTAGTTACCAGGCTAGGAGCTGAATCAGGGCTGCAGCTGAGGCCTACACCATAGCAAGAGCAACACTGGGTCTGAGCTGCATCTGTGACCTATACTGCAACTTGTGGCAACGCCAGATCCTTAACCCACTGAGTGAGGCCAGGGATCGAACCCACATCCTCATGGATACTAGGCCTCATTCTTAACCTGCTGAGCCACAACAGGAACTCCTGGGCTCCATTCTTACACTGACAACTTTGAAATGGAACCATGTCTGACCTACACCATGACTCCTGCAGGGTAGTTCAGTTTACAAACTATTTTTGAGGGGGTCCTATGTTTCAGACACCGTGGAAGGTTCTGGAAGAGATAATGGAGTTCCCCATGTTCAAAGCATTTCTAATCTAGTGAGGAAGGCAGATCTCTAAGCAGATATTGTCAGGACAGTGTCTGTGTTGTATAGCAGAGCTGAGTTCTGGCAATGTGGAAATGTCCAGATCGGAAACCTGAGTCTGGCCCAGAAGAGGTCAGAGAAGGCTGTTGAAGAGAAATGGCAAATGTTCTGGCAGAGACAGAATGCTAAATAAGAACGAAATAACCAATAAATACTTTATTTATCTAAGCATGAGAATACGGACCATTGATCAATGAATGTTGGTTAATATTAAAAAGTAAGAGAAGCCGAAATTCCATTCCTCATATTCTTGCCAGTTATCAGATCTGCTTGGAGTCACTTGGTGCAGGTGAAGCTTGTCGCAGAGACTCCAGACTGGGGCTTGTGGTTCTTGTTCGCTTTTAGGATTCCTAGCAGGGAACTAAGCAGATCAGCTAACCTAACTTGAATCCTGGGGTGCAAAAGAAATCCCTGCCAGCCTCCCTTTGCATCTCACAAATGAGTTGTGAAATTCAGACTGCGGGCACAAAAGCACTTTGAACACTTAAGGAAAAGTAATCATGCCAACTTAGAACATCAAAGCTGCTCCCTATTTTGAAGAACTCATGATCTGCACTGAGCTTAGCTGCTGGTAGGAGCTTAAGGACACCAGTAATTGGCAAGGGTATATCTTAAACCACCATTTGACCCGGGCTACCTCATGTGTGATTTACGAAGCTTCATAGAATAGGAGGAAAAAGCACTTCTTTTAAAGCTAACATAAATTTGAATGTTCGGCCTTTTCAAAATGAGGTTTTAAACTGGCGTTGTTCTTTTCCAGTTTGAGAAATAACTGGCATATATCACTATATACGTTTAAGGTAGATGGCATGCTCGTTGGATCCACATATACTGAGTAACGATGTCCACTACACATTTAGCTGGTATCTAGCTTCTCATTTAGGCTCTATAAAAAGAAAGAAGAAAAGGATAAAGGAAAAAATATTTTTGTTATTAGAACTCTTAGGATTTACTCTTTTGACAATGTTCCCTTACACCATACAGCAGTGCTGACCGCAGTCATCGGGTTGTAGAGTATGTCTCTACTATTTATTTATCATAAAACTAGAAGTTTGTGCTTTCCGACCACCTTCCCCCAATCTGAGCCCCCAACCACAAGTCTGATTAAAGTGACTGTTTAAAACATAAATATATTTTTTCTTCATTTTCTTTTGTAGTTTTCTTTTCTTTGTCCTTTTTTTTTCTTTTCCTTTTTTTTTAAATCTGAAATAGGCATCTTGGAGTTCCCATTGTGCTTCAATGGGTTAAGAACCCGACTAATACATGAGGATATGGGTTCGATCCCTGGCCAAGCTAAGTGAGTTAAGGATAAAGCGTTGCCACAAGCTGCAGCATAGGTCACAGAAGCAGTTGGGACCCTCATGGCTGTGGCTTAGACCTGCAGCTGCAGCTCTGATTGGACCCATAGTCTGGGAATTTCCATATGCCACAGTTGGGCCATAAAAAGAAAAAACAAATTAATCATAACAAAATAAAATAGGCATGTCTAACTCAAAGAAATAAGCAGGGTCATTAGACCCTCAGTGCTGGAGCCCCACCCCTCAACGGTAAAGAACCTGACAAGTGTCCATGAGGATGTGTGTTCTATCCCTGGTCTTGATCAGGGGGTTAAGGATCCCGCCGGGCCTTCAACTGTAGTATAGGTCGCACACGTGGCTTGTATCTCTAGTGGCTGAGGTATAGTCCCGGCAGCTGTAGCTCCAACTAATTCATACCCTAGCCTGGGAACTTCCATATTCCCTGCGTGGGGGAGGGTGCCCCCCCCACCAAAAAAGCTTATTTTACAAAATAAGACTGGGTCTTGTCTTCCCATACACTACTGGCTTATTAGCCAGAAAATGCTGGTCTGTGTTTTGCTTTCTAAAAGGGCAGTAGGTAGCATTACATGAGAAAGGGGTCAATTTCCTATAGGATCCATTATTCAGATGGGAAAGTATTTTTAAGCTAAGCAAAGATAATGAAAAGGTTTTGTTTTTTTTTTTTGGTGGTGGTTGTTTAGTTTAAAAGACAAATTCGAATTCTCCCAAACATTTATCTTTCAATATTTAAAATATGATCGATCTACTGAAATTTCATCTAAAATAAACTGATGTTCACCTGGCTTTTTTCTTTCTTTTTCTTTTTTTTCTTTTTTCTTTTTTAAGTGTTTGCTGATCTGCCTTTGAGGACAGGCAGGCAGTCTAGTTTCACCAATGAGATTCCAACCGCCTGGAAATCTTACATCTGAAACTGAACTGCAGAATGCCTGTCCAGTTCTCACACAAAACTTCCCAGCTACAGGAACGGGGCCGAGGGGAGGTGGCGGGGAGACCCGCTTCTTTTAGGAGCTGACGTTTGCAATCCTGGTGCAGGAGCAGAGGCAGAGCTGAATGCTCTGCGCTCTCCTGGTGAGTCGGCGTCCGCTCGCGGACGGGAAACCAAAGCGAGAGGACGTGTTCAAGGGCGACACAGAGCGATGGCGAGAGCGCTCCTCGCGCGGATCCCTGGCGTCGGGGCCCAGCAGCGGTGCGGGAGGATGGCTCCCCCTGCTTCCTAGGCGGCGCAGGGAGCGCTGACGCCTAAGGGAGCACCTGCCGGGAAGGAAAGAAGTGCTAACGCACGTGGGAGGGGCGCAGGTCCCGCGGACCTTGAGATGCCGGAAAGTGGGGGAAGACGTGGCTCCGGGTTCGGACCTACCCTGCCCGAACAAAACAGAGAGAGTAGACCGGACACCCCAGGTTTGCTGCGACGGCGGAATCACCCAATCCACAAGCCACCCTACCCTCCTCTCCCCAGCGCCCCCCCAGCCACCCCGAAGCCCGAGGAACTGCCCTGCCAGGTGGGCCAGACCGACTCGTTCGATACCTGTCAGCGAGAGTCGGGAGTCCTGCCCCGCGGCCGGGAGCGCTGAGTAGCTGGCCCCGCCACCAGCCGACCCAACTCCGGGCCGCACCAGGGCGGGCCGGGCGGCAGTGGGCGCTCGCGATCCTCCTCTGCCCAACGCGCAGTCCCTCAGGGCCCGGCCTCCGCCGTCCCCTCCTCCCGCTCCTGCTCCTCCTCCCGCCCCTCCCCTCCGCGGGTCTGATCGCCCTGCCTCCAGCCTGCAAAGTCCTCGGCGCGCCGGCAGCCAAGCACCGCCGCCACTGCCACTGCCACTGCCGGGTGTCAGTGGGTGACTGCGCCTCTGCCTCACCCCTCTGCCCGGGGTTGTCCCGACGCTTGCTCCGCCGGCCGCCAGTGCTCCAAGGCACTGCCCATGGCCCAGCCCGAGAGGCGACTTCGGGTGCCCGACCGGCTGGATCGCAGCGCCGCTCAGGTGAGTGCGGGGCGGGGGCCGCCAGGCTGAGAAGTGGCAAGACACGGGGCCGTCGAGTTGCCCTGACCTGCCAACCCACACTTAGGGCAAGCGCAGAGCCCAAGGTGAATTGAGGCTGGAGCAAGTGGAACGGACATTGGGAGAAAAAAAGAAGCGAAGATCAGAGGTTTTCCCATCCTCCTCACCTCCTGCCTTGCCCTCTCATCTCTGCAGGTCTTCAGGGGCTGGTTTTTACAAGCAGGTATCCAGGTTTCTGACTTAGTGCACTGGATTTTTTTTTTTCCTTACCCCCTAGCAGAGTCAGGAGGTTTGCTCTTGAACAGCGCTCTTTCCTAGGACCGACCGTGTGGGTCGGTAAGAGCGCAAAGCGCAGCGCAGCCTGGGTACCACTCTGGCTGGGAACTGGGGCAGTGATACAGTCAGCAAAAAGTCATTCTGTGGAGGGAGCATCCAGGATGGGGAAGCCTTGTTCTGGCTTGCTTTTGAAGTGGAGAAGAGATGAGGCATTTCCCAAGGGTTGGGGAGGCTGGAAGGAGAGAGATGGAGGCGACAGACTGTAAGTAGCCTCTTTACCTAATGCCAATTATGCACAGTTCTGATTTTTCAGGTTACTTTTAACCCCCTTTTTTTTTTTTTCCTCCTATCCCCTGTGACCGTTTCTATTTGGAGCACCTTGGGTGGGGACCGCAGATGAGGGTGAGGGGAGGAGGGGCGTTAAGCCGTGGTGCGAGCGCGTAGACCCCTCCTCAGAATCGGGGACACACTCGAGCAGTCTGGGTCTCCAGGTGCGCTCTCCCAGCTAGGCTGCGGACAGCGCGCTGCTCCCCCTTCTGGCCCCAGCCTGTCCCGGGAGCCGGAGAGCCGCTTCCTGAGGCGGCAAAAAAAAAAAAAAAGGGGGGGATGGAGGAGCAGGCGGGTGCAAGGGCTGGGATGCACGGCGCGGGGTGTGAAGTGTGCTCTGCTCCGCGGTTGTTCGCCGGTGCTGTGCGTCTTCCATCTCTTCCCCTTCACCCGGCGGGCGTCCGCGCTTCCTCGCATACCCAGGCACCTCTCTCGGAAGGCGATTGCATCCCTGCTCCTCCGCCCTCCACTTTGCAAGACCAGTTGTGTCCTCGCCTTGCCTTGCGCGAGTCTCGCTCCTCCCCCACAGCGTTGTCCGCCAGCTATTTTTATCCACTACTTACACCGAGATGCTTTGGGGGGGGTTCTGGGGAGGCAACTCCAAATTTACCGTCTTCTCGCTGGGCTCGCAGGAGCAGTCCCTTGCCAGCAGGGTGGCAACGCGAGGAGCAGCGACGGGACGGGGAAGGAGTGCGGCCGCTCGTCCTCCCGCGGCCAGAGCGCTCCCGAAACCCGGCACCTTCGGCTCGGCTGCTCCGCCGCCGCCGCTCGCTTTGGGAGCAAATCGGCAGAGTCCTTGAGCTCCCGGGCGCTGGTGCTTGGCCGGGTTTCGCGGCCGCAGCCCGTTTACACGCAGGATCCTTTGGGTCCTTTTCGGGCGTTCTCGCTTTGCGGCCAAATCTTACCTAATTTTCCTGAAATGTAATTACCAACTCCCACTCAAGGGTTAACTTCAGGAATCTCACGTTTTAAAAAAAATTTTTAAAAAGAAAGGGGCGATAACCCAGTTTCTGCCTTCCTAGCTTTCTAAAGCTCACCTTTTGGGTTCAGAATTATTCTTCTTTCCTGCTTTCTCAGTAACGGTTTGATTAAGAGTGACCTAGTGAGATTCCAGGAGATGGATGCTTCAGCGGCAAATCCCCGCGTTACTTTTCGTATTTCCAGTGCTTAGATTTTATTTTTTCCTCCTGTAGGATTGCAGAAATAACATATCTAAATGGGGCGTTGTGTTACATAAGGTTTCTCCAGCGCTAGGCAGAGAAAGATCAGCTTCTCAAGGAGGCTTTGGGGGCTTCAGTGGGTTCTCTTTGGGCGTAATTTGACTGGGACGGGAAACTTCGTGACTAAGCACTCTTAAGCCCAAGCAGTTAATACAGCAGTAGCCTGCACTGAGGAACCCTAACGGAGACATCTTGAGAGATGTTTCTGGGCTAACCTATGCACGCTGAAGCTGCGTGCTGTTAAGTGCATTGTAGCTTTCAGATGGGAGAGTCTTTGCTTGAGGAACTGGTGAGAAAGTACATACCTTGAACTTGCAAAGGGGATCAGGAAAAGCCCAGGGCTCTTAGCTGTGTGGTTGGCATATGCCGTGTGAAACATCAAGTCCTCTACCTTGTAGATAGATGCTCAAGAACCCTTTAGTTGGACTCCACCATGTAACTGGGGATGTGATTTTTTGGTCGAAAGAAGCAATTATCTACCTGGAAAGGTGCTGGGAACTCCTTGGAAGAAAATACAACCTGGCAGCTGTGCTTATCTTGAATAGGGTCAGGGCCGTGCACTGGCTGATGTAAAATTGCCTGATGGGGTGCACAGTGCCTTTCCCAGAACTGGGCATCTACCCAAGATGGCACATACCCACATACTCCATGGTACGGAGTCGTTCTCTCTACTGAGGCCAGTTTGGAGACAGAGACAGGAAGAAGTACTGATGTCTGAATGGAACTGAGCCTGTATTCAGGGTCAGGGCAGAAAACCCTGGGGTCCAGGGCGTGCTTCTAAGCCAGCATCCTTGCGTGAGAGACAATCTTGGAAGAGTAAAGGCTGGTAGCCACTCTGGAGAGCAGCAGCCGTCTCGCGGCTCTGTGGGAAGTGCAGTAACTTTCCAGCTCTGGCCAAAAGCCGTAACTTTCCAGCTGCTATTGGAAAAGATCTAGGTTATTCCTCATCACTTCTGTACACCTTTCTTCAACCCTACTAATAGCCCAGGGCTTCCTGGCCAGGCCAGCCTTTTCTGGTGGGGAGTAGCAAGAGTGCTAGCTGGATTTGGAGCCGGCTTCTTGCCCCAGGACCCTAAGCAAATCATTTTTTTTGCTCTCTGAGCCTCAGATTCTTCCTCTGCTAAACAGAGATTGAAAGATTATTATCACAAAGTGAGGCCTTGCATTTGAAGAGCCTTCAGGCCTTTCTGAAACTGTGGTGAAAAAGGTAGGGGGTTACTTAATTTGCTTTCCTTGCAGATTTCATTCGGTCTATTTTAATGCTGATTTCGACTATAGTTTGTGAATGTCTGTGTGAATTACATATGCTAAACATTTAATGATGGAGAGGATTTCAAATAATGGGCCAGTATATCCTGGTGATCACTCCGCCTGAAATTCACCAGCATCAGGCCTCACTGCTTCTGAGAATGATTATTTTCTTATTTGTAGGATCAGAGTTAGTTATTTTAAAGCGTTTTTTTTTTTCTTTTTAGCTTAGTGCATTTCGCATGTCTTAAGGAAATACCCATTTCAGGAAGGGCCCTATACAGATTAACTGAAAAGGGAAGAAGTTTGCAGATGAGTCCGGAAACCTAATAGATGATCAGTTTCAGGAGCTGACCTGGCTTTCCCTTGTCTAAAGCTGTCATTCGCATAAAGCACTTTTTCTCTGTCGCGTTTTTCAAGTTCCAAATTTGTCCCAGGGCCCAGCTAAGCGGCTTAATAGATGCTCAATAACTATTTTTGAAATAAGTGAATGAACGATCGAATTCTCACAGCAACTCTGCTGCACACGGGCAGATGGCATCATTTCTATTTTAAAGTTTGGAAATATGCTGATTAGGAAGATTAATTAATTTTCTGAAGGTACAAAGGCTTCCAGTTTGGAGTTCGGGCCTATCTGTTCTCATTCTGTTCCTCCGTACTGCCTGTGTGGCCCTCTGCCTCCCATCGCCACTTAAAATCATCCTAACCCCAGTGGACTTTTGTATTTTGGAAGGCCATTAGCAACCAAAAGCCCTTCTTATTCAGAGGGTACCGCCTTCCTCTCATGGACGGACTGTTCAGTGGGGGATAGGCGCTTTCTCTGTGTCCTTAAATCTAGCTTTGAACTAAGGCTCAGTTGCATGACCCCCCAGCCCCTGGCCCAGACTTGGAATCTTGGAATCTCCAGCTAAAGGACAGAAGGACAATTGAGCATTTACTCATCACCGTGGTTCACAAATAAAGTGACAGCAGCAGCAGCCTGAGTGCCCCAGGACGTTTCAAAGATGCAGTTGCCTTGGCGTGATCCTGATGGCCCCTCTGATGCTAATTTCCCTCTTTTTCTTCTCTTTTCCAAGCCTGGGGTTCGAGTTTCTCTTCATTAATTCCTAGGGGTAACTCACAGTTGTCAAGTAAATCCCTTCTCCATCTGATTTAGCCAGAATTGTAACCAGCTGATGTACAGCCTCTCGCAATTCGTCTCTAGACCTGCCTCCGGCATGAAGCATTCTCAGCGTCCTAGACCCACAGGGAATTAAGCTCATAGCTTTTTCAGGCCGTTAGAATAATATTTACTGTGCCATCGTTTGTCAATAGTTATGTGGTACCACCCGAGTTCTAGAAAAATGAATACATTATTCTTCCGAGAAATGGCCTGAACATAACAGAAATAGATCCCAATGGGCATCTTTCTTTCTTTTTTTTTTTTCTTTCTATGTGCATGCTTTTTGGTAACTTTCCAGCAGGGGTCGCTCACTCAAATGCCTTCAGCAGCCAGGCAAGTAACTGAGCAAAACAGGTCTGGGGACCGGCCTGCTTGGTAAGGCTGCAGCTCTGACCCAGCATGCAAACTGGGGACCTCAGGCTCTGTCTGGCCGTATCTTATTTTTTTTTTTTCATGATAGGCTATAAGTTCACAGTTTTATGTAGCGTCTACTGACTTTTAAGTACCAGCAGCTAAATCAGTATTTTAAAAAGAATATGTGAGCCAAACAGAACACTTTTAGAGTTAGGCCTTCTCATCTATATCCAGGAGGCCTCCAATTTATGGCCTCTGGGTTTTGGGGATATAAAAGAAATTGGTTAGAATGTGAGGATTAGGAAAGACAGTTATGCAGAATATTTAGGCAAGCGTAAATACTGTGGAGGCAGCATTTGCAAGAAGTTTGTGGTGTTCCTTCTCCTTGTCCTGTAAGCAGTTACATCAACCACATAGATCCCTTTAACGTGTGTTTACTGAGTTCCGATCATGTCCCTGTTGTGCTCACTGGTGACACTGGGAAATACAAGAGACGGAAATCCTTGCTGTCTGCTTGTCTTCTGGTAGAGGGTACAGGTAGAAGCAAAATGGATAAGGCCAGTCTATCCTAGGTCATCAGATCCTGATGTGCTCAGAATAAAAGTAAATCAGGGGACGGCCGTATAAAATGTCAAGGTGCCGGGTAAAGCCTTGGGCAGGTGGTCGAGTCTGAGCTGAACCTCCAAGTTCAGTCTCTGGCTCAACGTAACCAAAGTCAAGTTTCATTGTCCAACGTAAAAGATTTGGGGATGTGAGAGTTTGGACCCTGGATTATATTCTGGGGGTTGCTATTGTGGGGAATCCCCTAATAACAGACTATTCTCTTAAATTTAGTGAAATCAACTGTCCAGCACGTTCATTGAAGGTGCCAGGCACTGGATTAGGTGCAAGAATACATTAACAGACAAAAACCAATCTAGGACCAGCACTTAAGGAAACTGTGGACCAATGTGGGAAACATGAATGAATCAGGCAAGAGGTGATGACTAAGGGGGGGGGGGTCCTAACTGTTGAGTTTTGACACTCAGAATGCTGACATTCACTTTCTTTTTAATTGAGCGTTTAATGTGTGCCATAAACACTTTAGATCTGTGCTTCTTAACCTATTTGAAGCCTAGACCCCATCACCGGTGAAGATTTTTTTGAAGCTTTATTTTTTTTTAACCCGGCAATGACACTTTCTGTTATTACCAAATTTCACGTTGTTTCATGAAAATGATGGATTTTAAAAATCCTCTCCGGAAGTTCCTGTCATGACTCAGCAGAAACAAATCTCACTAGTAGCTGTGAGGATGAGGGTTTGATCCCTGGCCTCACTCGGTGGGTTAAGGATCTGGCATTGCCATGAGCTATGGTGTAGATCACAGACACAGCTCGGATCTGGTGTTGCTGTGGCTGTGGCGTAGGCTGGCGGCTATGGCTTCGTTCTGACCCCTAGCCTGGGAACCTCCATATCCCATGGGTGTGGCCCTAAAAGGACAATAAATAAATAAATAAATAAACAAACAAATAATAAATCCACTCTGAGTGTGAAATGCACTTGTCCTCTTTGAAACCCTGACACACTCAACCCTTTGGTAGTGACCATTGTTGCTATGGCAGTTGTGTAGAAGATTAAAAAAAAAAATAGTTCTTGTACTTGAGGAACTTACAGTCTAGTATGGCAGGCAGATAAATGAGCAGTTTCTTGCATATGCGCTGAGAAATGCCTCTTGTTTGGACCTTTGCCTGTGTCCTCAGGTAGACCTGTCCTTGAGAACACCTTCGGTCCAGTCACCCTATTTATTTCTTTCATGGCTATCCTCTCGCCCACAGCATGGTTTTGTAGCCATGATGTTTATCCGGAGTCCGCTTGTCGCTGCATCGATTCACCTGCTCACCACCTCTCACTCCCCCAGCAGAATATTCAGCCTGTGTAGGCAGGTGTCTGGAAGTGCAGGTCTGTTCCCCTCACTGGTTTCCAGAACAGGAGTGTCTGGTTCCAAGTAGCTGCTCAGAGAAAAAAAAAACAAGTGGCAACATTTCTGCCCTGGGGAAACTGGAAAGGGCTTCAAGGGGGAAGAAATGTTTAAGGAAAGAGAAGCTGGGAAAGAAAAGCTGGAAGAGTGATGATACAAGATAGTCAAAAGATGGCCCCAAGCCCTAGTTGTGACCTCCCTTGTCTTTTTTAGGGATTCCCAAATGTGCTCAGCTGACAGGTTAAAAGCAAACCCTTCCCTGAGTGGATCTGGCAGTGCAAGGGTATTCTGGCAAGAAAATAATGAAAACAGTTTAAAAAGAATGAAAAAAAGTGGGGGAAAAAAAGGAATGAAAACAATAACTCTTTACTTCCGTGGAGCATGTTAATACCCACTGTCTGTTTCCTCCTGTTCCCAGTCCTTCAAGGGAGACAGGGAGCTCTCAGCATCTGCATTTTACATTTAAGGAAACCGAGCTCCAAAAGTGAGGCGACTTCTCTTGGCTCCTCAGCGGGAAGGCTTGTAGACCCGGATCCCAGGCAGTGATTCTGCACTTGCAGGGAGCAGCTCTCAAGGTGGAGCCCGCTATATGCCTGGAGGCCCGAGTGGCCCACGTTCTCTATAAGTGAAGAAATGGATTGAGATTTTAAGACATCACGGCCCCTTTTATTTGTCAAGAACTTCCTTTTCAGCACTTTCAGAGATTGCGTTTTGTGTCTGGTTGAATTTCCCTTAGAATTTCTGCAGATTAGGTACACCCTGCAGTACGGTGGCTTTATGCAAATGCCTTCACTCTTTAGTTTAGGGGAGTCAATGAGAGTCCTGTATCAGCAGTTAAAGTACAGTGGGAGAAAGGTGATTGCAGATGCAGCTGAAATGAAAAGGCATGCTCTTCTAGCTGTGCTCGGAAAAATAAATACTCGGTGGCAAGGAGTGGAAGCAGGCTGGCACCACCTCTGGAAAACTCACTCGCCCTCGATGGAAAATGCCGTCTTCAACCAGATTTTTCTGAGGGTCGTGGATAAGATGGACCGAGAAGGTGTCAGGTACAAATTTCTGGGATTAGAATTTTGGAGGTTTTTTAATATACTTTGATGAATTTTACTGTCTTTCTAGTTGTACACTTATCATCACAACCTAATTTTAGAACATTTGCATACCAACCCCCCGGTCTGCCCTCCCCTCCCCCCACCACCAATCTGTCCCCTTTGGTAACCATAAGTTTTTCAAAGTCTGTGAGTCTGCTTCTGTTCTGCAAATAAGTTCATTTCTGTTCTTCAAGATTCCACATCTAAGTGATACCATATGTTTGTCTTTCTCTGACTTCACTTAGTATGATAATTTCTAGGTGCATCCGTGTCGCTGAAAATGCCATTAGTTCATTCTTTTTTATGGCTGAGTAATATTCTATTGTATGTATGTACCCCATCTTAATCCATTCGTCTGTCAGTGGACATTTAGGTTGTCCCCATGTCTTGGCTGTTGCGAATAATGCTGCTATGAACGTAGGGTTCACGTACCTTTTTGAGTTAAGGGAGCATGGCTTTTGAAGTCACACCTGTTTGAATTTTTGATCTCCTCCTTCCTGGTTGTATCACCCTGAGAAATAGACAGGGTTTTATTTTTTTGGAGTCTCAGATTTTTCAACATTCTAATGAGAATTAAAAGAGATTGTCCGTATAAAATGCCCAGCATATGCTCAAGAAAATGCATACTCTTGTTATGCAGAGTTGCCTGATTTAACAAACAAGAATACAGGACATCCAGTTAAATTCGAGTTTCTGATAAATAGCATATAGTTGTCTTATTATATTTTAGTGTAGGTATTTCCCAGTGCAGTATTAACACATGATTCAGGAGCTCCTAACAAACCAGGCCATTATCCATGAGGACGTGGGTTTGATCCCTGACCTTGCTCAGTGGGTTAAAGATCTGGTGTAGATTGCAGACACGGCTCGGATCTGGCATTGTTGTGGATGTGGTGTAGGCCAGCGGCTACAGCTCCGATTTGACCCCTAGCGTGGGAACCTCTATATGTCGCGGGTACAGCCCCCCCCCCCAAAAAAAGACAGGATTCTTTGTTTTTTTCTGAAATTTAAATTTAACTGGAAGTCCTCTATTTTATTAAGCATTTCTGTTCTTGCAGTGACAGTTTGGGGTGATGCCTTTGGTGAAAGTTCTAGAATTGCAGGCAATTAGAGAGGTGAGAGTATGGTCATTTGGAGGTGAAAGGACTTAGCCAGGCGGAGTATGGTTCAAGGAGAAAAGAAGTATGATCTCTGATGAGCTAAGAACAGAACAGACCAAGGCAAGCTTACCTGTTTGCTAAAAGAAGCAAAAGAATTGTGGACCAAGCCAGAACTCTCAGTGCCTTTAATGAGTCAGATTCACTCCTACGCATGTACCAGATTATTCCCAATACGCTTTGGGCCCATGAGGTCACTGGGGAGCGTTCAGTCCACTAACACAACACGTTATTCAACACAAATAGTGCTCCAAGCTCGTTACTGCAGGGCTGGGGTTGGAAGGACCAGACACACACAAGGGGCTCCTTTGAGTTTGCTGAAGGTGTTCTCTGTGCTTTGAAAACTCACACCTGCCATTGCTCCCTCATCAGAGGAACCCAAAGCTAATAAAACAGTGAGAGGGCCTTTCAGACTCGATCCTCCCACGTCGATGACCTCAGAATATGACTTGAGTCCGAAGTCTCCCTAAGATTTCTGGAAAATGTGTGCGAAACTGAATAAGCAAGGCTCTGGTCGTGTGTGGACTTTCTGGAGCAGGGTTGTAAGCTTTCTTCCATAGGGAGAGATTGCTCATGCCAAAACACTCGGTTTCCATGGCATCAGATATGACTCTGCCGCCTCTAACCTGAGCTGCTTACCTGCGGTGTGTTTATAAAGTACAGGCAAGAAAGAAGCCAAAGCTGCAGGGTGGTCGGCATATAAACTTCATCTGCCAGAGGAATCTGTTTCTATCCACTTTGCTACTTCTCAGCCATGCGGTAGGAGGTGCGTTACTTCTCGCCTCTAAGCCTCAGTCTCCACACCTTCAAAATGGGCATAATTAAAATTATAGCAGATCTCGTAGTTCACATTAAACTGAGATAGGAGAAGGTCCCATTGTGGCTCAGTGGTAATGAAACGGACTAGTATCCGTGAGGACGAGGGTTTGATCCCTGGCCTCTCTCAGTGGGTTAAGGATACAGCATTGCTGTGAGCTGCTGGGTAGGTCACAGACGCGGCTTGGATCCCACGTTGCTGTGGCTGTGGTGTAGGCTGAAAGTCGCAGCTCCAATTTGACCCCTAGCCTGGAAACTTCCATACGCTGCAGGTGCAGACCTAAAAAAAAAAAAAGGAAAGTTAAGCGTTTACACAGTGCCTGGCTTATGATCAGCAATTAAAAAAAAAAAAAAAAAGCAGATGCTATTAATAAGATGACAAAAGGAATCGGTATAGACCTCTTGAATGCAAACTCAACATCATGTCACAGAGACCATGGCCTCAATCTCATGCATCGTATTCATGGATTCATGGGAGACTGACTGAGTCTTCTTCCCTCTGTTTCTTTAGTCTTAATTTATATAATTAAAGCAAACCTTATTATTTCATTTTCTGGACCAACGACTTAGCAGCAGCAATGCAGAAAATGTATGGCTGTTAGGGGAAGACCCAGACAAAGCGTATAGAAAGAAAGGGGGTTTAGGGTTGGAATTCCCACTGAGGGGCAGTGGGATCAGCAATGCAGGTTCGATCCCTGGCCCAGCGCAGTGGATTAAGGGTCCCACTTTGCTGCTGCTGCATAGGTTGTGGCTGAGATCTGATCCCTGGCCAGGAAGTCCATATGCTGTAGCCAAAAAAAAAAAAAAAAAAGAAGAAGGGGAAGAGGAAAGAAGAGAACCAGGAAGAGGGAAGAAAGAGAAGCGCGTGGTGGGAGAAGCAGGGCAGAGAAGGATTACAAGCAGACCGAGGACTGGAAGCCCAGGGAGCTACACTGATATCTTGTTAAATCACAATGTGGTCATTTAAGAAAGTGTCACTCTCTCTCCCCGCCCAAGGCTTCTCGGTACCCCGGCTGAATGCCCATGATCTTGAGGGGAGGGCACAGAAGCCACAGTGGTTGAAACTGGAAAGGACGTGGAACGTGAGACAAAGAGAGGAGCTGGCCTTTCCCCCAGCTCTGTGACCGCACAGAGTCCCAGCTGACAGCTGCACCCAGCTGTCCATCAGGTGGAAGGACTGACCACGGTGACCTCGTGGTCCCCTCGCTGCCAGGGGCGGGTTCGTTACTTTTGCTTCGGCTTTTCCTTTCTCCTCGCTACACGCGGGCTCTTAGGAGAGACTTTCAGGGCGGTGTGTCCCCCTGACACGGTCACTTCCTCCTGATCTCCAAACCCAGTCCACGCACACATCCCAGGAACGAACCTTTTCTGGGATTCATCCTCCTCAGTCGTTTGCTGAGATGAGACCATCTTTGTGGCCAGAGCACTTTGAAGTTCATGGCACAAGGGAACAGCCCCTGCTCCAGACGGCAGTGTATCATCTGAGGTATTTGACCTCGGGGAACATGATTTTGTTTTTCCCGAACCTCGGCTGCCTCATCTGTTAAATGGACTTGGACTTCCTCATGGATCTTTTGCTGCTAGAATCACATTTGATAAGGTATGAAAACACCCATTGGAGAGTCTGGTACTGAGTAAGTACTCAGTAGTCATCATTCGTTTTTTCTTTAACTGGTCAGCCTGAGGCTGTGTGCAAAGCAGACCAGGAATGTCATTAAGACTCTAGCTTCATAGGGCCTTTCAAACCTCCTTTTCCTGATCCTGTTTAGGTGGCGAGAGGGTCCCATGTCCCTGACAGCCTTCCCCCGCATCTGCTCTGAAGCAGGAAGAGAGCACGACGGCTGGGGGACCTTTCTCTAGTCAGGGAAAGACGCCTTCCCCCAAAGCCGGCGAAGGAGTCCCCTGTAGGTCCCACTGGCCAAAATCTCGGCCCCACGTCCACAGGCCAGAATCGCAGGAGAGACAGAGGCCCGGGCGTGTGGAACCGTGGGCGAGGCCAGTTACCTGAACAAGGTCATCGTGAGTGGCTTCCCCTTGTCTTTGAGCGGCTATTACATCTATGTTTGTATGTTGCATTTGGCGATGGCTCCTGCTCCGATTTACAGCATCTCTTTTATGACTGCCCTCGGCTGGAATGCGCGTCTGGTTTTCTTCGGGTTGGGTTTTTCTTCCCCTCCCAGGCTCCACAATGTTTACAACCGTTTGCAACCTGCAGTATTTCTCTGCATTAATTTCTCCAGTCCTGCCTGAACAATCTTTACCCAACACAACTATAACCAGGCCCCTGCCCTGTCCCTCGATGCAGAAGGAACCATGGATCCTCACTGTTTGCAGATCAGTGTTTTGACTGCCGGACACTTAAGCACAGATGATGTCTGGGCCCAGTTATTTGTTACATAGCAGTATCCTTTTTTTGCAAGGCAATCAGCTCTCGAAACCTCATACACTCGTCATAATGGTTAATTATGTATTTTTTCACACATTTACCTAATGTTTAATCTGTTCTGCTAGATGAAATCATAAGAGAACGTGGGCTTTGTCCAGACCCGTCAAACCTGGATCAATCCTGAACCAATGCCTGGCAGGCCGGTGGCACTCAAGAAATAGTTGTTAAATAAAAAAACCCCAAGGATCCCAATGTACTCAGATTTGTCAGGACTAAGTGCAGTGGTACACATAGGATATTTCGTGCACATAGTGGGTGCTCAAAACTGAGCTTTCTTTTGCTGTTTTTTTTTTTTTTTGTAATAGTATAA
>PVHT021183710.1:690579-897783 GCA_004024745.2 Catagonus wagneri | reverse complement strand
TTCCATAGCAAATGATGTTCATGTGGCTGCTCCTTGGCCCTCTCTCTCCCAGGCACATAGTAGGGCCGCACTTTTCCTGTCTGAAAGTCGATGTGGCCATGTGACTGGTTGTGGGCACCGAAAGTGAGGGGAAGTGACCCATCGCAGTCGGCCTGCAGCTTGAAGGGCCAGCTCAGGCTCTGTGCGCTTTCAACCCCCTCTGTCCGAGGCAGGGGGTGCCCATCTTTCTCCGTCTCTGAGCCTTGAGTAGGCAGAGTCTTGGCCCCAACCTAGTGGGACAAGCAGGCTGGGGAGGAGGCGCTGAGATGCTGGGTCCATCTGGGCTTCCCCAGCAAGTGAGGCAGGCTCGGTTCTCTCCGAGCACCCCTTCTGGCTCCGTGACTTTGCCCTGATCGCTGTGGGCTCAGCTGCCTGCCTCCCTTGGGAAGTAACTGTCCCCGGAGAGCTTTGCACAGGCTCACTTGTGCCTGGGCTGCAATCTGCGTGCAGGATTGCTCAACGGAATGTGGATTTAGGCGGGGAGAAGGGAGGGAAAAGGCCCCGGGTCACCGTGGCTGGGAAGTGAAAGTACCGTCATCCACAGGAACTCCTGTCCCTGCCAGAAGCCTGATGCCTTAGTGCAGATTTCCTGAGCTCAGAAGGGCCGCTGTCTTTGGTGGCCCACAAAGGAATGAAAGCTGCCCGAGAAAGTGGCTTCTGGGTTAAATCAATGCCACTCAACACCGTGTCCTCTCCTGAGCCCTCTCGTCACCAGCAGCCTTGAATGCATCAGGCTGAGCCCAGCCCGGCGGACCCCAGGGACTGCTTTATGCTGTTTATATCTTGAAATCTGCCGGGCCTTCCTCTGATCCCAGCCACGCTTCCTCCACTTCCCGGCCGCACAGATTCCAGCAGAAGTGGCAGGAGGCTCTGGGCTGGCATGGAGCCCTTTGTCAGGATTCTGTTTACGCAGGCCACCGGGCTCTGCTGATTTCAACAATCTCACGCGTTCTTCAGAATCGCCTTCACCTCCCGCCTTTCCTGACTTGACTAGCTCTTCACGGTCCTCTGCAAAAGACGGCACAAAGGATAATTATCTCCTAATAGTTGTCCCCTAAAAACATTAGATTAACAGCTGCTCTATGCTTTTCATTCTGCTTTTTTTTTTGTCATCTATCTCTCTACATGGCTCTCAATACTCAGTTTTCCACTTTCCTTGAAAAATGCTTTTTCATTTTTTATTAATTTGTTGAAGCATAGTTGATTTTCAGTGTCATGTTAATTTCTGCTGTACAGCAAAGGGATTCAGTTACACACACACACACACACACACACACACACAAACACACACACACACAAACACACACACACATAATCTTTTCCATTACAGTTTATCGTGGGACATTGAGTACGGTTCTTTGTGCTGTATAGTAGGACCCAGTTGTTTAATCCCCTCCAAATATAATAGTTTTCATCTGCTAAGCCCAACCTCAAGCCATCCTTCCGCCACGTCCTCCCCCTTGGCAACTACAAGCCTGCTCTCCTTGTCTTTGAGGTTTCTGTTTCGTAGATAGGTCAGTTTGTGTTGTATTTTAGAAGAATGCTTTTTCTTACTTGTCGGTATTTGGAATGTTGCAATTCCTTTCTTTGCTTATGACGATTATTGAAGCAGACTCGTTGTTATAAAATCTAAAGTATTGCTATTATTGTCCTTTTATTTTTCTCTTTAGGCTAATGTCGTCACGCTAGCAAAGCTTTAAGTGATGAGTATTATTGAGCTGCTGTGGGGGTTGAGGGTCTACTCCGTGTCAGGCGGGCTAAGGTATTTTTCTACAGTATCTCACTGAATTCTTACAGCCACTCAGCATAGTAGGAAGCACCCCTTTTCTTTGGATGGAAAAGTAAGACCCAGAGAGGTGTGTAGCTTTTCCGTAATCAAATAACTGAGCCCGGGATTTAAATCCCAGTAGGTATGCATTCACCTGCTTTGATCATCTCAAACCATTCTATTTATTTCCCTATTTCCCTGTTGATATACTTTAGCCTGGATTTCAGTCGAAAGCATTGAACTTGCTTTCTGTCCTTCCCACATCTCTGTTTCTCAGGTGTTCTTCCACGATGCATGTCCCAAACTTCTCTTCCTGACCTCCCTTTTTTTGGGGGGTGCGTTATAGCATTTAATCTTTATTATAAACTTCTAAACATTGGTTCTTATAGTAATCTATTAATATAAACATTAATGTAACATTATTATTATCTCCTTTAGGTTGCCAAAATAGTGTCTATCCCAGAGCCCCGTCCATCTGGTTGGGCTGGAAGCATCTATTCCCATATCCAACTTTCCGCTTCCTAAGTGGGTTCCTGAGGGCCATGTGGGGACCTGTCTCCTCCCTGTACCCCTGGCCAGTGCCCAGAAGAGAACTGTCTGCGTCCTGAGCGAATGACATAGACTCCAGGGTGGTGTCTAAGGGAAGAAGGAGGATAATACATGTGAGAAGAAATCTTCACTAAGAAATCTTCACTAAGCCCAGCTTAGTGACTTACATTCTTAAATGTCTTTCTCCCTGCACCTCAAAACACATGAAGGAAACTTGTGGGAAGCCAAACCAGAAATTTCAGCACCATCTTCAAAACATTATTTATTTATTTATTTATTTATTTGTTTACTGCTTTTTTAGGGCCACACCCAGGCTAGGGGTCAAATCCAAGCTGCAGCCGCCGGCCTCCACCACAGCCACAGCAACGCGGGATCCGAGCTGCTCATGGAACCTACACCACAGCTCTCGGCAAGGCTGGATCCTTAACCCAGGGGTCAAACCCTCATCCTCATGGATACTAGTCGGTTCATTACCCCTGAGTCACAATGGGAACTTCCCCAAACCTCACTTCATCTAAACCCTTGTTCTTTGGTGCAGCCCCTCTCTTTCCCTGCATCTTCGACACTAATACTGTTTGGGCTTTGCTCCCAGTCTAGAGTACAAGCCAGGCTTGCGTGCCCGTATCAGCTGATGGGGGAATGAAAGTGAGGGGCTGTCAAAGGAGGAAAACAGTGGGGCTCAATAACCAAGGTGGCTGCGGTCAGATTTCTTCTGCTGATACCTTTGGAAACTTACTTTTGGAAGCTCATGGTCATAGAAGCATCACAGGGGCGGGGCCTCGGGGCCTGTGTATTTATGGCCTTGAAAGGGTATGAAAGCTGCAGGAAGCCTTAAAAACAGTTCATCATCAGAGCTCTCTCCCTCTCTCTCTCTCATACACACACACGCACAGATTTGATGTGGCAAATTCCTTTCAGAAGGAACTAGAATATGGACTCCCATGGGTAGACCCCACTAAAGTCCCATCAGATCCAGCTGGCACCACAGAAGTAGTGGCAGTGTAGACAACGGGGTGCAGACTTCTGCTCCTTTACTCCCTCTCCCAAGGCCTTTGGTTTTTTCCCACTCAGAGCTGGAGAAAGAAATAAAGTCACTGGGACATGATAACTCACCCCCACACCATTTTTCTTCTTTTGTTTTGGAACTCAGAACTGTTTCTCAATGCAGCCCTGTTCCAATTCTTCTCATTTCTTGACTGCTCGACGTGACCCAAATCGTCTGATACGTGAGGTGTGTATACTTGTTCTTCTGTCGTCTGTGAGTCTTTCTGCAGCATTTCCCGGACTGTCTCGCAGCCCTAACCTTAGTGCAATCACTGCACGTGCCTTGCCTCCTCTCTCTCCATCTGCCCCTCAACCCCTGCACATACCTGAGTTATCTAAGGGAAGGAAAGGATGCAAAGCACATCTCCAGTTGCCCAGTGCCTTGTACACGGCTGGTCTGTTTAGGTCCTGGCTGACCCCTAGAACCCTCACCTGGTGTGCACAGCATCCTGCTGTTCTTCAGAGGTTGCCTCTTCATTTATTTAGGAAGAGACGGAGCTTCTATGTGATCAGAACCAAGAAGCTGGACCCCGTGGCCGTCCCTTACTGTTGTCTTCAGCAATTCTGCTCCCTCCCAGACTTACGCTCCTCACATACACAAGCAAAAGCCTAGAGTCAGCTGCCTCCACCCAGCCTAGAAAGTCCCAAAGCTGACCTTTTGGGGTCCAGTGCAAGGAAGTCTCATCCAGTCGCATGTAAACCCTCTGCCTCTCACTCCAGCCTGCAGGGCTTGGTCTAATTGTGTATTTTCTCATCACTGAGAAGCCCTTTCTATGATGCTATTTTTCTTCATCTTGGTTTGTTCCAGTGATGACTAAGCATCCTTCAGAGACGGTTCCCTAATCTGACTGACCCATCTCTCAGTCAGGTCCCGGGTTCCATGAATATTTATTGGATGAACGCTGAATACGATCTGAACTGAACCAGAGTAGCAGGTAGTTTGGGGGGCCGTACCCAAGGGTACCGTCTGTCCTGCTAGAAGCTGTACTATTTTCCCTTATCAAAAGGACCTCAGCAGTGAAGAAATTCCATATCTGTTTCTACCTTTAGCCCTTGAAATGTTAGGCTGATGCCAGCCCAAGTGGCAAAACTTTATGATTTGATTTTAACAGCAGTTGTTTTATTTGGAATTTTGGATAATAATGTCTTGCCTTGACAGACAATGATATTTCTTACTTCCCTAAAGCCTTCACATTTCAGATTGGCGTAAGAGGGCAGACGATCCTAGAACCGAGGGTCCATTTGCTCCTTTTTCCAAGAGGATTAGAGTATGTCTTTGTCTTGGCCAAGGTCACACAAGGTCACACAGAAGTCAGCACAGAGCCTGGGACTAGACCCCAGCTCCTGACCCCAGCTCAGCCCCCTGTTCACTCTGTACTCTTGGTTCTTTCAAGCAAAGATGGCTTTGTGGAGCTGCATTGTATGTGCCTGAAATGATGGGTGTTAGCGATATTGATTACTTCTGTGTGACATTTATCAGCTACTAGAATGGAAACCAGAGTTCTGACAGTGCCAACGGTGACATTTGGTGAGAATTTTCTATAGGCCAGGCCGTCTTAGCTCTTCAGTAATACCTCCTATGATCCTTAGCACAACCCTAAAAACGTTCATACTGTTACCATGCTTACATTTCAAGTAAAAAAAAAAAGCATGAAGCACCCAGAAGTCACATGACTTCCTCCTGGTCACCCAGAGGGAGTGAAGGATAGAGCTGGGATTCAAACCCACACTCTTAACCACCAGCCTGCCTCCTCCGAGCTCTTGGAATTCATCTCAAGGATTCCTAACTGTCTTCCCCAGATGCCAGATTGTTTCAAATATGTTATTTAAGTAATCATTAATAAATGATAGTTTAAGGTATTAATTATAAATCACTTTGCGTCAACATTCAGGAAGAATAAATGATCAGGCTGGTGATGATTGAACTTAGTGTAAAGTATTATAGTTAATTTGAAGATACTGAAATGATAACGAGATAATAAGAGATCACGAAGAAGTCTGTGTCGAGTACGGGATCTAGGTGTTGTTCTTCTGGATAGATTAAATGGCATTTACAGATTTCAAGATGACCGAGTTAATAAGGCAGGTGTTTCCTGTTTAAAGTAAATTCATTATAGATTAGTTCAAGCTCGAATCAGAGGCAAATGAGGCACTAATTCATTTTGTGAAACCTGAAGCTTAAGAATAAAGGATACTGGAATCTCGCTGTGGCACAGTAGGTTAAGAATCCGACTGCAGCTGCTAAGCTTGCTGTGGAGATGTGGGTTCGATCCTTGGCCCAACACAGCGGGTTGCAACAGCTACAGTGTAGGTCACAGCTGCAGTTCAGATTCATTCCCTGGCCCCAGAACTTCCGTGTGCTGTGGGTGCAGCAATAAAAATAAAAAAATAAAAATTAAAAGGGAGTTCCTGTTGTGCCTCAGGGGAAACAAACCCGACTAGTACCCATAAGGATGTGGGTTTGATCCCTGGCCCCTTTCAGCGGGTTAAGGGATCCCAAGTTTTGTAGGTCGTAGATGAGGTTTGGATCCAGTGTGGCTGTGGCTGTGGTGTAGGCCGGCAGCTGCAGCTCCAATTTGACCCCTAGCCTGGGAACCTCCATATGCTGCAAGTGAAGCCCTGAAAAAAAAAAAAAGCAAAATAAAGTGTTTTAAGAGATTTTTCAAGTAAGGGATGAACAGAAATCAGAGCCGTGTGCGTAAGCAGGGGTTGGAGGAAAAAGCCAGGCACCATGGCTTTTATTCAGGGCTGTTACATGAACAGTAGCAATTTAATTCAAAAAAGGAAGACAATGCAGACACTATAAACTCAAAGCCAGCCATGGTACCTATGCTTTAATTCTGTCCATACTGCTCGCTCCTCAGCAACGTGCAGAAAGGGATGTCTTGGTCCTCGCCCCGCCCCTGGTGTGCTCAGTCCTGAGACCTCACTGAAATCCTGTTTTTAAATGATCCTGTAAACCAAGAATGTATCCAAAAGGAAAGACAAAGTAAGCTCTCGGGCCAAAAGTGAGCGTAGTTTCCAAGATGTTCCATTGACTGGCCCCAGCTTGGAGTCTGTCGGTGGACTCCCTGCAAAGCCAAGCTCAGGACCTCGTGCTGTGTTCTGTGGCCGTGGCCTTGTCCCCCGACCGGGTTTCTGAATCTAGTTGGGGCCCCTGCCGGCTCCTGCAGCCTCATACCTGCCACCCTCCCACATAAACCGCACCTCCACAGGCAGCCCCGGCAAGGGGCGCGCCCTCGGACCCCACCCAGCCCTGATTCTGCTACCAAGTCTATGTGGGATGACAGGCCCCAGAGGACTTCCTGCTGTGCAGACCCCAAGCCTCTTCTGGGTGACGCCTGGGCATCGGCTGACTTTGATGAGACGGCCGCAGGCCCTCGCTGGTCCTCTGCCTGTGTGTCCTCTCTCCTCTGAGGTTTGATGCAGCCATGCCTGATCCCCGCCACACTGAACACATTATTACGTTTCCTTCCACGTGTATCTTTTGCTCTACGGGGTGGCTCCGAAGACAGTGACTGGGTTCTTTGTCCCCAGGAACTCAGTTCAATCTTAGGAACATCGAACCGCCGTGTAAAAGTTTGAATGATCACCTGTGGGCAAAGAACAGACCTCAAGCATCGGTCTTTGCAGACTTGCCATCCAATTCTTTCTTTCTTTCTTTTTGCTCACCATCACCTCTCTGGACAACTTTTATCCATTTAATTACATTCTTAAAAATCAGGAATTTTCAGAGTTCCTGTTGTGGCTCATCAGGTTAAGAACCCGACTAGTATCCTTGAGGATGTGGGTTTGATCCCTGGCCTCATCCAGTGGGTTAAGGATCCAGTGTTACCGTGAACTGTCTTGGAGGGCGCAGACATCGCTCAGATCCGAAGTTGCTGTGGCTGTGACTGTGGCTGGAAGCTGCAGCTCTGATGCGACCCCTAGCTGGGAACTTCCATGTGCCGCAGGTGCGGCCCTAGAAAGCAAAAAAAAAAAAAAAAAAAAAAAAAAAAGAAGCAGGAAAGAAGGAGTTTTCACATGATCCATTGTTGAATCTTGAAAAACCCAAAGATCAGATGGTACTGGTCTCTTATCTCCAATATCTGTTGGAGTGGCAGCAGCTGGCTCTTTAGACAGCCCATGTACACACACAGCTGCTTGCTGCCATCCCCACCGCCAGCGGGCTTCCTGGGTTGATGCCCCGGGCCTGGGCCCAGGAGACTGTCCTATGCCATCCCTGGAAAGACTTCCACGGTCCTCGCCTGGCCGACTCCTTTCCTTTACTCCGCTTCTCGAGGCTGTGCGTGAGTCTGCTCAGGAGGCAGCTGTAACAAAAGGCCATAGACTGGGTGGCTGAAACAACAACAACTGTTTGTTTTCTTCCAGTCTGGGAAGGCCAAGGGCAAGATGCCACCAGATCCAGTCCCGGGGGAGAGCTGCTTCTTGCCTTCAGCTGGCTGGCCTCCCCTAGCGTGCTCACGTGGGGGGCCGAGAGAGAACACCCACCCCTCTTCCTCTTTTCATAAGGACACTCATCCCATTATGGGTCTTAGCCCCGGGACTTTATCTAAATCTGATTACCTCCCCAAGGCCCCGTCTCCAGAGGTCCGCCACGCTGGGGATAAGGGCTTCAGCCCATGATTTTGTGGGGGAAACAAAATTCAGTCCATGTAGTCTGACTCAAGAAGTTAGACAAATCCACGCCCACCCCTACCTTAGCTCACCCAGAGAAAGAACTTCCTCTGGTTAATATATATTTATTTTCAGCTACAAACTATTCCAATATTTCCTGTCCCAACCTAAAAGAACCACAGCTTTCTCTGTGTTTGGGGTTCAGTGACCTGGGACTCAGGAGACCTTGGTTTTGTTCTTTGTTGTTGTTTTTCATTTTGGGCTGCCTCCCTGGCATATGGGGTTCCAGGGCCAGGGATCAGATCCAAGCCAAGGTCATGACCTAAGCCGAAACTGCAGCAACACTGAATCCTTAACCCACTGTGCGGGGGCCTGGAATCGAATCGGTGTCCCAGCCCTCCTAAGAAGCCCCTGATTCTGTTTTGCCACAGCAGGAACTCCAGGAGACCTTGGTTTCTGATTCAGTTCAGCCCCTGCGCACTTGACCTTGGGCTTCCTGTTTTCTGCCTACCTGTTTCCCCATCAAAAGAGGTTAGGAGAGGACAAGATGACGGCACAGGATTCTGTGGCCTCCGGTGCTCTGTGTGACCTTCCTGGCCACTCCCGGGGAAACGCAAGGACGCTGGGTGCTGGCCACCCGTGGGGCAATGACGACTGTCCACCTCGGCCAGGCAGGTCCCCACAGTCTGAGGTGCCTGTTCAGAGGTCGCCCTGAAGCGGGGACCGAACCAGGCACGGGGGAGTATGCTGCGACAGCCCAGCTCCCTCCTGCTTCCCCGCTGCTGGCAAGGCCCCCTTTTCCATTCAGCCACAATGAGTAGCGAGGGGCCCTGTCCGCCCTGCTGTCACCGAGCTCTGGCTGTGCCAGTGCGTTTCTGCTTCTAATGAAGGATTTATTTAGGTCACCGCTGCCTTCCATGCACAGCTCCGCAGATTAAACTTGTTGGCGAGAAGCAGTCTCTCCTCCCAGGGCCTCAGCGCTGCTCACACCCGGCTGCCCATCCCCCGGCAGGGGACATGTATGAAGGGCCCTCCTGGGGCCCCTTCCCAGGCAGAGAGCCGGGATCGTCCCCGTGTGTCACTGCCCTTTCTTCTTTGAGCCTCCGTCTGGTTGAGTCACTGCAGCACTTTGGAGCACGCACAAATGCATTTGACTAATCATCATCCTTGAATCTCGTTTTTACCACACAGCCTTCTTTTTATTTATTTATTTATTTTTTTAGGGACAAAAATAGCTACCACGATGGAAGGGCTTGCCACGGGCCAGGCAATATAGCAGCTTCCGTGTAGACTGCTCTTTTTCACCCTCACAGTCGGTGCCTCGAGTTGATGTATTGCATTTAAGGCGTGGAGTTTTCCATGCTGTCTGGTAGATTTTTCAGTTCTGGAGCTGAGATATGAGCCGGGGGGTTTTGGCTCCAAAGCCTCTGAATCCCAGCCTCTCTCCTTTGCCCCCTTACACAGCTCACACCAGCCCTGGGGCCAGACCGATCCCCCTTCTGTTTTGTCTACCGCAGTTGTTTCTAAACCTGGATTTAAAAACAAACTTCCCCCAACAACTGTAAGACCTCAAACCCAAAGTCACGTGAGCCATCCCCAGCCCCGAGGCCAAGGGCATCAGAGTCTGAGTCTGAATGGACAAGGCTGTTCAGAACTCACTGAGTCCTTGCCGTGGCCAGGGCTGTGGGTGGGCCGACAGTTCTCCCGGGAGCTTGGTACAAATGCAGATTCTCAGGCCTCGTCCCAGAACTCTTGGATCCCGATCCACATGTTGTTGAACCGGCTCTCCAGGGTGTCGGTGTGCACGTACAAGTTTGGAAAATACCGTGCCTGGTGGTTGTAAAGGGGCTGCCAGAGCTCCTGCAAGGGGACATTCAGTCACCTTCCACTTGCAGCTCCTTATCCGGGTCCTTTGACCCTAATCCCTCACCTGACTGGGAGAAGAAATACTGTGTGGGCTGACTTCAGACTACATGGACTTGGCTTGCATTTCTCATCCCCCGTCTCCTGGAATTCTCAGAAGCTCAGGAAACACTGAGATTGAAATCCCCTGGCCCCGAGTCCCCACCCTCCCTGGGTTTACCCAGGTACCTCCTCCCTTCGGTCCTGGAGAATACCATCTATTATCCAGGTAACCTTTTGCGTACATGGAACCTCTCACGGTGCCATGGATGCAGCGAAGCATGGAAAGTCTGGAGCAGGGAGCGTCTGAAGAGCCCTGATCTTTTTTCAAGGAGAAAACAGGGCTAGTTACACTTTCTTTTCCCGGGTTGGTCAGTGTGGCCCAGAGAACCTTCTTGACGTTCAGTGGACTGACCTTGGGGCGCTTCTACCCTGACCGCTTTCCACCCCCTCCTCCTTCACAGCAATCACCATAAGTAAGTCCAAACAAAAGCAAATGTCAACCTTTGTTGACGAGTGTCATGTGTAGTTTCAAGACAATAAATATTTATGTGAGTCTTGATATATCGCTCTCCTTCCACAGACTGACAGGCACAAGAGCTAAATCTGTTTCCTCTTTCTGGGTTTCCACGATGATCTGCCAAGGATGGAAATTCGACACCACTGCAGTGTGCCTTAAGGGGCTCGGCAGAGGTGAAAGTGAAGACATTTTTGTCTCCTAAAGATCAAAAACAACAATGAAAAATCATAAACTGTTGATCGCTCAGAAGTTTGTTTGGCTACCGAAATGACAGTTCCAACCCAACTATCTTTACTCGGGTGTCAGTACCTTCCAGAGAATTAAATCACTCAACACCCAGGGATGCTTGGAGAGAACCGGTTTGTATATAGCAACACAAGGTTTGCATCTTTGCTGCTTTTTTTTTTTTTAAGTATTTTAGTTAATTTACAATGCTGTGTCAATTTCTGCTGTACAGCATAGTGACACAGTCATACATACACATACATTTCTTTTTCGTACCAACTTCCATCACGTTCTATCCCAAGAGACCAGATAGAGTTCCCTGTGCTGGAGAGCAGGACCTCATTGTTTATCCATTCTGAATCTAATAGTTTGCATCTACCAACCCGAAGCTCCCCGTCCACCCCACTCCCACCCCTCTCCCCCTTGGCAACCACGAGTCTGTTCTCTATGTCTGCGAGTCTATTTCTGCTTCGTAGGTAGGTCCATTTGTGCCCTATTTGAGACCACATATCAGTGATTTTATAATGCTCCTGCATAAACTCTCCCCACTGCCCACTGAAGTCGTGGCCAGTCAAAGGAAAAGCAGCACAGCGAGCTTTAGAGGTGGCCTGTGGGAATTTTAGTTATCACGCTTCCTGGTTCTGTGACCTTGAGAAGGTTGTTTAAAGGTAGCATGTTTCCATGTCTGCTGTGGGGAGAAAAGCCAGCAGCATTTGTTGAATGCACGCTAAATCCCGGGTGCTGCACTATATCTCTGGCTTGCATCATCTTATTCTGTCACGACGCCATCCACAGGAAGTAGGTGTTAGTTCACTTTGCAGAATGGCACACTGAGCCCCAGAGAAGTGAGAAACTTATCTGAGGTCAGTTAGCTATCAGAAATCTAGCCTGGGAGTTCCCTGGTGGCTTAAGGATCGGGCATTGCCACTGCTATGGCTCTGGTTGCAGCTGTGGTGTGGATTTCATCCTTGGCCCAGGCATTTTTGCATGCCGTGGGTGTCCCCACCGCCCCCAAAAGTCCAGCCTAGATCTGTCCAATGCAAAAGCAGCTTTGCCTTTCTACCACTTCACACTACCTTTTTATTGCATGAAATATATATATACATATATATATTGAGAATAACCTACCTCTCTCTCTCTCTCTCTCTCTCTCTCTCTCTATATATATATATATATATATACACACACACATATTATACATGAGAATAACCACGTCTGTATTGTTACAAGTATTAAAGGGCTTAGTTCCTACTAACCGCCTGACACACAGTAGGTGTTCATAAAATATTCTCTCCCTGTCTGTCTGTCTTGTCAGATCCCCTAGATGACTTGTGTCCTGTGGTTTTTTTTCCACTGTTTAAAGTTTTATTGAAGGAGAGTTGGTTTACAAGGTTGTGACACTTTCTGCTGTACATGAGAGTGATTCGGTTCTACGTGTAAATGCATCCACTCTCGTTCAGCTTCGTGATCACAGAACACCGGGTAGAGAATTCTCTGTGCTGTACAGCAGGTCCCCACTGACCAGTCATTCCCTGTTTAGATCATCCCTTTATCCAAGGAGATGATCGCCTGTGCCAGCAGGGTCGCCGTCTTCTGTTGAGGGACTGGGAAGCCGCTCCTGCAGATGGAGGGACCACAGACCTCACTGCCTAATACACAGAATTTCCCTCTTGTGAAACGATTCTAGTTATTTCATTTTATACACAGTATGTTCGGGTGTTGGGACTAAGATCAAATCTTTTGTTAGAATTCCTGTTGTGATGCATCGGAAATGAATCTGATGCAGGTTCAGTCCCTGGCCTCGCTCAGTGCTCAGGGATCCAGCCTTGATGTAGATCACAGATGCAGCTGGGATCCCACATTGCTGTGGCTGTGGCTGTGGCCGGCAGCTGCAGCTCCGATTGGACCCCTAGCCTGGGAACCTCCATAAGCTGCAGGTGCGGCCCTAAAAAGCAAAAAAAAAAAAAAGTATTGTACAGTTAAAATCTAGGTCATGACATGAGTTACGTGGTAAGAAGACTTAAGGAGAAAATTCAAATCTTTTTGAAGGGTTATTTCACTGCTGCCCCTCCTTTTTTCGTTAAAATAATATTCTAGACTCTCAGGGGATCTCGTCCAATTACCATTAGAAGTTTTGAGTTCTTCTTTCAACATCTGGATTCTGCTTATCTGTAGGGAGGAAAACCTCACCACCTTTTGGCTCAGTTTTGCTTTTTTTTGATTTTTTCAACATATATGCACCAAGTCTTTTCTAAAATTATTTTTTACTTTTTTATGTTGAAGTATAATAGATTTACAATGCTCTGACAATTCCTACTGCACAGCAAAGTGACCCCGCCTTTTCCATAGCCAGACCAACTGTTAAGTTTGCCTTTCTGTTGAATTAAAAACCTTTCTCAGTGCCTTCGGTCCTTTGCCTAATGTTCCACTACGCTCGATGTGTTCATTCAGCAAACAGAATCTCTGGCACCTTCTGTGTACCAGCAATCACGCTAGACCCCAGAGGATGCAGCCGAGAGAGGCAGGCCAGATAAGGAAGTTCAGAATCGACATTTGTGGGTGGAGAGGCAGCCTGTAAACAAGCAAATAAAATTTTGGATAGTACATGAGGAGTATAAATAAAGATGATGGGAGAGAAAACGATTAAAGGAGAGCAGGCAGGCTGATGTTGTGGGGAAAGCCTGCATTTGAAATAAAATCTAACTGACAAGAGAGAGCCAGCCCCAGAAAGCCTGGGGCGAGCATCCTGGAAAGTGGCAGCCAGTGCCAAGGCCCAGAGCTGGTGTGAGCTTGGTGTGTTCAAATGAACAGAAAGGTCAGGGTTTGGCTTATAGGAGTGGATGAGGCGGGCGGAACGGGCTGGACCCATCCTAGGTTCCTCCCTGGCCTGAAGAGCAATTTGATTTCATTCCTAGTGCAAGGGAACCACCATCTGGAAAATCCTGTGTCCTCGCGCGAGTGTTCCTCGTGCCTGGCATGCAGTCAGCATCTTCACAGCGGCTCCCAAGGAAGCCTGTCGCTGCTGATGGGAAAGACTCTGGTGTCTGGAATTCTTGAAACTCCGGGGTTGATTTATCACTGCAGGGCAAAGAAAACAGCCTCCCTGATAAAAGGGAGTGAACAAAGAGGGGGCTGGATCTCTCTCTGGGAACTTTGATCCCATCTACAAAGGGAAGGACTTGGGATGCTCATTCTAACAAGTCTGGGCCCCTCCATGCTGTCCTGTTCCTCATCGAGGAGCCAGTGCCAAGCATGACGGTTCTCCAGAACCGAGAGTCACAGCAAGGAGCCCAGTAACTGCTTTTACACTGACTCTGGGTGTGGCCATCTGGCGTCATGGGCAGTGGGATTATTGGCTTTGCCTGCTCAGGCTGTTTAAAACCTAATTCTGCTCCTGACGTTCTAGACGAGCTGCTCTGTTCCCCTGAGCCTCACTTTCTTGTAAGGATCTCACTTCTCCAGGCGACTTGCACTGACCATCATGGGGCTCCTGCGTACAAAGCCCACAGCCTAGCGTCTGCCTTGTAGCCAGTGCTGCAGGTGGCAGCTGCCATCATCGCTTTTGGGGAGAACGTGGCCCAGGCCCCAGATGCTGTGGCACAATCTTTGTGCCTATGCCAGCTCAGGGCTCCCAGACTTCCAGAAGATTCCCTTGGTTAGTGCCTAGTTTACTTCCAGAGGGAGGGTAATTGATTTGTGTTTTGCTGCTTGCAAGTTCAAACTTGCCTTCCTGGCCCTTTTCCTGTTTGGGAAGCTCCTAGTTTGTGAGTGCGGTAGGAGAATCTTACTCTTAAGAAAACACTTTCCAAAATGAAAGAGCTTGCAGAGTAAGAATTACAACTCTGCTCAGGGTTCTGTGCTGTCCACTTGAGTCGCTAGTGGCCACTGTTGGCCTTGAGATGTCCTTTAAGAATAGATGTATACACATTGGATTCTGAATACTTAAAAAATGCAAAATATCTCAATTTTACACAGCGAATATATGTTGAAGTGATAACCTTTTGGACATACTGGGTTACATAAAAGATTTCCTTTAAAATGGGCTTCCTGGAAAATGTAAAAGTGCATATGTGGGTCATTTTCACATCTATAATAAAAGCAACAATAAGGAGTTCCCATGTGGTACAGGGGGTTAAAGATCCAGCTTTATCACCATCCTGGCTCTGGTCACTGCTGTGGCACGGGTTCAATCCCTGGCCCACGAACTTCCACGTGCTTCGGGCATGGCCAAATAAAAAATGGGGGGGTAGCAATAAGATGTTATTTGTCATAGGGCAAGATATGACTAAGTGTCAGAGGCATAAATAAATACTGGTTATTACACCTTGGGAAATGGTTACCGTTGCTTTCCTGAACATCTTTTGATCGCCTGCGGAGATTTGAGTTTTTCTGAGAATGTAGCAAAACTGTGGGTTATGTTTCTACTCATACAGCTCATCTGCTGCTGCATAACTCCTATGGGGAAGGCACCGTGGTTGACATTACGGGGGAAGAAGGTATTGGTGAAAGTGCAAAGTTGACATTATGGAGGGGAGAGGGCATGGTGAAAGTGCGGAATTCATCTCATGACTTAGCTAGAATGCTGGTTATGTAGCATAAATTCAGTACGTGTTGGATAAATGAAGAAAGCTGCATATGTGGTTCACATAACTTTTCTGTAGGGACGTGTGGATAACCCATCTCATTTCAATCCCTAAGGAACCATTCGAGGCCAGTGGGATTATTTACCACGTTACAGATGAGGAAACTGAGGCTAAGTGAGGTTAGGTCACTTTGACTAAAGTCAAAACTAGAGACGGAATTCTTGACTCCACAGCCTGTGTAATTCTTTCAGACTCTTTTACTGAGTAGAACAAAGGAATGAGTTTGACCCCTGCATTCAGAGTTTTAAATGTGAGCCGCAACTTTGGAAATGGACTAAATTTCCGTGTCCTTGGGCAAGATTCTCATCTCTGTCCTGCCTTTCTACCTGGCATTCCAGCATGATGGTGACAATCAGCCAAGCAGGCTGTAAGACCACTTTATTAAGAGGACAACGCTGCATGCGTGAAGGTTTTCTGCTCTTTCCGGTAGCCTCACCTGTTTATCCCTCTAGGCCCAATTCAAACATTCCCTCCACCGGGAAGCCACCCCTAACGGTTTCAGGCAAAATGAATGAACATAGGCGCTCGCAGTAGCCTTTCTAAACTGTAATCATAACATATATCGCCCCGAGGCCTGCAGTCAGGCTGTATCTGTTAACCCGTTACCAAATATGTGCGGTCATACAAACCACCCCCAAAACTCAGTAGCTTAAAATCACAAGCTATTGAGCTTAAAATCACATTCCTGCGCATGAGGGAGGGGGCTGGGTTGTGCACAGCAGACAGATGGGGTGGCTTTGTTGCACGGGTCTCCCTTTTTCCTCCTGGGACCAGCTGGCCAGGGCACTGTCTTCCCATGGCAATGGCAGAAGTGCAGGAGGACCTGTGGAAACATACAGCCCTGATAAGGCCTAGGCTGGGGACTGGCCATTGTTTCCGCCCACATGCAGTTGGCCAAACCCAAGTCAGGTCCCTGGGGAGCACACTCCGGGGGTCAGAGGGCACCCTGCAATGAAGCCATAGCAAGAACTGGATGCAAGAAAGAGGAAGAGTCAGAACCAACAAAGTTCCCCTGCCCTGTTATATCAGCAGACGGTGGGGTGGGGAAGAGAATCAACACCTGCTTCTCTGTCTATACTTTCTCCTCTGCCTGGGGCTGGCAGCTCATAGGTATTTCACTGATGTTTGCCAAGGTCCAAAAGAGTTCCCAGTCTTTTACTCTAGAGCAAAGGTTGGCCAGCTATGACTGCAGGCCCAAACTGGCTTTGTTTTTGTGCCAACAGAGTGCGAAACATACAAATGTTTGGGGGAAAAAAAAAAATCCAAAGAATAATATTGAATGACCCATGAAAGTTCTATGAAATTCAGATTTCAATATCCATAAAGTTTTATTGGAACACAACCACACCCATTTCTCTGTGTATCCTCTGTGGGTGCTTTAGAGCAAAACAGCATAGCTGGAGTTGCCATGGAGACAGTGTGTCTGTCTCCAGAAGCCTGAAACTATCTTGGCTTGTACAGAAACTCCTTGCCACCGCTGCTCTACAGGATAAAGAAACAGAAAGCGCCAAGGAGGTGACTGCAGTGCCCGAGAGGACAGTTATCAGCCTGATTAAGCCCGATGCGTATTTGGAGTTAATGATGTCCCCCTTTGTTTCCTAGTAATCAGAGGCCCGCGACACCCATGAGTCACTGATCTGGAGGCGTCCCCTGGCGCAGCGCTTCATGACCCAGCGGCGCCCGGCCCAGTGAAGCCACCGTGTGTCCAGCATGGCCGCGCTGCTCCTGGGCGCGGTGATGCTGGTCCTTCAGCTCCAGCTAGTGCCTTCGCGCCCCGCCATGCCTGGGGCCGAGCCGAGCCAGCAGGAGCTTGTGCGGAAAGCGGCGACCTTCCAAGAAGAGATCCGGGACGGCGCGGCGCCCAATGGCTCCGTCCAGCAGCTGCCCCAGACCATCATCATCGGCGTGCGCAAGGGCGGTACCCGCGCGCTGCTGGAGATGCTCAGCCTGCATCCCGACGTGGCTGCCGCGGAGAACGAGGTGCACTTCTTCGACTGGGAGGAGCATTACAGCCAAGGCCTGGATTGGTACCTCAGCCAGATGCCCTTCTCCGCCCCGCAGCAGCTCACGGTGGAAAAGACCCCCGCGTACTTCACGTCGCCCAAAGTGCCTGAGCGGGTCCACAGCATGAACCCGTCCATCCGGCTGCTGCTCATCCTGCGGGACCCGTCGGAGCGCGTGCTGTCCGACTATACCCAAGTGTTCTACAACCACGTGCAGAAGCACAAGCCCTACCCGTCCATCGAGGAGTTCCTGGTGCGCGACGGCCGCCTCAACGTGGACTACAAGGCTCTCAACCGAAGCCTGTACCACGTGCACATGCAGAACTGGCTGCGCTTCTTCCCGCTGCGCCGCATCCACATCGTGGACGGCGATCGCCTCATCAGGGACCCTTTCCCCGAGATCCAGAAGGTCGAGAGGTTCCTGATGCTGTCGCCGCAGATCAATGCCTCGAACTTCTACTTTAACAAAACCAAGGGCTTTTACTGCCTGCGGGACGGCGGCCGGGACCGCTGCTTACACGAGTCCAAAGGTCGGGCGCACCCCCAAATCGACCCCAAACTCCTCAATAAGCTGCACGAATATTTTCACGAGCCAAATAAGAAATTCTTCGAGCTTGTGGGCAGAACATTTGACTGGCACTAATGTGCGAAAAGCTAGGCTCAGAACGTTTCCTATTGTAAATTGTGGTGTACATCTAGCGGAAGAAGAAAACAAAGAATTTTAAAAGGACATTTAAGCTATAATTTATTTGTAAAATCCATAAATTACTTCTGTACAGTATTAGATTCACAATTGCCATATATACTAGTTATATTTTTCTACTTGTTAAATTGAGGGCATTTTGTATTGTTTTTCATGGTTGTTAACATTGTGTAATATGTCTATATGAAGGAACTAAAATATTTCACGGCAAAGAAAAAAAAAATTCTGGAGACGCTGTCTTTTTTGAATATAATTAACTTGCCCCAACTCAAAATAGCTGTCTGTGTTCACTCATTGCATAATCATGGTTACTAAAAAAAGTTTTTCATAGCTATTCTGTTCCTCTCCACTGCTCTCCTTTTTTTCATTGCCTTTTTAAATTTTTAATGTCTCTCTGGGGTCATCAGATTTATTTTTTATTCGCATTGTGAGATTTATCTTCACTAAGAACCCCTGTTATTCTTGGAGGTGACAGTTTCACCTGTTCCCAACTTCAGCAGGCCCTTGAGTGTGGATTTTAAATCCATGTAAACTCCAAGCGGACAGAGCAATTAAGGCTGGAGAAGGAGTAACTAGCTTGCTTCCAAGAGTGCGTGAACTTACTTCCTGTTGCAGCAATAGCAGAAACTACAATAAAGGAAATCGAACCATTGACCTTCAGAATGATCTTGAGGCTGTGCACTTTTCCTGAGGTGGCAGTGGGTCTCCAAAAAGCCACTGAGAATAGAAAAGAGAAATTGCAAAATCCATGTCTGTCGCTATCTTTCAGATTCTGTGAAAAGCTAACTAAAGGGATAACCATTTGGTTGGGCTGGCAGTCTATTTCGCAAAAGATCAATAGGCAGTTATAGACATGGTCTCCATATGCCCTGAGATACAGGTAGGTGTATGTTTAAAAATTAGCTCCCAGGAGTTCCTTCTGTGGCTCGGCGGCAAGGAACATGACTAGTATCCAGGAGGACTCGGGTTCGATCCCTGGCCTCACTCAGTGGGTTAAGGATCTGGCATTGCCTTGAGCTATGGTGCAGGTCACAGTGGCGCCTCCGATCAGGCGTTGCTGTGACTGTGGTGCAGGCTGGCAGCTATAGCTTCGTTGGACCCCTAGCCTGGGAACTTCCATATGATGCAGGTGCGGCCCTCAAAAAGCAAAATAATAATAATAATCATAATACACATAAAAATAAGCTCCCAATTTGGAGTCCTAAAGGTGAAAGGAAATTTAAATTCCCATGGGTTGAAACTGAAAAGAGGGAAGTGCCAGGCAGAGGGCAGAGGATAAGCCCTCATTTCAGTTTCACTTCTGCCCTGAAAAACTGGGTCATTAGAAGTGGTCAGTCAGGCCCTCTGAGCCTCAGGTTTCTCACGCATTCTTCATTCAGTCAGCCTTTTACAGAATGAAATAAATCAGATTGTTTTTCTTATTGCAAATGCACACTGTATTCGTTGCAGTAAAACAAAAAATACAAGCAAGCAGAGTAAACCCGTCCCCTGAGGTAGTTTCTGCTTAAGGCAGAGGAGTGAACTAGACATGGCAGATAAGAACTCATTGAAACTTCCCACAAGTAACCCCAGGACGGAGTGAATTATTAGCACAAGTTCAAAGAGTCAGAAATGGGCACAAAGAAGATAAGGATCTTGCCCAAGTTCATAGTGCACTTAGCGTCAAAACACAGGGAGTTTTTTGGTATGTTTTGTTTTTTCTACCCAACTTTCTCGAAACTCAGATGGAAAGACCCAGACTCAGAGACAGCTCTCCTGACATATTCCTTCCCTGGTGCCGGTTGTCTCCCATCCCAGGAGGTGGGCCTGACAGAGGAAAGGGGCGAGAATGGGCCTGAGGCTTGCTCAGTGGTGTTATCAAGTGAGTCATCTGGGTTATGCTTTAGCAGCTGCAGCCTGGCGTGGCCTTAGCTTGGCCCATGCCCCACCCTGGGTCTTGCACAGACAGCAGAGAGAGCGCCTTCACTCTATCTTCATTAAGGTTGTCACTAACCAGCCAACACCCCAGAGGGTGTGGCAGAAATACAGCCAGCTCCCTGTTCACGCAGAACTTGGTCATCTGCAGAGCATTTCCCGCTGTAGCACATCATTGGCTCTTGCTTGTATCTTGTCCACTCAAGACCGAAATCATAAGGAGTTCCCTGGTGGCCTAGAGGCTAAGGATTCAGCATGGTCACTGCTGTGCCTCAGGTTTGAATCCTGGACAGGGAACTTCTGCATGCCGCAGACGTGGCCAAAAACAAACAAACAAACAAACAAAAAAGTGGGGGGACCCACAAAGGTGAAACTGAGTTATCAAGGGTGCTCGGGAAATGGTGACAGAGTGGAGACTCCACTGAAATTTTCTGACTCCTAAAAGGATGCTCTTTGCAAAATACCGATGCATGCCTGTGCCCTCATGGGGACGGCGGGGTCGGAAGGTGGCCAGTGGCAGTGGAGGAGCAGAAGACAAGCACAGGAGACAAGATCCAGCTGCTGGAGATGACGTAGCTGGGGGTAGGGGCTGGGCTAGTTTTAAATGATCGGTAGGTATAAATTCAGTAATTGCTGGTTTGGGGTGTGGGTCTTAACTAAAGATGTGTTTGTGGGGTCCTACCCCGGGCAAGGGCTCAGAGGTCCTTATGGCTGTTTCCATCTATTTACGGCGCAGCCCCAGCCATGTGGAAAAGCCTTTGCTCCACACCTAGCCCAGGCCCTTGCCTCTCAGCTGAGTACTGTCGAATTCCGAAGAGGCCCTCAGGGGATCAGGGCCACCTTCACAGAGGCCCAGATGCAGTGACTCAGGAGTCACATGGGCACCTGATCTCTCTCCAAACACGCCTGATACTGAGCCTAGAACAAAGAAAGATGCTGAGGCAAGGGAGTGAGGTTGCTGCCACGACTGGCCCGGGCTCAGGAGTAGCCTAGGGCCTAGGGGCCTTTGGGTGACAGCCCTCCAGAGGGGAGGCTGAGAGCCTTGGAGCAGAGCCTCCGCTGTTGTATTTGGACTCTTCATTTCCCTAGAAGCTTCTGAGTCACGACAGTCCCTTGCGTTCTTCCAGAAATCAGATAGTGCTGAAATCCTGTTAACACTCTTTGGCTGTCAACTCACAGCCTGCACATTTTCTATTTCAGCAAAATAAGGGTGTGCCCCTGAGCACAGCGTGCCTTGGTCTTTGCATCCTGGGAGGCTTTGCTCAGCGGAAGGCAGATGTAGGGCAGAAGAGGACAATGAGCAGGGTGCCTGACACTTACAGGACTGCAATCCGAGACCACTGCAAGGGCTCGGATATTTACTAAGATTACATTTTTTCTTTTGAGTCCCTACTCTGTGCTTAGCGTGGAATTAAGCTCTCAGGAGCGGGAGAAGGTTAATGCAAGAGCAAACAGGCATTAACCGTTTTGTGTTTAAATTAACAACAACAACATGGGAGGGCTAGGAAGGTCTTTCTGTGTTTAAAACTAAAAAGAGCATGGAAAGGCTAGGAAGGGAGGTGGCTTTACCTGTGTGCAGACTGGCCCGTGCAGTGTGTTTGGTACTTTCTCACTGAATTCAAGACCATCCCAGGGAGGGATCAACCAACCCCATTATAGAGAGCAGGGAACTGGTCGCTTGGAAATGGACCTGCCCTCATTGTTTCAGCAGAAAGAGAGGAATACTGCTCACTCTAGGGGGGTTGTTGTCCTAGAGATGGGGACTGTTGGAGTCCAGGATCGTTGAGTAAAAGATGAGAGGTGACAGAGACATCTTATCTTTCACCATGACGATACTCCAGAGTTGTAAGAGGTGGTCGCATGGCTAGAGCTGTGACACAGGTCACTTAGCCTGCGGGCCACAGGACCCTGGTCTTTTCACAGGAAGGCTTTTCGGAGGAGTTGCCACAGGGCCAGAGCACAGGACAGGGGGCACCGGACATGACCAGAGCAGAGCGTTCTGCCAAGGGCCCCTTGAGGAATCGAGACAGTGGTGCTGGGGATGGGGAAGGAGGTAGACTCAGGCAAGAGACTCTTCACTGTGCATGAGGGTGGGTTCAGCCTACTGGGAACTCACCCCGTGTCAGACACTGTGTCCTTGACATCTGCTTTCCAAGTGGTAAGAGCTTACTTTGCAGGCACCCACGTCTCCATGTCTCCTGTGCAGGTGTATCTGCCTTATAAAAATAACTACCATGTTTTGCCTGCCTGCTATGTGCCTGGTGTTTTAAATACCTTCTATTCCATATGGCAGTTCTGCAGATTAGGAAATGGCACAGTACTCCTCATTTCACAGAGGAGGAAACAAACTCAGAGGCTAAAGGACTTGCCCAAAATGCCAGAGCCATCGATTGACTGATTGTTACAACTGGAGTTTAGTGCCCAATGTCTGTATCTACCAGGCTTCAGTCCATGTAATTGTGGGTAATGGGGGGAAGGAATAGAGCACAAGTGTATGTCTGTGAGGCAGAGCTTGTAGAAATGATGGGCATCTGGAATGGGAGGATGCAGAGAGAGACATTTATCAGATCGATCGTCTTCAAGCAAAGTGTGGTGGGGACCTGATATAAGGGGCAGGGGATACAGCGTGTTCCTTCCTGGCAGATGTTCATTTAGGAAGTCTGAACTTCAGATAAAGACCAGAGCACCCAGCAGAGCTCCAAGTGGCAGCCAGGGATGAGGGGCAACACTATACTCTAGCTGAGATGCTTGACTGAACTGTTTTGATGTAAGAAATGACCTTGGGTCTTCAGTTCATTCAATATCCAGATCTTTACGTGAACTGAGAGAAGCAAGTAGAGCCAGGAGCTCTGGGTGATCCGACTCCACCGGTGATTAGCTGCAAATGCTCAGAACCTCAGTGTCCTTCTCAGTATAAATGGGCTGGCACCTCCTGAGCTTTGCCTTGGGGAGTATTCAACTAGACATAGGAAGTGAAAACCATAAACTCGGCGGATGCGTTGCTTAGTCGTTAAGAGCATTTAGAACATTGGCAAGCTGACCCAAACTGGTTTTAAATAATCAGCAGGTGCCCACTGCCTTGGTTTTCCCACCCGTTTCCCAGCTTCAGGACTGTAGCCCTGGCCATCGGTACCCCATCCAGACCCCATTTACCAGGGAAGTGTCCCATTCCCACCATCAGCCGGAAGAGTTTGCTGCTAAAACTCACTCTGTACTGTGAACATTACCCTGTACTAAGCATTTCTCTAGTTGCCAACCGCTGCCTTCCCTGGAGGTGCCTGAGATGTTGTGTCCACCCTCCTCCTTGATTTCCTTGGGGGTGCCTTGACTAGTGATTGACTAATGTGGGGTGAGGAGCTGAGCTGTGTGGAAGGAGCCCAGCCTCATGGTCTCTGGGCAGGGCAACCTCTAGGGTACAACCTATACTCCAGAACTGCTCGTGGGAGCGGGCTAAAGCTGGACTTTTGCTGAGACCTCACTTTTGCTTAGTTCCTTCTCCTACTTTAATCTGGGTCCAGCAGGGCAACCTCTAGGGTACAACATATGCTCCAGGACCCCTCGTGAGAGCAGGCTGAAGCTGGACTTTTGCTTAGACCTCTCTTTTTTCTTAGTTCCATCTCCTTTAATCTGTGTCCCTTGGCGTCTTACGTATTTCATTCTTAGTAGATGACTTGCCCAAGAATGTAGGAATCCCCACTTCAAGCTTTGCTTCCAGGGTGTCCCATCTAAGACGGTAAACTTGCACACATGTCTTATGCTCTCTGTATTTCATATACATAATATGACCAGCCCATAGGGTTGCTATTGTTTTTCTAGTTCAACAACAGGCAATAGAGAATAAGCCTGTTTTATCCTCTGACATATAAAAGTGCTAAATACGGTAATAGACACAATTCTTACCAAGTGATAGCCTCTTCTTTGGCTTATCAGACTGTCAACATAATGTTCACGCACCAACATCAAACTCCACCTTCAAGAAAACTTTCTGGTTCCCACAAATATGAGGGTATCACTCTATCTTAATTATGATACCAGATGTGGCACTTAGCATAGAGCCTGCCACATGGAGGAAGTCCTTGTTTATGGACTGAATTGTAATTCTGGGCTTATTGTCAGTCTGATGTGAAACCGTCTCCACCATACCCCCGCTTCATAATCTGAACTCCTGGGAACACCTTCTCTGGGCCAGGTACAGCTAACACTTCATAATACGTCATAGTACTTACTCCTTACAAAATTCTGGGGGGGTAATCAGCCTGAGTGTTTCTTACCTTCATATCACCAGCGAACAGAACAATGCCTGGTACAGGAGTTAAAAGTTTTTATTGACTAACTGAATCATTGCCATGCCCAAGCTCTTTCCACTATGCCGTCCTAAATAACCACTTCCTGAATCTTGGAGTAGCGCAGAATCCAGTATTCTCTCAAAGGCAACCCAGTGCCTCTCCAAATTATCTACTAAAATTCACACTTCCTGTAACTATATCTCTATCCCCTTGGCTTCCTCCAATGGACAGGAGTTCCGCCACCAGTTGTCATGAAGAACAAATCTCATTCCACTTTTTTCATATTGGCACACTAGAATGAACACTGGCCTTGGATTCTGAAGACCTGAACTTAGAGAATCTTCATAGCTGTGTGACCTTGGGCAATTTTCCTAACTTCTCTGAATTTCTGATATCTTTCTGCAAAACAAGATAAATGATACCTTCTTTGCAGATAGTCTATGAGTTTTGCATGGTTAGAGGCCAATGTACAAAATGAGATGACAATTCTATAAAAACTCTCATAATATTGATAAGTAATTCAATTCTCATGACTGGTGACCTCTGTGATAGAGGCTAATGGGATGATAGCTGCGTAGTAGCTAGAAACTGGCTGTGTATTATCTCATTTGACCTTCAGGTCAACCTCTGAGACAGGTACTACTTTTTTTTTTTTTTTTTGCCACACCCACAGCATATGTAATTCCCCTGGGCCAGGGATGGAATCTGAACTGCAACTGTGATCTGTGCCACAGCTGTCGCAACGTCAGATCCTTAACCTGCTGCATCACAGCAGGAACTCCAATAGGTACTACTACTATTAACCTCATTTTATGGATGGGGAATCCAAGGCACGGAGATATGAGGTAATCTTCCCTGTCACGTGGCTGGTAAATAACAGCCAGCTTTGTTCTCTGGGCGGTCTGTCTTCAAGGCCAGCCCACTTAGCCTCTAGTCTACCCTGCCATCCAGTGCAGAAAATAACCGTCTTCCCAACATACCTTCCGAGATCCCCAGTCCCAGGTGTACACACTCTGTGTCATCTTCTCCTCTGAAATAAGACGGCAAGACTTTTAAAGAAGATGAGATATTCACTCTCTGTATTAGGTTACATTGTATGGTGAGGATAACGGGATGTGAGTCTATCGTGTTATCTAAGACTCCAATTTAGCAAACCGGAGAGAGAGAGAGAGGAGAGAAAGAGATTCTCCTACCGCTATTGAAAAAGTCACCCGCCATGTGAGAGGCCCAGGAAAGGGTGACATAGCAAGGGGTGGCGGTGGCCAGCAATACTGAACTGCCCCCCCCTCCCCAGCTGGCAGCCAGCAAGAAAACAAAAGCCACAATCCTACGCTTGCAAAGAACTCAAGTTTTCCAAAAAGCTGTGAGCTAGGAAGAGGGTCCCAGTGTCCAGGTGGGAACAGTTCTGGCTGAGACCTTGACTTCCACCCCGTGAGGGCCTTGCTTGGACTCCTGCCTCATGGAAACTGAGACAATAGATGCGTGTTGGTTCAAGCTGCTAGATTTGTAGTACTTTGTTATGTAATAGGAAAATTATACAAAGACTTAAGTCCACTTTCCAGCCATTCTTCTCAGTTTATACTCACTTTTCCATACTCTCTCATGAAAACAAACAAGACATATGGCTTTTTGATACCCAAGGAATGCATGTCTGTTAAATGAAAACCAGATACTTTGAGTAAGATTATTCAGAAATAATCACGGTCAACGTGTTGATTTGTGTCGTTTCAGGTTTTTCCAACACACATGTATGTGTGTCTGGGTGTGTAGTCAGAGTAAATTATATATTTTTGGAATTCCCATGGTGGCACAGTGGAAACAAATCCGACTTGGAACCATAAGGTTGCGGGTTCGATCCCTGGCCTCATTCAGTGGGTTAAGGATCCAGCGTTGCGTGTAGGTCGCAGACGCAGCTCGGATCTGGGGTTGCAGCAACAGCTCCAATTCGACACCTAGCCTGGGAATCTCTGTATGCCTCGGGTGCGGCCCTGAAAGGACAAAAGGCAAAAAAAAAAAAAGTAAATTATATATTTTTGATAACTCACTCAGATACCTGAGAGTAAGATCAGCTGATAGCTCTCCATTGACAGAGCTGGAAGAGATCTCAGTTCTCTGAGTCAGTCTTCTTGTTTGATGGCAGAAAGATGTAAGGTGTAGAGAAGTCAAGTCACTCTTCATGCAGAATAGAGAAAACTCAGAACTGCTTCCTAATACCTCCTACGCTTTACGTTTAGTGTCTAATTCTCCATCTTCCCCAGGTGGATGCCTGCGTTTTCTCTGACACTGATGTCTCACAGTGTTTTTCAGACTTAATTTCTTTGGTGGAACATTTGCTAAGATAGCTGACTTTCCCCAGAGTGAGTGTTCTAAGAGAGGAAGCAAAAGTTGCTCGTGTTTCAAAGTGAAAGCACTGCCACGTTGTATTGTTTCTACAGGGCCAGGCCAGACTGGGTGGGAAAGGACCACTTTGGGAGCTAAGTAATAGGAGGCATGGTTTCTGGGGCACCCTTTTGGGTACTGGCTGCCATTCTTGGTTGTTCCTTGACAATAAAATGGACAGAACACATACTTAAGGTGTATTTTTTGGTCATATTTAAAAGGGGGATTAATAGAGCTATGAGCTTTCATGCGACTTAGAGTCCATTATATAAATGTAAAGTATCATTATTATAAGTCCTCAGGATGTAATTTCCACCGTTTTGACCTAAAGTATTTGCCTATATTCAAGCCAATCTTTTGATGCTGTGTGATGGTGATTACATGATTTTGCATAAATCATATGCCCCATAAGCAGAACGGAGCCAAGTACACACTGCTGCTTATACTCTATTTTATTATAACTCCACCAAACCCTTTGAGAAACAAGATACACTTAGAACAAACTGTGGACTAGTCTTAGCTGAGAAACTGATCTCTAGGTAGGGAGCCCCACAGGACCTCTTAGATAATTTTTCTGTGTACAGCAGTCAGACAAGAACGCATGGCGGACTCCATTGCCGCTGTCCTTAATTTGCAAGTTCTATCTTTAGTAGCGATTTACATTTTCCACACAATTAAAGACTGTACCTGGTTCTGATGTGCATGCCAAGTATCCAGCTCAGCTGTGGTTCACATTGTTTTTGCCTCTGTGTATCTGTTTACCTGCTTCCCAGGAAGAAAACCAGGTTTTAAGTCTTGACATTATTTGTGCTAATACTGGACAGATCTGATCAGTTTGCTCGTATGTTAAGTAGGAGTAAGATTTTTTTTTTCAGAAATTGCCGTGCATCTTAAAGGCCGTGAACACAGCTAGACACTGAGTAGGCATTCAACACATGTGCATTCACTGCCCTTTTATTTTATTTTATTTTTGTCTTTTTGCCTTTATCTAGGGCTGCACCCACGGCATATGGAGGTTCCCTGGCTAGGGGTCTAACAGGAGCTGTAGCCGCCGGTCTACGCCACAGCCACAGCAACACGGGATCCGAGCCGCGTCTGCAACCTACACCACAGCTCACGGCAACACCGAATCCTTAACCCACTGAGCAAGGCCAGGGATCAAACCTGCAACCTCATGGTTCTTAGTCGGATTTGTTACCGCTGAGCCACGAAGGGAACTCCTCACTGCACTTTTAATACAGTCTTCGCGGACCCCTCCACAGAGTCCGTGAGTAAGGCATGACTGTTGGAAATACAAGAGCCCTTTGAGCCTCACTGCCCGTTGTGAACATCAAGGCCGACACATCCAAAATCAACGAGCTCTTGTCGTCCCTCTAAATGTAAACATTCATATAAATCCAGGCCATGGATAAGCAAACATGATTTTTGAGAGAGCTGAGTAATTCACGTCTATTTGCTTTTCTGAAATGTTCATGTAAGGAAGAAGATAAGTTTCAATGGCCTCATTGTTCCTTTCTTCTCTATACATGGCAGATGTAGATTAAAAGTCATTTAAAAAGAAAATCTTTCCCAGGAGTTCCCTAGCGACTCAGGAGGCTAAGGATCTGGCATTGTCACTGCTAAGGCTCGGGTTGGTGCTGTGGTGCAGGTCCGAGCCCTGGCCTGGGAACTTCCCCGTGCTGCAGGCATGGCCAAAAAAAAAAAAAAGGAAAAAGAAAAAAACTGTCCTCCACTAAATAGTTTGGAAATTTACTTAATTTGGTAGAGAAGGCTTCTAGCTATTCTCCAAGGATATGAAATGACTGTTTTCAATTAGCTGTCATTTCTCTCCTCTGTATTAAAATTTCTCTATCTTTCTCTTTTTTATTTTATTTTTTTAGGACCACACCCATGGCATATGGAAGTTCCCAGGCTAAGGTCGAATTGGAGCAGCATCCTCCATCCATCCCCTACACCACAGCTCGCAGCAATGCTGGATCCTTAACCCACTGAGCGAGCCAGTGATCGGACCCATGTCCTCCCAGACAGTATGTTTGGTCCTCTTAACTCTCTGAACCACGACGGGAACTCCTAAATCACTCCTTTAAAATCCAGTTGGTCCCATGTCTTGGTGTACAATGTCTCGCTTAACGTCCCCCTCACCCCCGGGGTGCGGCAACTTGAAAGAGTTTAAAATATCGAGATATATTTTATCCATGCCCAAGTAGTCATTAAAATGCAATCTTCCTCTCATTCACAGTCACCAAATGGTAAAGTCCACTCAAGTGTGTGTATACTGATGACTGGATAAACAAATATGGCCCTAGCCAGACAAAGGAAAATTGTTCAGCCATGAAAAGGAAAGAAGTTCTGATGCATGCTGCCACATGGATGAAGCTTGAAAGCTTTATGCTGACTGAAATAAACCAGACACGAAAGAACAAATATTGTATGATCCAATTACATGAAATCACTGAAATGGGTAAAGTCAGAGAGACAGAAAGTAAATTAGAAGTTATCAGGGGCTGGAGGGGGAGGATTATTATTTAATAAATATAAAGTTTCTACTGGATTATGATAAAGTTTTGGAAATAGTGGTGACTATGTACTTTTTTTTGTGTGTCTTTTTAGGGCCACAACCTTGGCATATGGAAATTCCCAAGCCAGGGGTTGAATCAGAGGTGCAGTTGCTGGCCATAGCAATGCCAGATCTGAGCCGTGTCTGCAACCTATACCACAGCTCACAGCCATGCCAGATCCTTAACCAACTGAGTGGGGCCAGGCACTGGAGAGAAGTGGATTTAAAATGTTATGCAAACTGTACCTTGTCATTGTAGAAATGGAAGTGGTGCTTGAAAGTTTGTCTTCTGAGACTTGAATGCAGGAGAGGAGATATGGAAGAAGGCAGCTGAAGAAGCTGATTTCATGAGAGATTTTGTGGAATTCTGGGTAGAGCAGGATTTCCTTAAGGTCCAGTGAAAAAGTGGCTCCAGACGGGGGTTGTACAGGCACATGTGTCATATACACAGCTGGTGTCAAGCCTTTGAGATTCAGGGGTGTTGCTATTGTAGAAAACTTACGTTGTATGACCCAATGAAAGCTCAACCAGACAAACAATCCACAGGGCAGTGAGAATGAGTTGATAATGGTGAGCACGATAAACCCTTTTTGGGGATCCAACAAGGAACTGGAAGAAGCTCATGAGAGGAAATGAGACCTTGTGATCGAGCTAGGAAGATTTGATGGCACCATGATTTTGGATTGCATGTAAATAAGATCTTGCTTGCTTAAAACATTAACATCTTTGGTATATTCTGTCTCCTTAAACCTTGGCAATGATTCTTTAGAGGAGAGGACATTGAGGCTGGGGTTTGAGCCAGGACTGTCTCAAAGTATAACCAACCCTTCCCATCCCACAACACGGAATCTGTCTTCACTTTTGCTTTGCTCTCATTCCTATCCTGCAGGTGCACCATTTTAACATTTGCATAATCATATCACGTGATGTATTTTACTATCACTACACTAGTGACAATGGATCTTTCCTGTTGAAGACTCTGGCATATTCATAGCATTCAAAATGACAACAGCTAAGGTTTCAAACACTCCATGCTTGGTTCTGCTTCCTGTGAAAAATGCTTGGAGTTTCAAAACACTTAAGCTCTTGTTCCATCAGAGTGAGGGCTGATAGAACCTAGCAGTTTTCAGATGTAGTGGAATTGTTGTTTCCTTGGCAATCTCATAATTCAAACTGTTTCAAGTTTTTAAATGTCATGTTTGTGGTATACTGTAGACAGTCATTAATAAACATGGGCAGCTTTGTGAGGTTTAGATAACGGCGGTAAAAAAAAACAAAAGGAACAGGGGCATCTATGCAGAAGACAGGCAGATGGTGTGGGGAGCTCCATCTCTGTAGCTAGCTGGCATTTGCATGGAGTTCAGGTTGTCTGTATTAGCTGTGATTCTCATAGGGATGTTAGCACTTCTCCACTTGCATACTTTGATGGCTGCCCACTTATGGAATATAGGTTTGCTCTTTGGGGTTTAAATGTGTCATTCAAAACCTTTTTTTTGTTTTTTTTGTTTTTTTTTTTTTTTTGTCTTTTTGCCTTTATCTAGAGCCGTACCCGCAGCATATGGAGGTTCCCAGGCTAGGGGTCTAACAGAAGCTGTAGCTGCTGGCCCTCGCCACAGCCACAGCAACGTGGGATCCGAGTCGCATCTGCAACCTACACCACAGTTCACGGCAACGCCGGATCCTTAACCCACTGAGCAAGGCCAGGGATCGAACCCTCAACCTCATGGTTCTTAGTCGGATTCGTTAACCACTGAGCCACGATGGAAACTCCTGTTCTGACTCCCTTTGATCAATGAACTCTCTGACATTATTTTAGCTGGCATCTTAATTCAATACGTAAAGCTATTCAGTAACAGTGCTGGAGCACTGCCCTTCCCCAAGCACCAAGCAAATGCTAGACAGTGTGAAAGACACTTAGCATAGACTGTCTTCTCTCAACAGTCCAGATGTTAGAGAAAAGAAAATGAAGGGAGGGAACTTAAGCGGCTCTGTATAGAGATTTTAAAAGGAAGATCTCTTTCTCCTTTTCACATCTCACATTGTTTCTATTACTTTATTTTATTATATTATTTCTGGAGGGGCCCCAGCCACAGCACTTGGAAGTTTCCAGGAGAGGGATCAAACCTGTACCACTGCAGTGACCAGAACCCCAGCAGTGACAGTGACAGATCTTTAACACACTGGGCCACCAGGGGACTCCCTCCCATGGTTTCTAGATGGATATGCCTTTCAAAATATACAGATCCATTTCTCAAAGACACTTTTGGGGAACTTTATTGAGATATGTTAGATTTTGCTTGAATATTCTGAAGGCATCCTACTGCTCTATATAACATGTGGCACAGCGGGCTGCACTTCAGAACTTGGTACCCTGAGCCTCTGGGTCGGTAGCCATGTGTGTTGGTGAACCGGCGCTAGCCAAAACCACAAACAGCGCCAGAGAGGGTGGCCTTGGAATCTTGGCAGGACACGCATTGATAGCCCCCAGGCAGCTGGAAGCTGCATATTCTCCTTCTGCAGCTCCTATGCTATTTGTTCTCTTCATTTTGAAAAGTGGGAAACCGAGGGGCTGTGCAGCCCAGTTTAAGAAATGGATGCATAGAGTAAGAGATTTTGTCTATTTATTTATTACTTTGTATTGTTTTTTAATTTTATTAGAGTCTAGTTGACTTACAGAGTTGTATTACTCTCAGGTGTACAGCAAAGTGAAGCATTATACATGCTCTTTTTTCCCATACAGGCTATTACAAACTACTGAGTAGATTACCATGTGCCATAAGGTACGTCCTTGTTAACTACCTATCTTATACAATAGTGTATATGCTATTCCCATCCTCCTTATTCCTCCTCCTATGGGTTCCTCTATGGTAATCATAAGTTTTATTTTGAAATCTTTGAGTTTGCTTCTGTTTTATAAATAAGTTCTTTTGTATTATTTTTATTAGATTCCACATGTATCATATGATATTTTTCTTTGTGTGACTTACTTCATTTAGTTCTCCACGTCCGTTCATGTTGCTGTAAATGGCATTATTCTGATCTTTTTTACGGCTGAGTAATATTCCATTGTACATATGTACCACACCTACAAGGCCAATCTATAATTTAGAAGCAGGAGCTAAAATGGTTATTAAACAAAAATATAGATGATTGCTCTAATACTCCAGTAATATTTTAAAATTAATCGTGATAAAAGTAAATGACTATTTCATCCATCAAATTATTAAGTATTTAAATATATAGGTACGTATATAATTTATGCAGATATAATGTGTAACACTAGTAAAAATCTATGAATAAATTGGGACACGCTTATACAATCTCAGATTCAAATGGTAAAAACATTCTGGAAAGCAACTGAACAATACACATCAAAGTCCTTAATAATCAGTAGCGTCTTTTGCAGACTAATTCTGCTGAAATAAATCTCTTTTTAAAAAATAGCAATACCTGAGACAAAGACTTATGAAAAAAAGATTACTTTGAAGTGATGGTGCAAAAGTGATACTGAAAGCAACCAGGCTATCTATTAAGACATACATATGCTATCAGTCGATCTAAAAATGTACTTATTAAAATAATATATAAAATGAGAGCTCTTGCATGAATATTTTTCAAACGTCAACCCACCTGGCATAAAGGTCTGGCACAAATCCTGCTATGGAAAAAATATCCTCTAACTGTAAATTTTCTAAGCCTCTGGGTCAGTAATCATTTGTGTAACTGATTCGGTATTAGCCAAGATTATAAACAATACTAGAAATTTTGCCATTGAAATATTAGCTGGGTTTGCACTGATGACCACAAGATGTGGTCATACAGAAATTCTTTTCCTGGAGCTAGAGATGGATGATTGATTAAACATTTTGGTACTTAGGATTAATCCTGAGAATGGAACCTAAGGAAGGAAAATAAAATGAAGGGCAACCACAGAAAGTCTTACTAAACAATGATATGCATTGTAATAAAATTTATAGTAGTCAAAGCTTCTAAAATATCAAATAGGAAGAACCTGCATATCAAATGGGCAGGATATGATTAAGTAGCTTGTGGCCTAGTCATGCAATGGTGTACTATGGAGTCTTTGGGTAGGATTTTTTAGAAAGCAACACGAAAATATGGGGAAATGGTAATAATGCTAATTAGAAAATGCAAGATAAAAATAAATATTCGATTACAACATGTAAAAAATACTCTACACCAGGAGAACTGCAAATTATTCAGTGAAGTGCTAACTGGGTGGTTTGTTTAGGGAGGTTGTAGTTTTTTTTCTGTATTTTTTTCCTCCTTTTCTCTCAACCTCTAATTTTTACTAATCTATAATGAAAACATATCATAACATTTTTCTGTATTTTTTTCCTCCTTTTCTCTCAACCTCTAATTTTTACTAATCTATAATGAAAACATATCATAACATTTCCTTGGGTCAGGACCCAGGAAAGAAAGTATCCTGACTTCTCTCCATCCACCCACCCATATCCTGCTGGATGTTGGCTGAATTTATTGGTTAAATCTAACTGGAAATAAGAATACGGTCCCTAGAGATGACCCTCATGGAGAAAAGTATAAGGTAAAAGAGAATGGAGAGTGAATCTAGAGTCAGAAGCAGAATAGTCTGAACAGAGTCCAAAAAAGGAGTAGCCAACCATATAAAACACTATGGGCTTCATCACTGCTATCGGTGAAAGAGCGGCTGAGGGATCATTTCTTTGGAAAATCCAAGCGGATTTGGATGGTGTCTGGGTCAGCTGGCTTAATATTTTCCGTTTCATTCTGAGATTTGTAGTTCTGAGGTACCTCACCTGAACAAGAAATATATATGTAGCCAGTGCAGCTGCAATGTGTCCTCTGATGACCAGAGGACATCAAGTCAGGAGAAGTGAGCCCTTTATTCCTTTTTACGGAGCAATAACTTTTTTGAGTATCCACACTGATTATTTTTGGGAGGTTTTAACGAGGCGATAAAACCAATGATATATTTAATTGAAGTGCAATGTTGACGATCAACAAACAACCCAGGGTGAATATGAAATTAGAACTCTTTGCATTTGTCACCCCAAGACCAGAGTGTATGAGAAGAGCATTTTAATAAGAGCTGATGAATATTTAGAGTTCACCATGTGCCAGGCATTGAACCAGGTACTTCATATTAACTCATTTAATCTTGCCAAGTGTTGTCTAAACTAGGCATTATCATTGGAATTTTTGGGGGAGCCCTTTTTTTGGTCTCTTTTTAGGGCCACACCAGCAGTGTATGGAGGTTCCCAAGCTAGGGGTCCAATTGGAGCTGTAGCTGCTGGCCTACACGACAGCCATGGCAACGCGGGATCCAAGCCTCGTCTGCGACCTACACTACAGCTCACAGCAACACCAGATCCCTAACCCACTGAGCTGGGGCCAGGGATTGAACCCGCATCCTCATTGATACTAGTCAGGTTCGCTATCGGCTGAGCCATGATGGGAAGTCCAGTATCTTCTTATTTATGCCCAGAAGCAGCCATGGAAATGTCCCTCTCAGATCCCTTGCTGTAGGAAGCACAATATGCTGATGGTCCCAGCTGCTGCTTCTTTGCCCTCATCACTGTGTGTGCCAAAACCACACTTCCTTTGGGCTACTCCTAGCCCGTGACGTCAGGGCACTCAAGCCCCTTTCCGGTGAGATGCAAGACTCCTCCAGTGAGTGACTACCTCAAGAACACTGAATTACGTGGCCAAACATTTTCAATGATCCTTCCTATGCAAGTCTTCTTCCTCCTTTTTCTTCTTTCACGGATCCAGGTAGAGTGGAGAAAGCCCTTTCTACCCTCTCCTGCTCCCTCCGTGCTACGGACTGTGTTGTATTCCCCTCACACCTGGTCCCAGTCCCCTTCTCTCTGTTTCTCACTCTCTCTCTTCCTCTCTCTTCCATGTGAGGTTACTGCGAGAAGGTGGCCATCTGAAAGCCAGGAATCAGCTTCTCTCTAAAAACCCGATCACCTCCCAATCTCCTTGGGTTATCGCCTCACAACTCCCCCATCTCTGGTCAGGCTTCTTCAGGTCCATCCCACACTCCTAGTGTTTTTTAGCTTTCTCTTCCAGGAAGCTCCAAGAAAAGCGAGTTCGCCTCTTCCCTTGGCTTCTCACAGTCGGCATCTCTACCTCCTTCCTTGTCTGTCACACCAAAAGATGGAGTCAAGAAGTCCAAAAACTCCCCCTGGATGTTTAAGTGGAAACAGCAATGATCCTTAGATGGTGGTATTTTTAATTAGCTTTGGTTTTCTTCTTTATGTTTTCCCATATTTTATACATTTTCTGTAATGGACACACTTCTCTTTTGCAATCAAATAAAAATCACTTAACATTAAATCCAAAAAGAAAGAAATACAATCACCCAATTCCTTGATCTTGGACTTCCCAGACTCCAGAGCTGTGAGAAAATAAATTTCCATGTGGAAGCCACCCCAGTCTATGGCATTTTTGTTATGGCAGCCTGCCTGATACTAAGCCCCTCTGCCGGTAAATTTCTTACACATGTAATCCCATCTTGACATCTGATTGTCGGTGGACCCAGACTGACCCATTTCCCACCAGGAGTTTCAGATGTCTGCCTAAGTTGACAGACCTAGGATTGGGCTCAAACCCAGACAGCTGAACCCAAGGGTCTACCTGCTTACTCACTAGGCTACACTCCCCTTGAGTTACCGACTGGGGTAACGTGCCCGGGGGCACCTTTTCTGGAGCATCTTCTATCCTCACTTCACCAAAGCGTTTCTGCTTGCTTTATCCATTTCTCCTGACTGGAAGTCAGACATCTGTTGCTCCTGGGACACATCCACAGATGTCCGTTCATCTAGATGGGAGGCTTGTGGACTTCAGGAGAAACACTCTCGTACTTTCTTTAGTTCCTGCCGATGAGGCCACCTTCAGATGCCTCTTCATTCTCCTTCTCCCGAGGCAACTTACACAGCTGGGAGTGTCACAACTTCATATTCCCCAGCAGTGAAACTTCAGACACACTGATGGGCCAGAGGCTTTGTTTAATTATATGAAAAAAAAAGAAAATATCCATCCTAACTCGTGGGTCACTTGGAGGACTCACTGAGTTAATATAAAGGCTCTAGGAATTCAACCGATACACAAATAATACCTTCCACCTCTGGACCCACCTTTTGATTTATTTAAATTGACCACTCTTGACTCTGCTGCCTGCGAATGCGTAAAACATCAGCATTTGCAATGGTCCTCTCCCCTCGAGATCTGGGACCTTGCACTCAGAAGCTCGGTCCAGGTTTGATATTTCCCCTTATATTCCTGGGAACCAAGAGAAAACACTTTGATTTCCCAACTTGCTTTTCTCCTTCCCAGAATTTCTTATGAACTTGACAATCAAATTCATACTAGCATCTGAGTCACCACCATAGCCTATGGCAGAAGTTGCTTTTTCCATGGAAAAAAAAAAAGGGAGGCAGGAGGTTGTTTTTTCTCATTTGGATTTGATCTTCAACAAAGAGGACTGGGAGTTCCCATCATGGCTCAGCAGAAAGGAATCTGACTAGCAACCCTGGGGACACAGGTTCGACCCCTGGCCTCGCTCAGTGGCTTAAGGATATGGCATTGCCATGAACTGTGGTGTAGGCCTCAGACGCAGCTTGGATCTGGTATTGCTGTGGCTGTGGCATAGGCCAGTGTCTACAGCTCCAATTTGACCCCTAACCTGGGAACCTCCGTAGGTCAAGTGTGCGGCCCTAAAAACAATTCAACAAACAAACAACAAACAAACAAAAACAAAGACGGCTGGCATATGCACACTGAGGTATGTAGAGCCATTGGCCAACAGGGACCCGCTCTGTGGCACAGGAAACTCTACCCAATATTCTGTGATTATCTAGATGTGAAAAGGATCCAAAAAAGAATGGAGGTATGTGTGTATCTATGACAGAATCTTTTCTGTTCGAGCAGAAATTATCACCATATTGTAAGTCATTTATAGTTCTATAAAATTTAAAAAATTACAAAGAATACTTTTGACTATTTCTAATTATTCTTTACTTGAACCCACCTTCAGAAGTTGAAAAGAAAACCAATTTTTAGGCCATTTTGAACATTAAAAACGAGAAGGAGTCTGCTGTTCTGGGACTGGAACGATCTTCTGAGCAGCACAGGTAGAATCTCGGCTCTGCCGCTGCGTTGCGTTGCCTTAGACAGTTGCCTTAACTCCTCTGTGTGTGTTTCCTGCAGCTGGAGAATGAGAGCAACACTCCCTTTCTTGGGGTTTCTTCTTATGATGGGTCATGAGATTGTGAATGAAGTGCCCCCCGGCTGGCAGGTGGAAGCAGCTGAAAAAATGGGCATGCGCACTGCGTGTGTGCATGAGCCTGATATTTTCATTAGCTCGGTACCCACGCCGTCTCTTCTCTTTCCAAACTGTTAAGTGTTCGAAGCTCTTCAGGGATTCTGAGAACTTCTAATAAAGAATTTCCACTGTTTTTATTCCCAAAGAAGTCTAGGATGGCCTGTTAGAACTTGGAAGTTCCACTTCCGATGAGTATAATTAATAGACATTATTTCAGTCTTTTTCCTTTGTTTATTTTAAATCAAAAGAATTACTGATTATCTGCATCAAATATAAGCTTCATTTAGAAATCAGATTTTAGGTTCCACACAATATTTCTTTGGCTGTGTTTATTTCCTTGCTTATCTGGTCCTTAAAGGGCCCCTTTGAAATATACTCGAACACCTGGAAATTCCCACTGGATGCCTCAGAGTATTACCTGCATTGTGAAATGTACCCAGCAGGTACTGTTTCCTGTTCCTATAAGTTCTGGAAGAATTATACTATTCTCTGAAGAACAATGCACCGAACTGAAGTATCTCCTTAAAAGGGATTTTGCTGAACATGTCATCATTTCTAAAAATCTTAAAAATGTTTTGTTCCCAGATCGTTTCTTAATGTCTTTCTGAATGACAAGCTCTTATGTTGACAAGCATATGTATGCAGGTGATGCACACTCATGCCTTCATAATCCTAAACTTACAGGGATTTTTTGGCCCCTGAGTAAGTGACTGCATCATAGAGAGATGGGCTCATGGCTGGGAGGTAAGCACTGTGCGCTGATGTGATAATCAGTGGCTTCCCTTTGTGTTAATGGCCTTTCTACATACTGGAACATTCCGCTTTAGGCATTCTTCCCCCATGTGTCTTCCAGTAGAAAATAAACCGGGAGGTAAATCGAATACTTACTTTAGGGTCTCAAGAAGAATCTGGAAGACGTGTCCTTGACTTTGTGATACTTCAGCTCCTGAAGGGGCCCCAGGACATCTTTTAAGAACAAGACTTGTCCCTGTGTCTGAGGTACGTCTACTCAGGTCAGGAAACATGTCTGCAGCCTCAGCCTCTGACTCCAGTGGGAATCTAGCAGCGTGGAAGGGACCCTGGAATCCTGGTTCCGTCACCTGTTAGCTCTTTGAACTTGAGCAAATTATTAACTTGTCTGTGTCTCAGTTTCCTCTTCTATAAAAAGAGACTATAATACACATTTCGGTGGCTTACTTTCAGGGCTAAGCAGGGTATTACATGTAAAGTGCCTGGCACATAATGAACCCTAAATAAATGGAGCCCGTCATCATTATTGTTTTCTCCTTTCCCTCCAGGTGGGCCATGTTTTGAGTTAAAACCCATCTACTATGCCCCAAGCCTGCCCCTATTCTTGTACAAAGAATGATCAACGCACTGGCTCAAACCTCACAGGACCATGCCCAGCCCACCACCACATTTATTTCATCTGTGACTTGCTTTTCTTATCTGTAAAAGGGGTATCATACCAGCAGTAACAGTGGTGTAAAGATTACACGAGCTAATTCATGCTAAGTGTATAACAATATCCGCCGCACAGCATTGCTACTCGATAATTTACATCAAAACATAAGCAAAACTGAGTCATATAAAGCTTTGAATCAACAGCACTGGGGGTCTACCCTTTGAAGAACCTTCCCTTTATGGACAACTGCTGATGCTCATCCTTTCGTTCCTACCACAGTCATAGTACTAGTCATGCTCTGGCACTGTGCTTTGTTTTGTTTTCGTTGTTTTTATTTTATTTTATTTTATTTTATTACAAAACTGTCCATTGTTCTGAAAAGCAGAGCCCTTAACTTTTGGGAAGGTATAGGAACAGAACAGGCATCACTACTCTGGCCTTACTACTTTCCATAGAATATCAAAATTCGTAGAGTGTTACTAAATACATCACTATGCTGAAAAGTAAAACTCTCCTAAATGAATATTCATAAAGTGCAATTTACAAAGTGAATTTTTCTGTAAGTGAATGTGCGTGAAATAAAACCTCACTGAGCAGGTACAGAATTTAACCAAGTTATAAAATTCATTAACCAGTGAGTACGCTCATCCATTAACAAATTAATCAGCTTTCTCTCCTTTAAAAATGAATTCATAATTGAAGGGCCTAATTGATGGCTCTTTGTTCACTGAAAACTCATACAGGGCAGAGGACCTGGAGGGAAGGAAAGTAGAGCTAGCGTGTTTGCTTTTTCTGTGTAATTGCCCTAAAAAATATTCTGAGTCTTCAGCTAAGACCCTCTTGTAGATTGTATAATGGGGAAAAGACACAGCATTTTATTTTATTTTATTTTATTTTTTGTTTTTTCTGTTTTGTTTTGTTTTATGTTTTTGACACTTTCTAAACAATGAGAGTGTCTCTTTTACTTTTCAGAAGCAGCTTCAAGGGGGAAGGAATCATTAACCCGTTTTGGTGGGGGCTAGATGGCTTGGACAGGGTCACAGGCCACAAAGCAGGGACGTGACCAAGGGCTGTGATTCTGAAGCCCAGGCTTCCTTCCCTCATGCCCTGCCAAGCAGCGATATTAATATTGGTAACAGCCTTAACTGATGGCGGGACAGGAGCCAAACTCTAAAACAAACCCCTCCTTGCAGGGCTTTGCCTCTGTTCACGGACTCGCTGCCCAAACCTGCCTCCTGCGGTACCGCTCTTGGCACTTTTCCTGCCCTTCTCTCATGATGTACACATAAGCCTCAGCAGAGCACTAACACAATATCATGCTGGAACCACTCTAAATGAAAGCTGAGGGAAACCCAGAGGCCGTTGTCCTTAGAGCTGGCTGGAATCAGTCAGGTTCATTGTCTTGAAGAGAAACCATGCAAGGGTTTAAGGAAAGTAAGGTGATCATGGGTCACAGAAATGCAGAGCTCAGTGTCATGCCCCTCACAAATGAGGAAACAGAAGTCCTCTCTCTTAAGATTTGGGGGGGGGGCAATTTGAATAGCTTGGGAAAAAAAGAATGCTTTGACAGTGTTTAAAGCCTAACTGACAACTCTTATGGGCTGACATGTGATCCCCAATATGCACATGTTAAAGTCCTAATGCCTAATAGCTCTGAATGTGACCTTGTTTAGAAATCATCCTGGCAGAGGTAATGAGGTTAAAGTGAGACCCCATGGGTCCTAATACAGTATGGCTGGTGTCCCAGTGAAAAGGAAGATTCTCGATGCAGAGACAAACACCTAGGGCAGGAAGACAGTACAAAGGGAAAAAGGGAGAAGCAGCTATATTTATTAGAAGATGACAGTATCTTCTTGGGCGGCTGTAACAAAGTGCCACAGCCTGGGTGGCCTGAAAGACAAACCTGTGTTTTCTCACCACTCTGTGTGAGAAGTCTGAGATCAAAATGTTAGCAGGGTGGATTTCTCCTGAGGCCTCTTTCCTTGGCTTGTCCAAGGCTGTCTTCTTCTTGTGCCTTCACACTGTCTCCCCATCTGTGACTGTGTCCTACTTTCCTCTGTCAGTCTTATTATTGGATCAGGAACCACCCACAGGACCTCACTTTAACTTAATCACCTCTTTAGAGACCTTATCTCCGAATACAGCTGTAATCTGGGGCCTGGGGTTAGGGCTTCAACATACACATTTTGGGGAGACACAGTCGTTCATCAAACAATACCCATCTGTTGCGGAAAGGGGGGCCCCTTTCAGGGCCTGATTTCTTACTTAACACCTGGAAATGAATCGTCTGAGGAGACATGGGTGCTGACAAAGCAAGAGACCTTATTGGGGAGGGTGCCTTGAAAGAGAGCAGGAGGGTAAGGAAACCCAGGAGAACTGGTTTGCCATGTGGCTCGTAGTCTCCAGTTTTACGGGTATGGGGTTTGTTTCCAGGTTGCCTGGCCAGTCATCTCGCTTGACCCGTACTTGGTCTGGCCCAGGGTCCTTCTCGGGCCGCACACCTCCCCCCTCAAGATGGATTCCAGCTCTGAGGATCCTGGGAGGTTGGTTGTCTCCTTCCTATTGGTCCCTCTCAAATTCTCCCAGTTAGTTTTCAGGGCAGCACCACGTTCTTTATCAAGGTCTCCTGCTACGAAACAGCCCACGCAAGTGACTATCATCCTGCCTGGCCAAAGCGGGCAGCTTCACTCAGTAGTTCCCTAACACATTCACAAGCCAAAAAGAGAAGCTTTGGCCTTAGAGCCCACAGAAGGTATCAGCTTTGCTGATGCCTTGACCTTGGACTTCTAGCCTCCAGAACTATGCAAAAGTGAAAGGAGTTTGTGTCACTTTGACAGCAGCCACAGGAAACGAACCCAACATTTACTTGAGGTGCCTGGTTGGAATTTTTATCCAACAGGTGCAAAGGTATTGAGATTTCACTGAGTTCTAGAAAAATCAAGTTGCCTATTTACACCCAAGTTTGCGCCCTGTAAAAAAAAAAGAAAGAAAGAAATTCTCTTGTCTTGTTATTTTATCACTCCAGTCCTCTCTTTAGGTCACTATGTTGGGTTTTGAATATTTTACCAAGTCCTTAATTTATGTGAGAGAAAATAACATATATCATGTTAGTGTGATAAGTAACCCAGACAAAATTCATGGGGATTAACAAATTTTTTGGTCTTTTTTTTTTTTTTAAGGGCAGCACCTGTGGTATAAGGAGGTTCCCAGGCTAGCGTCTGAATTAGATAGAGCTGCAGCTGCCAGCCTACACTATTGCCGCAGCAACTCAGGGTCCGAGCCGCATCTGCAACCTACACCACAGCTCATAGCAACGCCAGATCCTTAACCTACTGAGTGAGGCCAGGGATTGAACCAGCATCTTCATGCCTACAAGTTGGGTTTGTTACTGCTGAGCCACAATGGGGATTAAACTGTTACAAGAACAAATGCTAAAATTAAATGCTCTCATAAAGGCAGCAACGTCGAGAACCTTTGCTCCATCCTCTAAATGTGTTTATCATGAGACAGGGCAACAGATTTTTTTTATGGTCCTTGCACAAGGGTTGGACAAAGAATTTTCCAGTCTCATAGTGGGGTGAAAAGAAAGATAAGTTTATTGAGGTAAGAGACACTCTGCTAGCACAGCAGAATGGCTTCCTGGTGACTAGGGAGAGCCAACCCAAGTACAAGATCATGTCTGCTTTTATAGCCCAGGGAGAGAGGAAAGGTGTCAGACTGACCTGCCGATTGGCTGGGGAAAGGAGAATCTTACAATACACTTGCTGGTTGGTTGGGGGAGTATAAGGTCCCTGTGGAGTGGAGTGAGGAATGGGCCATGTGCTTTTACCAGCAGGGGTAGGAAGTGGAGTGACAGGTCGCTCAAGGTGGGGGAGGGAGCACGACCGTGAGACGGGTGGGGTGATGATAAGAGTCTGGTAATTCTTGTCCTGCAGAGGCTTTGAGTTCAATCTCCTTGAAGAGGCCTCGAGGTCCCACAAGTTTCTTCACTTATCTTCCCGTATATCCTCCTGTGGACCCTGCAAGCCTCAGCCTAAGTGACAGGTGTGTAATCATATGCTCCGACTCATTAGTTCCTCCCTGCCAAGTCTACGCCAAATTCTGCCCCCCTTAGTATGTGTTAGAGGTTGAACTGTGTCCCCTCAAATGACTGTTTTTGAGTCCTAACCCTCATTGCCTCAAGATGTGACCTCACTGGGAAATAGGGTCTTTATAGGAGAAATCAAGATAAAGTGAGTTCACTGCGGGAGGCTAACCTAATATGACTGGACTCCTTATAAAGAGGGGACATTTGGGGCAGGAAGGCATAGAGAAAAGGCCAAAGGAGGAGACGTCAGTAGAGGATGGCCATCTGCAAGCCGGAGAGAAAGGTCTGGAACTGATCCTCCTTCTCAGCCCTCAGAAGTAACCAGCCCGGCTGACACCTTGATTTTGGACTTCTACACTCAAAAATTTTCTGTTTTGGCCCTCAGTTTGTGGTGCTTTTTTACAGAAGCCCTGGCAAACTAATACAGCAGAGCTTACGCATCTTGTCCCGGCTTGTCCTTACCTGCTCTAATCCAGCCTCCTCTAATCCAAATCAGCAGGTTTATCCCACTGTGGGCACTGGCCTCTGCCGCCCAGTGTCAGCCACTCCCAGCACAACATTTGCCCTGGGGGAGGCTTTTAGTAAACACTTAGGAAATGGATTTCACTTGCAAAGAGCGCAGATGCGAGCAGAGAATCAAGAAAGTCATGGAAAGGTCAACTGGTCCTGCCTGAAACAACCTTCAGAAGGGTGTGTTTGCTAAACAGCGGCATTGAATAAGGTCTTCTGCATCCTAGGAACAGTATCAGGAAGCAGCTCCAGGGAAAGTGAGCAACGTGGGCGTGGCTATTTCAGTTTGCATTTACTATTGGTTCTTGATGGAGAACGTTTGTGAATTATGATTGCAGGGATTATATGCTACTTGCAAATACCACGGTAGACTGGAAACATCTTCTGGGTGTCTTAGAGACCTTGGAACATGAGACCTTCCTGGGAGCACTGTTTGCACCACCACAACCTTTGATCTCGGCGCTGCTCTCAGGGGGCTGTGCCTCCAGGTGGCTGTGCCTGAGAGATCACGGCAGGGTGAGTTCACACAGGCTTAGCTTCCTGAATCTCAGGGAACTCATTTTGATAGAGTGGCCCATTTTTTTGGGGGGGGGGATTGGTAATACTTGGCTCATTGAAACTTTTATATTTATAATGATACTGTTCTTGATGAATTCTTTCATAGCGATGGAGCACATTTTGCTGTGTTCTAAGACAGAAAAACTCTTTTCTGGAAAATTATTTTCATGTCCGTGATAAATTGTGAGATCATCATATGTATCATTAAGTGGCACTGAAATGCAGTAGTTCCCCAAAGATGTATATGATGTGTTTTGGTGAGTAAGATCCTAGCTTTGACTGCTCTGGGTGCTATTCTTTTAAAAATCATGTTAGCTTATTTTTTAATTGAATTATAGTTGATTTACAAACTATAATTAGTTTGTAGTTTTAGAAGAACACTGATGTAGTTATTATATGCTCATTTTAAGAATGAAGAGACTGAATACCTTTGGATAAGCTATTTGTCTGCCTAAGTATTTCCCAAATAATTCCTGTATCATCTATACAGTCTGGGCCACATGTACTCACTACTTATACATCTTTTGTGCTTGATATGTTCTTTAAATTGATTTCATTTTACTTAAAGTTTGTCTTGAGAAGCAAGAATCAAGGGCTTACTACTATATACATGTATACATATATTTATACATATATATAATATTGTATCTATTTTATTTTTTATTTTACTTTGTTTTTGTCTTTTTAGGGCTGCACCCACACCTAATGGAAGTTCCCAGGCTAGGGGTCAAATCAGAGCTGCAGCTGCTGGCCTACACCACAGCCACAGCAATGCAGGATCCAAGCCATGTCTGCAACCCACAGCTCATAGCAACACTGGATCCTTAACCCACTGAGTGGGGCCGGGGATTGAACCTGCATACTCATGGATACTAGACGGGTTCATTTCAACTGAGTCACAATGGGAACTCCTCTATTTTATATATATATATATAGAGAGAGAGAGAGAGAGAGAGAGAGAGAGCGCACATATATATACATTATATATAGAACATATATAGTACATATATACATTATATATAGTACATATATAGTACATATATAGACATTATATATATAGTGTATATATATATATATGAATGTGTTCAAAAATTCAAAAATGCATATCAAAATAAATCTATAATTATTAAAAATAAAATCATTGCCCCAGATTCCACTCACAGGTGTATACCTTCCAAAAGAATGAAAATATATACCCATGCAGATATTTGTATATATGAACACTCAGGGCATCGTTATTCGTGATAGCCCACAAATGGAAACAACTCGAATATCCGTCAACGATAAATGAATAAATAGCAAGTGGTATATGTATAAAAGGAAATGCTAGTAAGCCACCAAAAGAAAAGAAGTCCTGATGTGTTTTGCAACTTGGGTGGACCTTAAAAGATTCTGCTAAGTAAAAGAAGCTGGACAGGATACGTCACATAGTGTGTGATGGCTTTTCTATGAATTTTCCGGAATAAGCGAATCCATGGAGATAGGCGATGGGTTAGTGTTTACCAGGGGATGGAAAGAATGAGGAATGATTATTTGCCAGGTAGAGCGTGTTTTTATCCAATGATGAAGAGTTTTGAAACTAGAGAGAGACGGTGAAACATTATTAATACACTAAAAACTACCGATTTGTTTAATAGAGTTAACTGTATGTATGTGAATTTCAGCTTCGGCTAAAAAAAAACAAAAATCCTCTATGTGTTACGAAATTGCCAGTTGTATCCACATAGGCGTTAAGCATATATTTTGGGAAACGCAGGCCTCAGGTCCTTTGTCTTGCTCTCAATGCAGGGCAACCAGGATTCAAAGCTTTTATTTTTGTGTTCAAAGCTCTGCCACAATTTGCCTGACGTCATCACCGGCTGATTGAATGGAATCCCAGCTTTTACCTCGGAGGAATGTTTGCAGACATCAACTTCCGTAACTGCAGAAAAAGAGAGATGGGCTATCAAGAGGGAAAAGGAAGAAGGAGAACTGGTTCTAGTCGAAGGAAGCTGGCCTCCAGCTAGAGCCACAAGTCACGCTCACGTCAGCACGTTCAGCGCAGCGCGGCACAGCACGCGGGGCTCCCGGCAGCAGTTGTCGCAGACGGTCTTTCACAGTTTCAAGTGCTGATGGATAATTGCCAGGCAGATTATAGATAAGGAAGAAAGTGTGAGGCCGGTGGCTTTCTGTGGACCAGTCCTAGCTGCCTGTGGACCAACCAGACAGCTAGATTGCTGGAATCTCACTCTGCACACACGGGCGAGCCTCTAAATTCCAAAGGATGCTGGCTGCTGGGGGCTGGGCACGGGGTCATGTACAGAGGGAAGCCGCTCCCAGAGCCCCTCTCCCAGGAGGTGCAAGAGGGTAGGAAGGGATTTCCTGGGTGTGGGGACCCAGCTGCATCAGCCATCACCTCCTCCCAGCGTAGACTTCAATCTCTTCTCCTTTGCTGTGACTTTTACACATGCTCGTTTATTGTCATTTTAATAAAAGATTCCATCGTCTCATGCCCCCACCTCTTAACATTGCTTTGCTTTACAGTGAAACTTTTCCAAAGGATTTTCCGGGACCGCCTGCCTCGATTTCTTCATGTCTCCCTCATTCCTCAATTTAAAGATATACCTGGGTTCTACCCCCAGCCCCATGCCCCTCTATGGTTGCTGCTTTTTGACATCTGTCTTACAGGAGGCTCCCGCAGTCTTTGACCTTACCCGCCATATTTCCAGTTTAGAATGCTCGCTTTCTTAACATCTGTGACACTTGCCTCTGGGGGCTTGTCTCCTGCCCTGCCCCCTCCGTCAGACCCTGGAGCTGCATGAGGCAAGGAAGAATATGCTTCAGTCAGTATCTGCGGCACCTGGCAGTGTCTGAATCATAGTGAAACCCCTTGGGGGAAGGAACTAATGAACACCTAGATTCTTCCAGGTGGAAGACTTGGATTCCATTCTCTATGATGCGAAAAACTTTTGAACAGAAGCAGTGGACTGCATCGTGCTTTAAATTTCCCTGGACAGCATCCAAGCTCTTAATATTTTAGCTGGAAATCTTCAAATGCTTTGTGAAAAGAGGATCCTGGTTCTGTGACTCTTCTGAGTAATAAGGAAGTAGATTTCGTCAGTTCTGGAAGCAGCAAGGCGAAGAGCCATGCTTGGGAATCAGATGAAAGTGTTTTAATTTCGGCTCTGCCGAGTAGTTGCTGATGACCTGGATAAAGCCGCAGAGCTGTGATTCTCACATCTACTATTGGTGAAAACAACATCCACATAGTAAATCCTGACATAATACCCACCTGCTCTTATTACACTAAATTAAATGAGATTGTGGACACCCAATTTTTCTCTAACATGACACGTGAGTCCCTAAAATGTTATGATGCTATGAACAATCATGTAATAAGGAACCTCAAGGGAAAAATGGAGCTGTTGGCACAGCCCTCAAACACTTCGTCACTGATGCATTTCAAAAAAAAAATAGATAGGAACTTAATAAAAAATGGTGGCACAGTTTTACACATAGAATGTGGCTCAGAAATAAAACACTTCAATAAATCTGGCCTTGGACCTCGAAAGAAACTTGAGTTTTGTGTATCCTGAAGGATGGAGAACTGGGGAACAAGAGGAGTGAAGCAGGATGCGAAGCCTTAATGCAGCATGTGGATGGGAGCACATGGCTCACGGCGCAGGTCATGGGCTGGGGAGCTGGTAGATGTCTGAGGTGCGCTTTGTTGCATTTTGTATATTTCTGCCTATCTCTGTTCATGGGGCTGCAGTTTCCTTTGTTTATCTAGTCTTTCCTGTGGACAAAATTCTGCTAAGCAAACCCAGAATCTCTGTTGTGCTCAAACTGTTCCGTGATCTATCGGCTGTGCTGGAAAACATCTGTTTTATAAAAATGTCTTGTATCAGAACTAGCTGCAAATAAAGCGCTACAGTGCCCCTGGCCTGCAGTAAACATCTAAGAAGTGGCTGCGAATTTTCCTTTCTTTTACTTTCCCATAAAATCTGATCTTCTCGAGAGCAGGCACTAGGTGTTGTCTGCCCTTGTGCCCGCGGTGACTGGTACCGATTAGTCACTCAGGCAGTATCTCTAGACTCTAAGAGCAGGACAGCCTGCCACTGCTGGGGCAGGGGCTGCTGTATTTGACAGGGGCTCAATCACAAGACAAAATGCAGCAAATCCGCCACCTGATGACCTGTCGCTTGGAGCGGGCCCACATCCAGCTGACCCTAATACTGGGCCCTGAGTAGTGACCTAGCCAGGAGCCGACCTGCAGGCGGAGGGTACTAGGGTTAAGAAATGCCCATGAAGTGGCTCCCCAGGGGGCAAACAAGACATCTCAGAGAACTGGCAGTGTCACAAATCTGGTAAAGGACAGATCAGGACTTGATCTTGGGCAGAACTGGCTCCAAGCCTTTTCTTTCCTGTCACCACTTCCCAACACTTATGACAAAATCAGTCCAGTCGACAAGGTACAGCCCCAACGCAGTGAACTTGCTCCCTGACATTTTTACCAGTCACCTTATTTAATCCTCAAACCCACCATGTTATGTAAGATTTGTTTTTTTTTCTTATTTAACAGGTGGGAGAAAAATGAGCTCAGAGAAGGAAAGTGACTTGCCCAAGGGCACACAGGAGGAGGTGCAGCATCACTGGCTCTGCGCCCCCCCTTTAGAGCAGGGCAAGGGGAGTACAGGCTACCTGACCCGCTGGGCGGGGGATGAGGTAGGAGGGAGTGGAGAACAGACATCCGTGCTGCTGGCTGTTAGCAGAGGGGCACTCGCTGTTATCGGGGAACAGCCTCGCTCTGCTCTTCCACTAATAGAAGCGTAAATATGGCCCTTCTCTGCAGTGAGCAATTTCCTTGGCTCTGCTGACACAATGGGAAATATCCTCAGCGAGAAAATTAAATATTGGTGTCACAGGGCTATTAGAGAAACAAAGAGCATCGCAGCCTTCCTCCGCCCCCCTCCTCCAGCATCTCCATCTTTTCTCAGGCTGGCGTGGAGGTCTGCGCAGCAGCCTGGGATCCCAGCTCGAAAAGGAGAGATTTTGGAAATGTCTGAGACTCAGCTTTGTAAGATGAGTCATGCATTCACGGATTCGACACATTTCTCTTTGAAAGAGCGTGAGGTTTTACCAAGAGCTTCTGATACCCGTTTTTGAGCTCAAGTCTGAGCTCTGCCCCTGAGTCGCTGTGAACCTGCGGAGGTGACTTCATCACTCTGAGCTCCTGGCTCCTCTGTACCTGTTTCTTCATCCGTAAAATGAAGATCCTCACCATCACGGTCAGCAGCCTCACCGAAATACCTCCTTCACTGGGTTCTGCTGAGGATGCAGTGCGGCAGCACCTGAGTCTAGTGCAAACAGTATTCGGACACTTAGCAATCTGACTGTGTGTTCATTCCTGGGGTGATGGGTCCCAGAGCTAGTGCTCAATCGTGGAGAACAGCAGTAGGGACAGCCCTGTCCTCGTGGGGTCCATTCCTGGGCACAAAAGCCATGTGCCTGCCTCCCCAGCCTGTATCTCAGAGAAGAGTCACGTTTTTGAGTGGGAAGGGCATTTTAAAAAGTCTGTTATTTGACATGCAAGTATTGAAAAGAATACCAGACTGTCGTGTATTAATAAAAATGTAAAGTGCGTCTGAATTTTATTACATAAAACATCTTTAATATGCATTTGGAAAAATCTTGGAACATATAAAGGGCAGGGCATTTTACTGGGGCTAGAGACAAAGCAGGATGCCTCCACAGAGTTAAGAGCTCTTGCAGTCTCTCTGTGCCTCCATCCCCAGAGCCTGCAGGTTGAGAATTATGCTCCCCCACCAAAAAAAAAAAAAAAAAATCAGTCCCAGAGGGACAGCTGTCTTCTTTGCCTCTGGAAGTAAAGACTGGAATGACCAACATATTTTGGAGTGACGAGATGAAACCCATGAAGGAATGACAGCCAAAGCTGCACTGTGATACCCAGGGCTTGGATGAGATGCACAGAGGGGTGGCACGTAATTCAGGAAGGCTGGGTGAAGCCGCTCTCCAAATGTCGCATTACAAGTCAGCCCCATGGATGGGAAAGAGCTAATTGTAGTAATTAATGCAGTTTGGTAAAATCACCAAAAATGAACCAGTCATCTCCAAAGTGAGTGTGGCGTGAGCTGCTCTGATGAGAAAGGAGAAATGACGTGGTAGCAATGCATTTTACACTAGATTTGTTCCTTTTCGCTTCTGCTTTTTGCACCTCTGGCAAAGCCTAACATTGAAATATCTGAAGTAGCAAGCTGAGCTATTGGGGTGGGAATATGAAATCCATCTGGAAATAAGTATTTAGTTTTCACTCTTGACCGAGGCTCAAATGCTCGTTTTAAGGGCAAAAGGAAGTACCTGATGTGGTTTCTGATGGCACAGATTCGATATTCCGGGTGGGGACTCAGGCCACACAGCAAAAGATCGCCTGCAAAAGTTACATGCTGTGTGTGGAAGGCACTGCTGTCATCCCCAGCACAAGCTATACTCATTTATCATGTGGACACCAGAACAGCCTTCTGGAGTTCCTGCTGTGGCACAGTGGGTTAAGGGTCCGGTGTTGCTGCAGCTGAGGCATAGGTCACAGATGTGGCCTGGGTTCGAGTCTTGGCCCTAGAACTTCCATATGCCCTGGATGAAGCCAAAAAAAGGAACAGCCTCCTAACTGGTCTCACCAATTTCATCTCCCTGCCCGCCACTCCACTGCCATCAGCCACCATCTATGCAACAGCCAGAGGGAGCTTTTAAACTTTCTCATCAGATCACACCCCCCAGCTCCTCCGCTGACCTGGCTGTAAAGCCCTCTTTAATCTGGGTCCCTCCTTTGCCTCTGACCTCAAGATGACCTCCATCTCCCCTGCTCCTTGCTTTTCCTTCTGTGCCTGAAATACCCTGACCTTAGGCATCCTTCTCACCATCTGGATTTCAGCTTCAGAGTCACTTCCCCTGACAGGCCTGTGCTCACCCCTGCCTCTAACATACAGCTGCTCACATGGGCCATTTTCTGTCCCACGTCTTTATTGTATTGTATTCCTGGCAATTGCTTCCATCTGAGCTTACACTGTTTATCTATGTACTAACCTGTATATTTGTTTATGGACATCTTGTTATAAAGAGGGCTCTGTGAGAACCAGAACCTCGTGTGTCTTGTTTACACCAAATCCTCAGTGGTTGAAACACAGACGGTAGGCAATAAGCAGGTGTAGAGTAAATGACTGGGTGAGTGAAATAACTCAGGAGTTCTACAAGATTTTGGAATGGTCTGGGAAAATCTGGAAAGTCTCTGTAAAAGAAGAGAAGCTGGAATACAGGTGAAAACATGACTGGCTGACTATGTACATAAAACGTGTTCAGCTGCTACAACTGAGTCGTTTAATCTTTGTGATCCCACTTGATTCCTTTTTTTTTAAAGTTGTATTGAAATAGTGTTGATTTACACGGTTGTGATAATTTCTGCTCTACAACAAATTGACTCAGTTATGCATATACACACATCCATTCTCTTTCAGATTCTTTTCCAACACAGATTATCACAAAAATATTGGGTGGAGTTCTCTGTGCTCTACAGCAGGTCCCTATTGGCCAATCATTCCATACACCTTAGTGTGCATGCGCCAAGCCCAAACTCCCAGTCCACCCCTCTCACCCACCTGTTACCTTCAGAAACCATGTTCATTGCAGGACTATTTACAATAGCCAAGACATGGAAGCAACCTAAATGTCCATCAACAGAAGAATGGATAAGGAAAGTGTGGTACAAATATCCAATGGAATATTACTCAGCCATAAAAAAAGAATGAAATACTGTCATTTGCAGCAACATGGATGGACCTAGAGATCATTGTACTAAGTGCAGTGAGTCAGACAGTGAAAGAAAAACATCTTATGATAAGTCAAAGATACAATAAACTTATGTGCAGAACAGAAACAGATGCACTTGATTTCTCACAGCCATTCCTGGAAGTAGGTGGATAGTACACAACAACATTTTGCCCATTTCAGATCAGATCAAATCCCAAGGTTAGCCGCCTAAGCCAACTAAGTGAGGTTGAGAGTAAGGGGTTGAGAGAGGGAAGTCATGTCAATCTCTGCCTTGGGGAGGGTCCCAAGAACTCACAAATTCCTCCACATCCGTTTTACCATCTAGCCTCTGCGACAGCTCCGAGAGGTGGTCAGATGAGCCAGGCACAGAGGCAAGCACAGAGGCAAACACAGAAGGACGGGCCTGGCACAGGGCGCTTAGGTTACATCCCTGCTCCTCCTGTCCTTGTGTTATGCCTTTGAGAACATTAATTGAATGATTTTGTGCCTCAGGTTCCTCTTCTGTAAATGAAGAGGAATATGCAGCCATAGAGTGGACGTGAGGACTAAGGGAATCAACACAGGTGAGGTAGTTACCACGGTGCCTGGCACATGGAAAGGGAGCGACTCAAAAATGCTACACTGTGGTTTAGAGAGTGGGGAGACTTTTTTCAACTCATATACTGAGCAGGTGGTGGAAACAGGATTCAAACTCAGGTCTGGAAGGCTCTGGAACCGAGTGGCGCTGCTGAGCCATGTGTTTGCTTTCCTCTTGGGGACTCAATGATTGATCGTCAATTCCATATAATTTATACACTTCGACCATTCCTTGCCATTTTAATGTGTGCATATTTATTTTCCCCATGGGGCTATAGGCATTTGGAAGGTAAAGTCGGCCTGTCTGTAAACCAAGGTTTCCCTTTGGTAAATCCTAACACATCTTGTCAGTTCACTGACTTAAACTATGTCTTGAAACCGTCCCCTTCCTTATTGTCCCGATGATTCTGAAGGTGAGTTTGCCTCTAAGCCAGCTTCTTTGTGATTGCTACATCATGTATTGCTGATTTTAGCTGTTCGGATATTTTTTTTGTCTCAATACTAAAGAGCTCAGCAAGTCAGTATAGGTCTCTGATGTGGTCTCTGCCATTAGCCTGAAGAATTGCTGCTGTTTGCTAGTCTAGAACAGCAGCTTAGAGAGCAGCACAGCTCATCCACTGCCTGGAGGGTGTTTATAGCAACCAACTTGAGCACCAAACGGTGCATCAAACATTGAAATGCTCTTAGGCTGCAGAGATGGCCTTGCCCTCAAGAAAATGCAGTCCAACAAGGAAATCAATACCTGTAAAATACTCAGAAGACAATGTGGTAAGTCCCATGATAAAGAGAAGAGCAGGAGATGTCAAGAGTTGGTAGAGAAAAGAGGAAGCATCTAGCCAGACTGGGGACGGGGGAACAGGCCAGGTGTGGGCTCAGGGGTGACTTTCTAAATAAGGTAATGCCTAGGACTTCCCACCGTGGTGCAGTGGGTTAAGAATCCAACTGCAGCAGCTTGGGTGGCTGTGTAGGGGTGACTTTAAGCCCCAGCCCAGTGCAGTGGATTAAAGGGTCAGGTCACAGCTGAGGCTCAGATTCAAGTTCTGGACCTGGGAATTTCCATATGCTGTGGGTGCAGCTATAAAAATAAAATAAAAAAAAAAGTAAGGCCTGAATTTATAGAATTAATAGAATTAAATTATCTAATAGGGGCAGAATGATTATTCTGTGGGTGGAGGCGAGAGGTAGTTTGAACAAAAGCATGGAGACCTGATGCATAAGGAAGAAGGTAGGATGGAACACAGTTAATTTTCAGTGGCTGGAGCATTAACTCAAGACATAAAGTGTGAGAATGAGTCTCTCAGCACTTCCTGGGCTGTGCTAGGGAGCTGGGACATTTTCCTGCAGATATAGGAGGATTCAGTAAACAGCAGTGAGACAAGTCAGAAAAAGCAGCATTTACTCATAATTTACCATGTGCCAAGTACTTGTGTTAAGTCCTTTATAAGGATTACGGCATCTTTACAACAGCCACATGGAACATGGCAGACAGAACAATGCCGCCTAAAGATGTTTATTTCCTAATCCCTTAAATTGATGAATGTTAACCTACATGGCAAAAGGGGCTTTGCAGATGTGATTAAGTGAAAGGTCCTAAGATGGGAATATTTTCTGGATTATCCAGGTGGGTCTACTGTAGTGGCAAGAGGTCCCTGAGTGGCAGCAGGGTCAGAGATGGAGAAGGAGAAGTGATGATGGGAACAGAGGCCGGAGTGAAGTGTGGCCATGAGCCGAGGGATGTGGGCATCCTCTAGAAGCCAGCAGAGGAAGGGAAATGGATTATCCCCTAGAATCTCAGAACCCCTCTGTGCCAATCTATTTTAGACCTCTGACTTCCAGAACGATAAGACAAAAAATGTTGTGTTGCTTTAAGCCACTGCATTTACGGTCATTTGTTACAGCAGCAGTAGGAAGCTTATACATGGAGTCAGGCGTTAAAAAAATACATCTTCACTTTAGTGATGAGGAAACTAGGTCTCAGAGGGGTTAATTTGTCCAACGTTACAAAGCCACGCAAAAGCAAAATTAGTGTCCTATTTAATATTTAAGCTGCAAAATTCCCCCTCCAGTGTCACTTACTCTGCACAAACTAGCATTTTGCTTGAACTGAGAGTCGCTCCTTGTCAATTTCTTTCACTCCCCATTCTTGGCAACGCCCTTTACGCACTAGTGGCACCCACCAATATGTCATTCTTTACCAAATAAATGAGAACAGAGAGACCTTTAGCTCCTGCCAAAAAACCTAAAGGAGAGGGAGGAAACATGGGTTATTAACATCTCAACGATATCAGAGAATCTGAGTTTAAAAATTAGATGGGGCGATAAAAAGCACATTCTTCATAAATATTTAACCTCCGTCAGCATGACAGTAATTAGAGAGCTGGGCAGAGCACACTGCTGGCAGCAGGCTGTCCTGATTTCTGAAGGGAAAGTCCTCTTTTTGCAACTCTATTATCCTTCCATGAGAAATACATGATTGAAGTGCAAGAAAATGAAATGCTGTATCAGCCACCAACACTGTGTTCTAAATGTCCCCGAAATGATTCTTTTTAAATTGTAACACCCAGCAAATCTGCTTTCAATTTTAAGGCTGTGATTGACCTGAAGGCTGTGTATAGTCACGTCAGTTATCCCATTTCCTTCTTCTACATTCATTTGCTGCTCCTCCTGTGGTGGATTGGTCAATAATGGCCCCACTTGTTCAAGCCTCTCTGAATGCACACCCCATGGTAGTGCCCTCAGCATCAGCTCTGACTCCAGTCTTGGCCACGTGCCTTGCTTTGGTCAAGTGTAGCAGCAAACATGAGGCAAGACTTGAAAGGTGCTTGTACATTAGGGCTTGCCCTCTTCCCTCTCTTAGAATCTTCAATGTGACAGGTTTGGACAAGTCTAAAAGATGTTTTATAAAAGGCATGTTGTCCCATTGTCTTATCAACCTAGATGGCAGCAAGCCAACTGGCCCACGTGAAACACGGCCACCTTAGGCTGTCCAAACCCAGAAAACCCCCAGCTGGCTGCTGGCCACTGATGTATGAGTGAGGCAGCCCAGCCTAGCAGGATCCCCTGGCTGAACACAGCTCACATTGCCAATCTGCAGAATCAGGAATGAAAAAAAAAAAAATTCTGTAAGTCACTAAGTTTAAGATTGGCTTGTTATGCAGCAAAGCAAAACTAATACACTCTTCATCACCATTCAAGCATGCTCTTGGGTCTTCATTATTAAAATTAAGACAATAAAAGAATGTAAGCAAAAGAAAACAAACCCAGAACTCATCCTTGCAAGGCAGCTGTTTTACAGCAACAAATATACACCACTGAAAGGCAACAGAATGTTTAGGGGTCACTAGTTGACACTACTGTACTTCTTACAAAAAGGCTCTGCCCTTCCTTCACTGCACAGCTTCACTGGCACATTTCTTGCCTACTTATGTTATTTTTTAAACCTTTTAATTTTTTTTTCATTTTTTAAAGTTTTATTGATGTGTAGTTGATTTACAAGGTTGTGATAATCTCTGCTATACAACAGAGTGATTCAGTTATACACATACACACACCCATTCTATATCAGATTCTTTTCCAACACAGATTATCACAGGATACTGGGTAAGAGTTCCCTGTGCTACACAGCAGGTCCCCATTGGCCAATCATTGCATATACAATAGAGCTCATATGCCAATCCCAAACCCCCAGTCCATCCTCAGGCCCCTGCCGTCACCTGTTCCTTTGGCAACCGTAAGTTTGTAAAAGTCTATGAGTCTATTTCTGTTCTGCAAATAAGTTTATTTGTATCCATGTTTCATTTTTTATTTTATTTTTTTGTCTTTTTGCCTTTTCTAGGGCCGCACCCACAGCATATAGAGGTTCCCAGGCTAGGGGTCTAATTGGAGCTGTAGCCACCAGCCTATGCCACAGCCACAGCAACATGGGATCCGAGCCGCGTCTGCAACCTACACCTCAGCTCATAGCAACGCCGGATCCTTAACCCACTGAGCGAGGCCAGGGATCCAACCCGCAACTTCACGGTTCCTAGTCGGATTCCTTAACCACTGAGCCACGAGGGGAACTCCCCGATTTGTATCCATGTTTTAGATTCGACATATAAGTGCTGTCATTTGATGTTTGTCCTTCACTGTTCCACCTACTTATGTTATTCTTCTTCATTTTCAGGTCACTCTTTATTTACTTCAGCCTGACTTCCACCCCTACCACTTCATTAAAATGATTCTTACCAAGGATTTGGCTAGGACTCTATAATTCAGTGACTAGCGATAGAAACACAAGTTGAATAACTCACAAACTAAAGTGGAGGTTATAATTAGGATATAGAGTATATTAGGACATAGAAAACCCAAGCATGGAGTCCACCAAGGTCTCAGCCACCACTAGAACCACATCTTGCTCTTTTGGGTCTCTCCACGTCTCCTGCTTTCTTCCCTCTTGCCACAAGCTGATTGTCTCTGCTCCTGAATCTGTAAAACAGAAGAAACAAACAAAAAAATGGTAGCAGACAAAATCCTCTTGGCTGCATCACTCTCCTTTAAGAGATATAGGTTATTACAAACTACTAAGTAGATTTCCTGTGCTATACACTAGATTCTCATCAAGCATCTATTTCATACAGCAGTGGGAAGTGTTATTCACGCCCTCCAAATTCTTCCCTCCCTCAGTGGCTTCATCTGTGGTAACCATTTGATTGGCTTTGAAATCTGAAAGTTTGTTTCTGTTATCTATTTATTTATTTAATTTATTTTTGTAGGGCCCCACCTGCCACATAGGGGAGTTCCTGGTGCAAGGGGTCAAATGAGAGCTGCAGCTGCCAGTCTACACCTCAGTAACGCAGGATCTGAGCCACACCTCTTAACTTCACTGAAGTTTGTGGCAATGCCCGATCCTTAACCCGCTGAGCAAGGCCAGGGATCGAACCTGCATCCTCATGGATGCCAGTCGGGTTCTTAACCCACAGAGCCACAATGAGAACTCAGATGATTCTGTTTTTTAGAGAAGTTGTTTTGTATCATTTTTACTAGACACAGCTTCAGTGTCAAAAATCTTACCATCACGGTGTTAATAGCAGCTTTCAGAATTGTTTTGTTTTGTTTTTTGTTGCAAGGATATGATTCGTGTCCATCTTCCTCACTAGCTTATATCTGCATTAAAGGAGTTTCCAGTTTGTTGTTTAGCTCATGGTCTAGCCCATGGTAGGAGCCTAATGTTTGTGAACAACTCACTGAACACCGAGTAATTTTTAGATCTGGTATCTAGAAATAATGTCATGGGCTACTCTGCTCTGATCCACAACGTGTTTGTTACCCTGTTTGCCAGGTGAGCAAGATAAGACAGCAGAATGTTAGAAAATTCACCTAAGTTCATGAGGCTAATCTGTGGTAGATCCTAGACTTTGATCCTACGTCTTTGCTTCAGAATCCACACTTTAACTATTCTGCTAGATGGACTCAAACATACTGATAAACAACAGTGGAGGGAAGAAAAAAGAAAAAAAGGATAGGTAATGGCAGTACAATTCACCAGGAAAAACAAGGAGAAAAGTTGATGGAGCATATGCTGATCATTGATCCGGACCATAAATCACATTCTGTTGGACAAATATAGGAAGGTCAGTGAGAGGATGAATGGAGGTCATGGAGATTAATTTTCTGAAGTACCTCTTTGATCAAGACGTGAGCTTCATGGTCAGCCATATGGCTGCATGCAGCTCTGTCCACTGGGAGGATTTCTTTTGCATGTAAACCTTTTTTGGAAGTCTTTATTAACTGCTGTGGAATGTTGGCCCTTCTTTGAACCACATTCTGGGTATTTAGCACACTTAGAAGATATTAACACGTTAAGTTCCACAGGAGGAGGGCCATAAGCAGCTCTTTGGAGAGGCATGCAGGTTCGGGCTGTCTTAAGTCATTTGACTCCTCCCATATATCCCGAATACATGTTTCCATTATCATACAGAGTTACCTGGGGTCTCAGATATATAGGCACAGAAGGTCTTTTTCTTAGTAAAAGTATGTTCCTGATCCGATACTCATTTTTATGGCTTTAAGTGGGAACAGCCTGAATCGGAGAATATTTCTCTTACAGTATCTAACAGAACACCATCAATAACTGCACACCCACGCAGTACACTGACCTGATAAAATGCTTTGAAGCTTTAGCCACAATCCAAAAATCAACGGAAAATAGTTTATCCAATTAGTTTAATGCAACACAAGAATGGCATCTTCCAAGTCCAGAAGGAATTTGTTGCCATTGCTTCCACTACCTTGCCAGTTATGAGCATCTGCTACTCATTATGCTGCACGTGGTAAATGGATAATATAGGGGTTAGGAGTAGGAAATGTGGATATGGACTGTATAGGTTGGGTCCTAGCTCTGTGATCCACTGGCTACGTGACTTTAGACTGGTCACTGACCTTTCTATGCCCCAGTTTCCCTGTTATAATGAGTGAATAATAGGGTTACTGCAAGGATTTAAGCAGCGTAAATACTGTGTGACCTTTTATAACATGTGTTAACTATCACAATATAAATTCACTTATTTGTTTGAAGTATTACTTTCATAAATAACAGAGTCATGCTGAAATAACTGAGGCAAAAAATGACATAAACATATGGAAACTAAGGCCAGAATAGAGCTAGACATTTGGAAAAGTTGGACATATAAACTCATATACCATCCTACAGCCTTGTTGTAGAAAGGTTTCTCTTGTCCATGGTCTGGATGAAGCAAAAGTGGCCACAGTCAACATTTTCTTGGTTTTCTTCTCCTCAATTTAAGATATTAATCAAACTTGGCTTGAATATTAATCCCCAGTTATAAGCTGAGTATTCTTATTGGCATGTTTTCAGCGAGGTGCCCATCCTTAATGCAAGAGACTGTGGTCAAGAGATGGGATGAAGTTATACTAGTGGGCATCTCCTGTAGAAACCACTGTGGGAGGTTGAATGTGGAGGAAAGGAGGCTTTTTACAAGGGGCAACAGTAAAGAGGATTCCCCAGTGAAGAGGAGTGTAGTGTAAGGGAAAGAGCAGTAGTTTTCTATCCTAGACTCTGATAATAACTTTGTGGCAAAATCTAAGAAACAGTTTTTAGTCTTCATTTTGCTTGATGTCTCAGTAGTGGACCCAGGTAACCAAATTCCCTCAAAAGGTTGTCTTTTCTTGGAGACTGTGACATATTTCATTTTTCATTCTTCTGTTGCCCTTTCTGTGCCTGTGTTCTATGCATTCTCCTCCATCATTCCATAGTTGAATATAAGTTTTTCAAGACTTTTTTTCTGGGTACTTTTATCTTTTATATTTTCTTCTAGGTGATCTCATCTACTATTTGTTTCAAAAGCCATATGCTGTGGACTTCAGACTTATATCTGGAGCTCCAGACTGTCCACGCAAACTCTACATAGGATTTTCTCACAAGGATCTTAAACTAAACATGTCCAAAGCAGAACTCAAAATCTTCCCTTTTGAACTCATTTCTCAGCTATAATTCTACCATTTGGTACTTTTGTGTACACTATCTTCAGAAACAGGCATAACCAAGCATAACTGACTGCATTACGTTTTCTATTTTATTGAAAGCCCCATTTAAAGTAATTCTAGAAAGAAGAAGGGGAATTTCTTGAACTCACAGTAATAACTTAGTGGAAAAGATCCTATCAAATGTCAAAGAGATAATTAATTTAAGGTGATTAATGTGGATTAGTTTCTCCAAAGTTGAGTTTTGCCTGATAGCGTAAGTAAATATAGAAGATGTGAAGTCTACGTGTTTACATACTGTCGATGTAAGTTTTTATGAAAATTATTATATAAATGAGGATTGCTCTGGGATGTTCAGGGATGCTGAGGGACAATAAAGCAACAGCTAATAAAGTAACATAACTGGGGTTTAAAGCTCTGTCCATCTAATTTCAAGGGAGATGTATCTGAAACAAAACAAAAGAAAACAAAACAAGTGAGGGAATTTCAGAGACATAAAATTCACAGAAATATCTTACCCATACTTGAAAAATTTCTCCAGCTTATGCACCTAGAGCAGAATGTGGTCCTTAGTAGGAACTAAGTGCTGTGTATTGACCAGATAGGAAGCCCTTGCCTCCTAGCAGTCCTTCAGTGAGGCTGAAAGGCAGGATCCTGCAGGTAGCTTCTGGATTGTCACTGGAGATAGAGGAAAGGAGAAATTAGCACTCTGGGTACAACTCTTTCTGTGATGGAATTTTTAATTTATAGGAACCATAAAGGAAAATATTTTTGCATAGGAGACCCAGTACATTCTAAAAGCGTATACTTCTATTGTAGAAAAATAGATACATGATTATTGAGGCACAAAATGAGCTTCTATTAAGGAAGGTAGATATTAGTGTTTAAATGGCAATATATGAATTCTGGGATAATGGACTTGGAAGTTAGCCTAGAAATTATCCAGTTCAACCACTTCATTTTACATTTATGGAAAAGGCAAGAGAAGTCTGTTTAGAAAGAATTGTGCCACCTCTGATCCTGCCCCTCTTTTATCAGCTCGTTAAAGCAAATTATGCATTCTTGTTATATCTCCTCATATTTATAGAAAGGAAATTCAATCCAAAAATAATTACATGAGACTCACTTTTTCTTATTTTCCCATAATGCAAAACAATTAATAATGAAGGTATACTCATGAAGTACAGCTTAGAAAAGACAAGTAGATAGGATGATGTTAAGGATGGGGATGGTATGTTGATAATGATAATGATAGCGATAGTATTAATAACAATAATAAAATCATTCCTAGTCTTATCACCTGAAGTAATCATTATCATTATTTGGGTGTGTATTTTCTTTTGTTTCTTCTAAAGATATAGATTCAAAGATATAAACTAGAAGTATTGGCTTTCCTTTGAGGGAGTAAGTTTCAAATCTAGGCTTATCTAAGCAGATGTCTGACCTTGATCTGTGTTCTGATGTCCTTGTCGGGGTTTCTGTATCTGTGAGCTCTAGGTGTGACTAGCACATGCCAAATATGGTTGTGAGTATTTAATCATGAAGCCTTGGTCCATTCCAGGAGCAAAGCATGTAGAGCTCCTAGTTACTGTTATTTTGATATCTGCTTTACATCTATGTCTGCAAAATACAGCATATTTTAATATCTATATCTTAATAATATATATGTCCAACAAATACGGACAAATGCATGTTCTACTTTAAGCTGCTATTTATGATAAATTTTCATGATATAACTCACATTCAAATATCATTTTTTGGCTAAAAATAAAAGATATGTGTAACCAACCCTCTTTGTTGACATTTAAGGTCTTTCAAAATTTTTGCAATTACAAATGATGCTATGATGAATATGTGTACAGTCTTTTTAAGGATATGGTTCAGAAATGGAACTATCATATCAAATACCAGTGATATTTGTAAAACTTATGACACATCTTACTGGATTGCTCTCCCAAGGGGTTGTACTAATTTACACAAAATTAATGCATGAGGTTATTTTTTTTACCTTTTAATACACTTAGGGCATTCTTTTTGACATTTCAAGAAAAATCTTTGCAAATTTGATATTTAAGCAATGAGATTTCATGTGATAATTTCAGTTTTGCTTGACTTGGATGACTGGTGAGTTTGAACATCTTCCCACCACTTTTTAAACACATGCATTTCTACTAAGTGAGAGATATTGTTTTCTCATTTATCTATAGACTTTTCTAAGTACTTTTCTTACTGATTTGTTTGGGCTATCTGTTCGTTATTTATCACAACCCTATTCCTTGTTTTCTAAAAATGTGATTTATCAGTAATAAATATACAAAGTATTTTTATATACCTTAGGTTTATTTGTTCACTAATTTGTTTTCACTGATATGCACTCCAATCTGATCATTCAGATAAATTTATCTAATAACTACAAAATTATTGTGGTTTGGAATTATGTGTCTGGTATGTATATTTTTTCCTTGTTTTATTTGATTAAGCCCGGGTCAAAATCACATTCTTCCAGTTTTTTGTAGCTTTATAGAATTTTAATTTCTGTTTAGATTAATTCTTCCACAATGGACTTCTGCTTCCAAAAAAATTATCAGCTATTTTTACAAACTTATTTTTACAAGATAAATTTGGATTAATCTTTCTTAGTTAAATAGACAATCTGTCGTGATTTTGATAGAAGTTACATTCTACTTTAAAGCTACTTGAAGATAAATAGTAGTTTAGAATCTTTGGTTTTATCACCCAGAAATATAATCTATTTGCTAATGATTCAAGTATTATTTTATAGTTTTCAATAATATTTTGTTGTTTGTCACAAATATCCCTGGGTATTTCTTATTGAAATTACTTATAATTATTTCATTCCTTTGGCTATGGTTAATGAGATATTTCTGATTAAATATTTTTAAATCCAGTTTTTGCCAAATGCATGTTTACCATGTATTCAGTTTACTGAACTCTCACTGATTTCAACAATTCTTTGGGTGATTCCTTTGGGCAAAAGTGCCTGTATTCACTATCTTTTGCTGCATAGAAAAACTAGCACCAATTGAGTAGCTTTAGACAACATTTATTATCTCACATGTTTAGTGAGTTATGCATCTACCCATAATTGAGTTGGGTCTTCTTGTTTATAATCCCTCACAGACCGATATCAAAATGTTGGATAAGACAATCTAAGTCATCTTAAGCCTTGACAGTAGGTTGAAGCTTTTCTAGACTCTCTCGTCTGGTTTTGGTCAGGATCCACATCTTTGCGGGCTGCTGGGCTGAAGGCCCCAGTTGCTTGTTGACTTTTAAATAGTGGATACCCTCCGTGTGTTGCAACCTGGACCTTTCCATGGAAAGCGTGCTTCCTAAAGTGAGAATATGCATAGAGGGATAGAGAAAGCCAGCAGGATGGAAGACACACTTTTAATACCTTCATCTAGGAAGTGGCATCCTATCTTTGCTGTCATCTTATTGGTTAGAAGTGAATCACTGGGTCAAGTGCCGAGCACACTCGAGGGAGACGAGACGCGTAGTGAAAACCAGTGGGGTGGGGACCACTGAGAGTCAGTGTAGAAGCCGCCTACTCCAGTAGCTTTTGAATGATTTAACAAATAAATAGGTTCAATGGGAATTTTAATTCCAGTTAATCTACTATGTCTATTGCCAATGAATAAAAACAGCCATTCACTCTCTCAGCAAAGTCCACCAAAAAATTGGGCTTCCCCATACAGAAAGTCTAAAGCTGGTTGTCTGAACGTTTCACACCGTCACAGAGCTTCTGGACTGGCCACAACGTCATCAGAGCACGCCAAACCCAGAGGACAGCTAGCCATCAAGTTACCGCACTGCACCAGGGCGCTGCTCTCTGTCCACAGCTCTGTTCTTTCACACAATCCAAAATGGAGTCCGTGGTATATCGTTGAAGAAGTTTGTATAAAACTGCAGTGACTATTAAATGGAGAGGGCTATTTGTCTTCCCAGTCTCCAAACCCAGAACTAGATTGTACTTAATTGGTGAAGAATTAAGTTGCTGTCTCTTTCATTCCTTTTGAAATAGAGAATCAGAAGTTGATGGGTGTCTCTCCAGCTTTCAGAAGTTTGCAATCTAAGCCTCTAGAAGCACTACACAAAATGACACTAATCACTTGAGGGAGTTCTCCCAATCCGAGTGCTCTATTCCACCTTCAAGGAGAAAGAAATGGAGTCAGTGATTCCCTCTTGCAACAGCAGACACTTTCTCCTGTGCCCAGTTGAAAGAAGAACATGAAAGAAGCGTTAAGCGAGAATTGACAAGTGTTTGCACTGGCCTGTCAAAGTAAGGTGATAATGAGCTTCAGCGTTTTAGAAACGCCTCTCCTTATTAGCAGATTCATACTGTCCTGATATGTATTTCTGGAAACAAACACAGACACCTAATCCCCGATTTCTCCATTTCTTTTTTTTCTTGGAAATTAGGAGGTTGAGTTTAGGAATAATGAAAGAAGTAACTTGAAAAAGTAAGGATCTTTCAATGGGGGGGATACACCACAAGGTTTGCGATCCCAGACCTGGATTTGAATCCAGCTGCCCCACTCTAAATTCACTGCCTACACAACCCGGGGCAACGTTGCCCTTCTAATCCTGTTCCCACATGCAGCAAAGATAATGCCTTGTTGAGAATTAATTCAATGCACATTTATCGAGAAGCTATTATGTGCTGGACATTGTCTTTTTTTTTTTTTTTGTCTTTTTGCCTTTTATCTAGAGCCACATCAGCGGCATATGGAGGTTCCCAGGCTAGGGGTCTAACAGGAGCTGTAGCTGCCGGCCTGCGCCGCAGCCACAGCAACGCGGGATCTGAGCTGCGTCTGCAACCTACACCACAGCTCACGGCAATGCCGGATCCTTAACCCACTGAGCAAGGCCAGGGATCGAACCCGTAACCTCACAGTTCCTAGTCGGATTCGTTACCGCTGAGCCACGATGGGAACTCCTGGACATTGTTCTTAATTCTATAGAGGCCGCAGTAAACAAAGTCCTAGTTAAGAGATACAGGTAAACAGATGCATGCGTGAATTCAGTAGTGATATGTGAGAACCCAGGTTGTCGGAAAAAGCTTTACTGAGAAACATAATATACATAAGACAGCAAATATGGCCTGTGGGATATTGCAGGAGCTTAAACATGCACATTCCAGTTTGTTCCCAGCATGACTGCTCTTTTATTAAGCAAACCCACAGCATGTGAGTAGCATTAACCATCCCATCATAATTTTTACATCGTGCAAAACTCTGAAAATTTTGGAAGCAGTCTTAAAGTTATCGCAACTTGACTCTTATACTTTGTAGATGGGGAAACCAAGGCCAGAAAAAGTGACAGAGCTAAGGCAAGACAGTTCGATGTTAGTCCATAATATTCCACCTGCAGCGTTAACTGGGCTGTGTGTTATCCATGCCTCGGGCTCTGCGCTGGGCAACTGCAGGTGTTAAAGTCCTAGCATTTGTGAGGTCAGCTTCTCCCGGTTCTGGAGCCAAAGAAACCCTGACTCCTGGCTGAGGAATCCCTTATGCTTAGGGTTCAGAGAACTCCCACACCCGACCTAGCACCAGCCCAGGGCCGTGGGGCAGCGGCCAGCGAGGTGAGGACTGTGGAGAAGTAAGCAGGGACAGTGGAGTGAGGCATGGTGATTCCTCGGCCCACAGTCCTGAACCCTCTAGAACACTCCCTCGACTCAAGCCCAAAGAGCATCTCCCTGAAACTCAGATCTGACCCATCACCCCCCTGAGCAGGGGTTCCTCTTCAAGATCGGGTAAAGCCAGCTTCCCATCTGGCTCTTTGACTCTCTCCTCTCCTCTTGTTATAGTCTGGAAGCCCTGGGCTTGCTGCCACGTCAAAACTATACCGTGTCTCCTCGTGTCTTTTGCATGTGTCCTTCTCTGGCTGCACCATCCTTTGATCCCCCCGATGTACCTAAAAATTCCTGTATTCATCCTTTGAGGTCTAGCTTGGACATCACCACTCTGGCCAGCCCACAGCTCTCCTGCCGCCCAGGCCAGGGTCTTCCCTAGACTCAGTGTGCTTCCTTTTCACTCCATGCTTAGCCCCATCCCTGTGGCTGTCACCTGCACCCCTGCCCTGGCTTTTGTTTCTTTCCTAGTCTGTCTCTCTCTTTAGACCATCATAAGGTCCCCGAGTCCACTATGGAACCCCCAGGGCACTGCGCTCCCCTTGGCATTGAACAAGAGAGCGAATAAATCTCTGCTGAATAAATGGAGGCATGAAAGATTGGACGCAAACCATAACCATCAGTAGGTTGAACAATAATTTAAGAATCTGAGGAGTCGGGGAAGAGCGTGATTATGCTAAGGTTCTTGGGGTCTGCATTTGTTTTCTCCAGGACTCAAGCTTGATCCAAGGACCTCTAGACAAAACCGTGTTGAACTTCTCAGATCTGAAATATAGACCCATATGAGACCCTGAATTAAGTTCTTAGGGCTGTGTAACCCCAATTAAGGAAAGACCTGGCCATCTCTGTTTCACTAGCTGTCCCCTCAACCCCCACTCTGGCTCTTTGCCTGATCCCTTCTGCATGCATTTCCTAGGGCTACTGTGATACAGTTTCACAAACTGGGTCACTTGACCATAAGAGATGTATTTTCTCACAGGTCCACAAGTCCAAGATCAAGGTGTGAGCAGGTTTTGTTCCTACTGAGGGATCTGAGGGGGCGGGGTCCGTCCCAGTCTTCTCTCCTTGGCTTGAAGCTGGCTGTCTTCTCCTTGAGTCTTCATATCATCTTCCCTTGATACTTGTTGGTGCCCGATTTCTCCTTCGTATAGGGACCCCTGGCATGTCGCATTAGGGGCTCACTGTGCTCCAGAACCTCTAGGTGACCCCGTTACCAAAGAGCATCAGAATCACTGGCTCTAGAGGTAAAAACTTAAATGTGTGAATTGGGGGGGGGGTCACAAATTAAACCATAACAAGGTCTGTTGTAAGGTGAATAATATCCCTCTAAAATTCATGTCTACCCAGGATCTCCAAATTTAGAATTACCTGGAAATAGTGTCTTTGCACATGGAATGCATAAAGAACTATGAGAAAATAAATTTCTGATCTTTGAGTCTCCTGTTTGTGACCCTTTGTTGTCACACTAACCGTATAAAGCCAATACAGGATCTAACATGGTTTTAATTTTTTTTAATCTTTTTTTTATGGCCGAACCCACGGCACATGGAAGTTCCCAGGTTAGGGGTCGATTCAGAGCTACAGCTATAACCTACACCACAGCCACAACAATGTCAGATCTGAGCCACATCTGTGACCTACACCACGCCTTTCAGCAATACTGGATCCTTAGCCTACTAAGTGAGCCTGGGAATCAAACCTACATCCTCATGGACACTATGTCGGGTTCATAACCCACTGAGCCATGATGGGATCAGCTTGGACCTACATTTTAGATAAGAGTAATCCAACACAGCTTATTCCACAGATCCAAAGAGCAAGGTTTAATCCTAGAGAAAGGGAACATTGGAAGTTAAAGATCAGGGGCTAAAGATTGTCAGAGTCGAGAGGAGAACAGAGTGACTAATGGTTAAAAATGTGGCTTTGGAGTGAAGATGCTTCTGTTCATATCCTAATGCTACCATTAAGGAAGGAGATGCAACTGAGAAAATAATTGAACCCCTTGGGCTGAATCCCATGCCCACTGAGAATAACTCCCCCTCCCTCCTATGACTGAAGTGAGAAATAAAGGAGGCAATATGTTTAAAGTGCTTCTCAAGCACCTGGTTCTCAGCGAGCGAGGGGTGGACACTGAAGTGGGAAGCTGCTCAAGCTGGACCGGCCCTAAATGGAGACGCTCAACAGGTCCCTAGGCTGGGAAGCCCACGTGGGCCTCCTGGGCGGGGTCGCTTCTGCAGAAGGACCCTAGGCTCTCCGGGGGCCCCTTCCCCTTCCAGAAGGGGAAGGGGCTCTTTATACCAGCGAGCCAGCAAGCGGGGCAGGTTCTTGCAGGTTTGCTGGCGGGAGAGGGTGGGGCTGGGTGTGGACAAGGATTCAGGAGGCTGCCTTGTCTCCTGTCTGGGGAAGTCAGGGGAGCAGCCAACAATCTCCTTACTGGGCTCCCCACCTTCAATGAACTGCAAACCGACAGAGGAGTAAACAGTCCCAATCTTGCAAAATCAAAGCCAAACTTTTTGCCCAATGAATAGCTCTGCTTTTTTTTTCTTTTTTCTTCTTGTGTTCTAAACTCCCAGGACACTCTGTTTCTATGCACAGCATTTAACAAAGGCAAACATAAACAAAGGCAGCCTCCATAGAGATGACTGGCTCAGGGCTGTGCCCCTTGATCCGGAGAGCACTTTGCCTCCAGAAGGCTGAGGTCTGACGCCCTGCTGTCTATGAAGGTTCACTTCCCCTGGTAACTGAGCCCTGGGCTAGTCCAGTGAGCCTCAGGAAGCCTCTTTAAACAAGGAATGTGCTCATTTGTTTATTTAACTTTATTGTGTCTTATCCTCTCTTTCTCCTCTCTCTCTCTTTCTCTCAGTGTTCCTTCCTTGGGCTTTTCTATTACCCCCGGTTATATTTTAGGGAATACGGGAAATTACTTGAGAGGGTAAGAGACTTTGGCATCACATGTTATTTTGAGACGTTTAACTAACCCTGAATCCACCGCCCAGCTGTGTGATGAAAACTCTAAATCCCTTCTACATGCAGCGCCTTCGTGGTCGACACAGAGGTTATCGCAAGGCAAGATGGTGAGAGAAGTAATGAGGACGTCCACTCACCCCTGGAAATAGCAACCCGGAAGGGGAAACTCATCTCTGTGAAGCCACGTGCTCTCTCGCTGGGCCTGAAGTCAGAGTTAAAACAATGTCACCCCATAAGCTGCGTCCCTTTGGAGCTGGACAGAAAATGAGCAGGGGCATGGACAGAAAATGAGAGGAATTAGCATTCTGGGTGGGCAGTCTACGCAGAAGCAAATCTCTGCCTTTGCTGCAGAACAATGAAACCAGGCACAGGAGGCACCTGAGACCCACTGGTTTCTTTCCAGGGCCTTCGGGGGGTGGTACCTTGTCCAGGCGTAATAAGCATCATGATAAGTCTTTAGGTGGTTTCTCAGAAGCAGCGCGTGATCTGACGTGTGTGAAAGTGAAACGGAGAAGCGGGAAGGTGGATGGGGAAGGAGTGGAGGCCAAGGAAGTAAGTGATATCATATTTGGGATGCATCCTGATGGAGAGTGGCTTTGGCTCAGACTCAGAGGTGGGCTGGGAGACAGTGGAAAGTGGGTTCTAGACTTCCTGAATCAGGGGCAAGGCAGCTGGAGTATTTAGACTCCCGCAGGCATCATCCAGTTAAGCCTTGGGGGTGACATGCAACCCCAGATACTTCTGAGTCTTTATGCTTTTGTGCCTATAGGCAGTGAAGGCTCTGGTGGCCTGAAGGCAGCCCTCCAATGACCGCTATAAGTAACAGAAGCACACGGAAGCTGGTTGGCACAGAAGGAGTAAAATAGGTGTGGAAAATGGAACACTGACGTCATTGGCGAAGCTTGGTCTGTAGGGACATCTCATTTCAGGGGCGATCCAAGCAGAGGCTGACAACTAGAGAAGGGGTTTCTCAACACCCGTGTTAATCCTGAGAGTCATTTGACAAAGGCTTTCTTTAGAATAAGAGTATCGATGCTTGGTTTTCTTTGACTACCTTTAAAAAACCAAGTGCCTGGAGAAAACTCCCCCCCACTAAATACCTAACCCGGTCTGCCGTGACCTTCTCTCAGTGACTTAACAGACTGGCCTCACACCAACGTGGCTTCTCTTCTTTGCTCTACTCTCTTTGGGCTGAAGAAGCTTAGACAAATCACCCAAGATCCTTATTCTTCAGTTACTTCAGTTATCAAATGGGGCCAGCAATGCTTTACCTCTCAGGGCTAATAAAAATCTCTCTACATCTAGTTCACAATAGGTGTGTGTGTGTATATATGTGTGTGTGTGTGTGTGTGTGTCATATATGTATATACAACATGCATTCCTTCATTCTCAATTTAAGGCAGTAGAAATTAAGGCAGAAGTATTATATCGCATCTCAAGTCACTTGCAGAGAGTGGATTTATTCCTGTTCTACTGATTCTTTCTCTAGTCCAACTTCTAATTTATCATTTTATATGGAAAATGAGATAATGCCAGATAGAGTGTAGAAAAACGATAGATCAAAGCCTTGTATCACTGCTAGTGTTATGGTGGTTTTTACCATCCAGGTCTTCCGTTTCCTAGCTATGGGACCTTAAGAAATGACTTATGTTCTCCGTGCCTTAGTTATCTCTGCTCCAAATCATAAGCATTGGGCTACACGGGGACATAAGGTCCCTTTTGGTGCTAACTGCCTGTGACTCCAGGAGGCAAAGCTGGGACAATGGCAAATAGAGGCCAGAAGTCTAAGGGTGATGATATGAGCAGGGTCGTGCTTCCTCGGCAGGTGGAATGCTTCTGCTGCCCATCGGTGGAAGGGATTAAACGGAGCCTGCCTCCCAGTGAAGCTTGTCTTAGCCGTTTGCTGGTCGGATTTAGACTTTGTTTCTTTTTAAGCTGGTTGCCAATCCCAAGGCTAACGATGAACGACACCATAATTCCAGTGAATTACCTGCGAGGCACTGAGTAGATGTATATGAGAGGAAAATTGGCGACAAATCAAACAGCACATTTCTGCGGTGAGCTTCTCTGCTCATAGGCACGGAGAGGTTACAAGGCCACAACTGAAAAGCTCTTTGAAATACTCGGCTAAATTACTCTGTTGGGTACCCCTTATTAAGCAGCCTGCTTCAGAAAGTTCTTTCTTTCCCCTTTCTTCCCCCCTCCCTTTTTTTTCTTTTTTTCTTTTCCCAGGGCTGGCAAAGTCTTAATAATTTCGTTATGCTGAGGGCTGTGGGGAGGGGCTTGGTGCTGTCTCTGTTGAGAGATTCATCTGCCTGGCAAGTGGCCCGAATTACCTTCCTTGCTGGTCTCTGAACGAAGCGAAAACAATTTGTACCACTCTTCCAGCCAATTGCAGGCTGAACGGTGGGACTGAGCACAGCTCCGTCCCGTCCCGCTCTGCCAATTTGCCCTTATCAAGTGCAACAGGGAAAATGTGATGCCGCATTACTCCGACAATAGGCAAGCAGTCCCAACAAAATGAGAAAACAGCGACTGGACCCGTTTTAGCAACTCGGAGCTAGCTCTGCGGCAATTTTCATACAATTACGCCATGTTAGTTATCGCCTCACCATATGGCTAGTCGTTGATCATTTTGCCATGATGTTAGTTTAACGTGTGGTGTGGATGTCTGCCTGTTCTGTTAATGAATTTCTCATTTTGGTGTTCTCGTTCTATCATAGAATGTGGGAGTCTCGAGAGGCTTTTAAATAAAATTGGTTGATAGTTGTAGAATAAAAATCTCTTTCACAAACCCCACACTATTGGAACTTTCATCAAAAAGTTATGGAGTGCCTTGTGCAGAAAGACCGAGGCTGAGAATTTTCTCATTTGTCTTAAGGTCAAGCCAGTGGTAACTGGCAGGACAGGGTTTGGTCCAAAATGTTTCGGTGAGATATTCTTTCTAGGCTGGAGCACTGGCTTTCTTAAGTAGAGTTACTTTATAAGGACCCTGATGTGACATAAACAAGATCTTTCCCAAACTACTGAGGAAATGTAGGTCTGATCAATGAGTGAATGACTCTAACCCATACGATGTATTCTGCAAGCCAGAGCCCAGCTCAGGCTGACATGAGAAAGGCACCAATGAGATATAAAATTTCATGTAAAAGGCTGAAAGGGACCTCCGTGATGCTCTAGTTTTGAAATTATGTTTTCCAGAACTTCTAAGATTCTGTGCAGGCATCTCCAAGCCCATTGCAGGGGCCAAGCAGAGGGTCTGAAGCTTTCTACCCTCTCTCAGCCAAAGCTGTTTAAAGACTTTCACGAACTCTTGCCTTAGGTAAGAAGGTTCACCACGGACAATATGTTTGAAATAACTGGTCTAATCTAGTGCACTCTAATTCTGAAGGTGGAAGAAGCGAGCCCTAGAGGACCATGGGGTCCAGGAGGAATCGACATTGTTCAGGCTACATTCCGACTCTAGCTCCCTGTTCCATGAGCCATGGCTCAGAGTTAATCAACAGCAAGACCCGATATCTCAGTACTGCTAATGTGTTGTCTACACTGCAGACTGTACTTAGAAGCTGAGGACGTAGGGCTGTGGTAACATATATGATGTAGGAAGGAGTTCCTGTCATGGTGCAGCAGAAATGAATCCGACTAGGAACCACGAGATTGTGGGTTCGATCCTTGGCTTCGATCAGTGGGTTAAGGATCTGGCATTGTCGTGAGCTGTAGATCTGGCGTTACTGTGGCTGTGGGTAGGCCAGTGGCTACAGCTCCAATTAGACGCCTAGCCTAGAAACCTCCATATGCTGCAGTTGTGGCCCTAAAAAGACACACAAACACACACACACACAAACACACACACACACACACACAAGAAATATATGATTTAATGGGATTAAGGGGAAGCAAGGGTTTCGGAGTTGTAAGGAGGAATGTCTAAATACCTAAAGTCCTTTCCTTCGCTAACGTTTTATTATTAATTGCCTTTAAATTATTATTCTGTGATTAATTTCCGAGCCTCTTCTCCATTCCCACTGTCTCGTCTCTTAAGCAGTGGCTCTGCCTGCTCTTCTGCCTACATCAAATCCATCTTATGCACAATTACCAAAAGTTGTCTTTGTAACATGCAAATCTGACCGTGTTATTTTCCTGCTTGGAACCTGCTTCTTTGACATGACGACATCCTAACATCTTAGCTGGACTGCAGAACAGGCGGTTCTCTCTCCCTCACACCGCCTGATTACTGCTCCGGCTTCATTTTCCGCTGCTAGTCCCCTTGCTCAACAAGTTCCAGTCGTAATCTTTACTTTCTCCTCCACACACTCATCACCACTTCACACATGGACCCCTAGGCACATCATTGCGTCCCGTCTGGAACACCCTTATAACATTTCTGTACCTGAAAAACTCAAGCTTCAAGATTTAACCTAAGAGTTGCATACACACACATATGTATGCACACATATACATATAAGTACATATGCACACACCCATACATACATATATATACACGCGCACATACTTTTTGCCTATGCCCATCATGTATTAAATAATGTTCTCTAACATACTGTTATCTAGCAATTTCCAGATTCCAGTGAAATCTGCACAGGTGCCTACATCTCTCATTAGTGAAGCTTTCACGGGCAGAACGTGCATTTTACGTTCTCAATGCCCATAGCATGTAACACAGGGCTCGGCACAATAAGTGCTCGATAAATTCCTGTTGAACTTCAACGTCTCTACTTCTGATTCCATGTATTAGTTAAGACTCTTTGATTAAAGGGGATAAAACTACCTTCAGCCAATTCCAATCCAGAGGGGAATACAGTAGGAATAAGCAAGGGCAGTTAATAACATGCTTGGGTGTGTAGGTCAGTGGGACTTCTGGGGACTTGGCTGGGATGCAGGGGAAGAAGGTCCGTTTCTCCATCTCTCCGGGGCCCCAAGCTCTTTCACCCCTGCTGCTTGCTGAGGCCTGGATGCCTTCCTTTTCATGTTGTTTTTTTTTTTTCTCCAAGGATCACTTTTCTCTGCTTCCAGATACACATGGGGTGGGGGGAATGATCACGAGAGACCCAGCTCGAGGTACTGCCTGACCTGGACCTAAAACTTCTGGGTCTTGATTCGAAAAAGGAAGAATCTGACTCCTTCTGCTTTACCAACCAGGCATTGTCAGAGGGGCAGGCATGGCTGTGAGACTAACACGGAGGCTGTAAGCACCCCTTTGTCGAGTGTTTTTGAAGAAAATGCGATATAGGTTGCACAAGCCCCCCCAAAGTATCCACCTGGAGCCTGCATGTATATCAATACTGGGCACTCTAGAGCGAGGCTAGCATTTCCCACAGTGTTTTCCACTGAATGCTACTTCCGCTGGGTGATGATAGTTGATAGAAGAAAAACCGAAACTTCTAGTTCTATCAGCTTTAAAAAGAAATGCCCAGTTAAACACAGGTATCCAGGTTTCTTTACTGCAAGTCTCCTCTGTGGCTTTTACATGCAAATGTGATTTACAGAATGGAAAAGGAAAATATCACTTGTTGCATTCCCTAAACTTCTTTGCCCACAGAAATACTTCTTTCTCCCCAGAAAAACATATTTTAGCAGTGAGATTCTGTGGAGTACAACTAGAGAACATTGGAGTAGCCCACTGCTAATTATCTGACTTTCTGGTGAAAATACATCCTGATCAGTACGTTATACTCCACCAATGACAGTACTGGCATTTCCTGGACTGTATTTAGGAATCTTTGAAGGATTATAAGTTCCTCTTCCTCTCTCCCTTCTCCTAGCATTGTGAGTTCTGGATTTCTCTAGTGCCCATCCTTCAAATGGAAGTCTTCTCTTTCCATTCAGCTTTAGGCTTACTTAAACGTCTGCCATGGTTTTAACAGGTTCCACTTAGGATGTGAGTGCTGGTTCTTCTGGAGAAGTTGTTTCAGCAAGGAGAGATGCGCTGGGAAAACAAAAGCGGTAGTAACTGACAAAGCTCAGTGGGCTCCCTTGACATGAAGTTTCCATGTCCATGACTGGTTTAGATCCGTTCATCATGTGTTTATTGAGTGCCTGCTTGATTTTAGGCTCAAGGCCATTGTGGATACCAAGATAAATAAGACCAGATCCTAACCAGTAGCAGCTCAAAATTTAGTAGAAGAGACAGACAGGTTAGCAGATAATTTCTCAAGGTGATAAACACCTTCATAGAAGAAAGCACGTGATAAAGACCTAGCACAGAGACTAGAACCACTTACTGTGGAGGAAGCTGCAAGAAAAGACTCGCCAGAGGAAGTAATACTTATTCTGTATGTTGATGAAAGGGTAAGTGTTATCAATGAGGATAAACAAGAAACCTTTTTTTTTTTTTTTTGGTTCATAGGTGTCTTGTTTATTTGTTCCTGCAGCCGAATTTGGAAGGGGAATGTGGCCAATAAAATGTTAAATTTGAGTAAGGCTCATCAAAGTTAGGCTGAAGATGACAGTAGAGCTGCAAGTCCCCTTACTCTTTATTTTAGCAACAGTGAGGGGATTCAAGGGGCTGCCTCAAGCAGCAGCAGCTTCTTTGGCGGCTTTTCTCTCTGCCAGCATCCTCTGCTTCTGTTTTGCCAGGCACTTCCCGGCAGGATGATGGGCCCCAGGCCGTGGTAGCTGTCCTGGTCAGCCTTGGTCACCTGGGTGAGCTGCTCGGATCCCTGGGCACGGTTCTGCCTGTAGCACTCACCTTCCCTCTGCTGACAGGCCTCCAGCCTTTCCTGGGTAATGTTGACGATTTCTCGATCGACTTTGTAGTCTCTCCTCCATTGCATTTCCGCTTCAAGTGTGCACAGGGCGTCCTTTTCCTCGCACTCTGTGATGTCCCCGCACGTGGCGGAATTCACGGGGATAGGAGTATTACCTGTTCTGGGCGAGCTGTCACTCTATGAACTCTCTCGTGAGGGTCACGGGGCGGTCCACGAGGAGGTCGAAGATCTTCAGAAAGCAGGTGACAGGGCAGGGCAGCTAGGTCTGCAACGCCGGCGCGCGGGCTCAGGGTACACCTCCTTGTCCCAGCTGTCCCTCATGGCCGTGCAGCACAGGAGGCTCCGCTCTTGGACGTGTGTTGCCCTGGCCTCTGCCCTGGTCCAGAGGCCTTAAAGAAAAGGAAACCTTTGTATGCAGAAGTGAGAAGGATAAAAGCGCCAAGAACAAAACCCTGGGTTATACTAACAATTAAGTGGCTGACAGAGGAAGTGAATTTAGGCAAAGGGACTGAGAAAGTACGCCCAGAGAGTTAGGAGAATTAAGGAGAAGGATATATATCTAGGTAGACAAGAAAGAAGAAAATTTCACGGAAAAAAAAAAATCCAAAATTAGAGCATCAAATATTGCTGCAGAAAAATCCAACAACCATTTTTTTTTTTTTTGGCCACGCCTACGGCACATGGAAGTTCCTGAGCCAGGGATCAAACCCATACCACAGCAGCGAATCAAGCCACTACAGTGATGACACGAAACCCTTGACCCATTGAGCCACAAGGAATGCCCTAAAATCACTGATTTTAAGGTTAATATTCTCAACCTTGAGCCTGAGTACATTGGAGTCCCCACAGACAGCAAGCTGGACTCCCATCAACTTTTCCACTTTTTGCACTCACCCAGAGAAAACCTTAAATCGATCCCAACAGGCTGTTATTACTGAATCAATGTAGACTTCAGTTAACAAAGACACTTCAAAACCTGAGAATAAAGGAAAGGAGGAAGGACCGAAATCAAAGAGGTCTTCGGTGGGTTATAGGTTTGTAAACATTTGCATTTGATCAAAAAAATGTGTCAGACCAAGGGATGAAGAGACCTGATATTGATGCTGGATTCTACCATTAATCAACCATGTGAACTTAGGGAGGTCATTTCATTCTCTGGACCCGAGTCACCTGCACAATGACCAGGGTTAACTAGAAAGTCTCTGAGGGCTCTTCCAGGGAACTGGAGATCCTTGTCATGCTGATGCGAAGTGACAGAGACTTTGTGGGTCAGTGCTACACCACAACTTCCAAAGCAGCCTTCCCCCCATTTTTGTTCAAAGCGGAAGCAGAATTTCAGACAGTCGGTGCTCTCTTTGGTCAAAGCTGCACCTGTTGGACCTAACCAGTGGCTGGAGAAGGGAGAGGAGGCAGGAGGTAACGTTCTCTTTCATCAACATTGAAGAAGACTCCTAGCTCTGGCATGGCTGGCAGTGTGTCCTCGGGCAGGTACCTTCAGTTATGTGTGCTACCTACCTGTTGCTGCATAATAGAGCATCACCGCAATGTCTGTTTTGACTTACAATAGACAGGCATCTGTTCTCACCATTTCTGTGGCTCAGGAATTCAGGATCAACTTGGTTGGGTGGCTGTGGCTCAGATTATTCCTAAGGTTGTCCGATGTTGGCCAGGGCTGCAGGGAGGCTTGACTGGGGCTGGGGATTCACTCCCAAGGTGACTTTACCACATGGCTGGCAAGCTGGCTCCAGCTGCTGGAGGGAAGCTTCGAGATTTTTTTCATGTGCGCTTCTTTACTGGACATGCTTCTCTGAGTACGTCCTCAGGACACAGCGGTTGGCTTTCCCCAGGATGAGCAAATAAAAGACTCAGGCAGGGGTGGTACTCTCTCAGCGAGTTCCAGAAGTCACATGCTGTTACCTCTGCTGCATCACCTTGATGGCACAGGTCAGCCTTGATTCAGCGTGAGGGGGAACCGCACAAGGCCATGAGTGTCCGCAGGAAAGCAACATCGGAGTCACCTGGTGCTCGCTAGCCCGCTCTGCAGACTGCTTCCTCACGGTCTGGTGCAGATGGCACTTAGTTCTTCTCACAGGTGTGACAGAGTCTGTGCACTCAGGGAATATTAACATTTTCGGCCCCTTGTTCTCTCTGGAAGGAGAACTGAATAAATGGCCATTATAGAGAGTCAAAGGCACTGCTGCTCAGAGAACGTGGGGAAGAAATCCCTTTCTGACTGGAGAATGGCTCCATGGAGAGGGTGGCATTTGAATTGGGCTTTGGAGCCCTGCTGGATTTGAATCATAAGGAGAAGCTCGATCAGGTCAAGGGGTGGGAAGAAGTCATTCTACTCAGAAGGTCTGACGTGAACAGAGACTCGGGGGTAGAAAGAGGTAAGGACTGTTTAGAGAAGTCGAGTTCTCCTGAAATGGAGGGTATGTGTGTTTACATTTTTATGGAACATGCTGACTGAGGCAGAAGAGAAAGCAGTAATGTAACCCTAGAAATGCAAGTTGAAGACCCTACTGTACATTCAAGTCTCTTTTTTCTTTTTTTTAAGGCCACACCCACAGCACATGGAAGTTCCCAGGCTAGCGATTAAAAAGGAGCTGCAGCTGCAGGTCGACAGCACAGCCACAGCAACACGGGATCTGAGCCACATCTGCGGCCTACACCATAGCTCATGGCAACACCAGATCCCCGCTCCACTGAGAAAGGCCAGGGATCAAACCCACTTCCTCAGAGATACTAGATGGGTTCGTTACTGCTGAGCCATGACAGGAACTCCTACGCTTAGACTTCTAAACAACGAAGGCAGGACTGAAAGCAGAGCTTCCATCTGAGCTAACACTGCTCTTTGGAAATGGCGTGTCCAGCAAGTGGTTTCCCAAACCCTAGTCATTTGCATGAAAATTTCATAACTTTTCTCCTAAACACGTGTGTGGAAGTCAGCCTCTGAGAAGTCCCCTAATGTTCCCAGCCTCGTGGTACGTCTCTATGTGAGTGTTTCAGGATGTCTTAGGAGTGACATCAGGCTGCCATGTTGCAGGCTGCCCTGTGATGATCGAGTGCTGCGGTCTCAGCATGTCCGCAGTGAAAACCTGAGACCTGCAAACATCTGCGTGAAGGATGGTGGGAGCGGAACCTGCCCCGGGAGCCCTGAGGGGACAGCGGTCCCTCCAGCGAGCCCCCCCATGCTAGCCTTGGGAGAGAATGAAGAGAAGAAGCATCAGCTAAGCCACCCTCAGAATCCTCCCCCACGGAGACTGTGAGATAACACAAGTTTTTTCATCCTTTTTTGTTTTGTCTTTTTAGCGCTGCACCCATAGCATATGGAAGTTCCCAGGCAAGGAGCAGAATCGGAACTATAGCTGCCAGCCTACACCACAGCCCACGGCAATGCCGGATCCTTAACCCATCGAGCGAGGGAACTAAACCCGAGTCCTCACAGCTACTAGTTGGATTTGTTATCGCTGAGCCATGATGGGAACTCTGTATTTTATACTCTTTTTGGTCTGTGCTCGTGGCAGGCAGAAGTTCCTGGGGTCAGGGACCAAACTTGAGCCACAGCAATGACATGGATGAGGGATCCTTAACCAGCTGAGCCACGAGAGAACTCCCAAATCGCTTGTTACTTTAAGCTGTGAAATTCTGGGGTAAGTTGTTATACAGCAGTAGACAACTAATACATGTGTAAGCCATGCAATGATCTACTAAACACGTCTGTTTTCAAATCAACTTGCTTTTTGTACGTGGCTATGTTTATTTAAAAGGAAAACTTTACATTGTTAGTGTAAGAAAATGGTATCAATTTCCAAAAATATGAGGTTGAAATCACCCCATTGTTATGCACCTTGGGGAAAAACTTACTCACTGAAAGAACAGAGGTTTGTGACAGAGCCCTTGGTGTGAATTCCAAGTTCGCGTCCTGTTAGCTGTGAGATATTGGGGATATTTCTTTATACTCCCAGACTTAGTTTCTTTATCCATACAGGAGGACACTTTTCTCTCTCTTTTAATATTTTGAGCATTAAAAATATAATATTGTGAAATTACCCAGTGATGACAATGATGATGATGATAATAGCGGTTATTTTTTTTTTTATCCCCATGTTCTAAGCACTGTGTTAAATGACTTAACGTCCCTGCAAACTTTATTATAACGCACGTTGTGCCACCCATGCAACTCTTCCGGAGCGGCTGGTAACTCGAGATCACACAACTAGTGTACAGTGGGGTAAGAGTTCAAACACAGGTCAGTTTCATCACAAAGCTCCTTCTCTGCACCGTAACAGATTGCAGACCACACACAGTCAAAAAAATGCAGCCAGTGTTGGTTCCCTCCTCTACCTTATGAAGGACGCTTTCTAGTTCTCTAGTTCTACTTTAAAGTAACATAGAACGTTTGTTTTTCTCAGCCAGGTTCAGCTACATCTCTCAGATCACCCGAGGTTTTCTAAGTCAGCAGTGGTCAGGACATCATTTTTCTAGGTTCACAGCCGCTCAGCAAACATCACCTAGGGTCAATGGGAGCTGCCTGTAGTAATGACAAAATCCATGCCTTCAATTTCTTAATTAACTAAACACGATGAAGTCTGTAAATTGATCGAAGCAGGGTCTCATATAGAATTAATTAGGAAATTGCAGAGGGGGGACTTAGTGATTAATTCAGACTTTATAAATGTTACTGGGGATTTTATGGAAGCCCCAAATAAAACACTGTTATATTGAAAAAAATTAATCTAGCATCTGATAGTCACTTAAGGCTTTTGGGCGGAGGGAGGAGCATGAAACATTCCAGCTTTCGATGATGTGTTAAGAGTTCCCTCTGACACTCGGGGATAACACTGTGTTTTGAAAAACCCTCAATGGCAATGCTATAGGTGAGCAGATGGGGGTCTTTTAATAAACTTCATGATCACCGTTTCCCAAAAGATAACTCCAAACGTTGCTATTAACACAATCGTTTTACATAAGCAGTGCCATTTTTTCCCTCTTCTCATAGAAAATATAAATCAAAGCAAAGCAGTCTTAGAAGACATGGCAACGTGTCTGACCTGTTACAAAATAATATGCAAAACCAGACGCCTAATATGGTCCCCAGAAAAGTCCCATAGCTTTTCGACCCCACATCCACCTGTACGGAAATTCTAGGGCCAATCACCCTATTGAAACCAAGCCTTCGCTGGTTTCATTCATTCGCAAAGCCTACCCATTTGATCCAGGGCACTGCACCCCACACTTGCGGAAGAACTGTGCATGGAGCACCTGTCTTTGCCTTCAAGGAGCACACGGGAGAACAGAGGATATGGACGTGCAAGGGCAAGTTCAGAAAAAGTGAGTTTACTGTTAGGACCAGCACCCTTGTGTGAAGAGTAGCGCATTTCAAAAAACGTGATTATTTCTCCCCCAGATAGCCGAGACTCTTCTTTGAGGAGCTAGCACTTGAGCTGAGCTGTGAAGGAGAAAAGGCTGTCACCAGGCAAACTAGAAGGGGTTGCAGGAACCTGGAGGACTAGGGGACAAGGCCACACCCAGCACACTAAAGGGACTTTGGTCTGGGAGAGCTGGAGCTTTATTTTTTTCTGGGTCCTAACACACTGGGGGTGGTAACTGTCCCGTAATAGCCCTCCTGTTGCATTGGCTCAGCCAGAATCTTTCTGAGAGTGAATTAAAAATGCAATTAGTTTAAAAAAAAAAAAAAAAGACTGCAATTAGCCATTTTACATTGTGTTCATATATGCAAATTTGAGAGGACACTTGATACAATTATGTAGAAAACAGAGGTTAATAAGTACCAGTTTGGACTGTAATTATCTGTACATTCCTGGAGAAAGCGCTGGTTTAGAGATTTCTTTAGCAGAGTAAGAGGAAGGGAGAACTGTGTGCCGGCCACTGGGCTATTTATAATTGACCCCTCTGACCCTAATGCTGAGAAGGTCACAATGTTGCCAGTTACAGATGGGAAATCAAGACCCAGAAAGTGAGATCCGGTGTTGAAATCCACACAGCCATTGTGCCACCGGCTTAGTATGACTCTTAAATTTATGCTTTCTTGTTTGCCTTACTGCTGTTTTATTATTATTTGAGTTGCTCTTGGTTTCAGCGTGTAGTGGTAGCTGGGTTCAAATGCTAACGTCTGAAATTGTATTAATCATTTTTGTTTGTTTCAGGTAACTTACCAACCATGTACTTTGACACTATGAATGCCAACTAATGAAATCATAGTACATGCCACTTATTTGATTTCCACCATCTTTTTTAGGAAAAAAAAAATACCCAACCAATTAATTCAAAGCAGGAATCTGAGCCAGCTTACATTTACCCTTCAAAACTGGAAACTTTCAAAATTTACAATAAGGAACATTGAGTAAATTAGGCTCTACAACTCTTGGATTATTAAGCAGCAAAACGAAAACACTGTGTTCAAAGATTGTAAAACAGACACAGAAAAAATAGAATACTCCCAGTATGCATTTTTAAAATTTTATATATTAGGCAAATATTTTAATAGACAATTATATTTTATTCTTACTTTTAACTGAGCAGAGAAGACATTAAAAACTCCATGTTGATTTTTCATTCTTTTGAAATGAGGTCCTGTTTCTTTAAGAACAAAGCACAGTAAATATCTTTAAATAATAATATCAGTGCATGATTAATTGGCCCTCTGATTTATACAAGCAAGGTGAATAAATTCCAGGATATTTGTAGTAAGAGCAACAAAGCAGACGTCGGAATGAATTCCAAAGCCAGCAATTACTCCCAGACACCTCTTATTTTCAGCCACAATTTCTGCATTTGCTTCTGTCACTTTTTGTTGCCCTTTTTGGTTCATCCTTTATTTATTTATTTTTATTTTTTTTTTTTTTGCACAACTTGTGCTGAGGCCCATCTGCTGTGATTCACTCTATTCTAATTATGCAGCACACATCCTGTCTTTCTGAACCAGAATTTTATCAGGTTTTTAAAAATTAATTAATCAGGGCCTCCCAGGTGAAAGATACAAATGCAACATTTTTAAAAGAGATGTTACTGCTGGCAGTAACTGGCACAGGCGTGAACACATTTGATACTTGTGGTAGGTAATTTGGGTTGGAGGGAGAACTCCTATAAAATAGGTAACTCAGTTTCCTGGAAGGCTGCTGGGTCCAAGGCAGGATGCTGTCCCCTCGAGAGGAAGACTTTCTGATGGCTTGACACAGTTCCAACTTTTCCTAGCTAGTGACAGTTTGGTCACTTAACCCTGTGACTCTCAACTTTCTCCTCTTCTAAGATGAGAGAGAATCTCTGATCTCCCTCCCAGACCTGACTCCTCTTTCTAAATTTAATCACTTTCCTCCAGTAATTAGTTCAACAGATATTACTGGAGCATCCATTTATATGAGACCTGAGGCTCAGAGGCTTTTGGAATCCAGTTATAATTCTGCCAGTAAACAGCTGAGTCAGGCCTCTTAATTCATTTCCATATATTTCTACTTCATTTCCTTAGAAAATATTTCATATCTGCTAGATGTCAGGCACTGTTCTAGGCATTGGAGAAAACAGCCAATCTCCATTTTACAGATAAGGGAATGGTGGCACGAGAGGGTTCAGTAATCCAAGTCTGTGGGCTGAATTGGGCTCCCCCCAGAGCTGAAGCCTAACCCCCAGGACCTCAGAATGTGACTGTCACATGAGATAGGGCCTTCAAAGCCTGATTAAGTTAAACGAGGCTGTCGAGGTGGTCCTTGTCTAATACGACTGGTGTCTTTATAGAAAAGGATATTTGGACACAGAGGTGATGCCAAGGTTATGCATACAGGGTCAAGACCGTGCGAGACCATGGGCAGAAGTGGGCATGTGAAAGCCAAGGAGAGGGAACCCAGAGGAGGCTAAACCTTTCAACACCTTGATCCTGGATGTCCAGCTTCTAGAGATATAAAAAATAAAAAATAAATAAATGTCTGTTGTTTAAGCTGCTAGGTCTGTGGTATTATGTTATAGATAGTCCTAGAAGCCTTACACCAGAAGCCAAGTAACTAGTAAGTATTGGTTCTTGGATTCGTTTAGTGACAGTGTTATGCTAGCTCTCAAAGGTACAAATATGCCTTCCCCTATTATCCAAATATAGGAGAGGAGACAGAGCCTACTTTTTAGAATGGAGTACCTCCAGGAACGAATTAACCCTGCCTGCCCGGGCAGTCAATAGCTGGGTGACTCTCTGATTCTCAGCTTTCTCATCTGTGAAACCAGGGTCATAGCAGCACCCACCTCACTGAATTGCTAGGTGCAGTAGAAGTCATGGTAACTGTATAAAGTACCTTCCAGGACATGTTACCATACATTAGGAAGATCAAATGTCACTCTCTTTCCTTTCCATGAGATAATCAATACGGAATAGAGACGTGACAATCCCAAAGGAAGGTCTACAAAAGGCATTGACAGTAACACCTGTCTTTTACTGAAGGCCTTCCACCTGCCAGACACTTTGCTTTTACCATCTTCAGTCCTGTGACGATACCCAGGACAATTTTTGTAACTCCCCCCCCCTTTTTTTTTTGCTTTTTAGGACTACACTTGCAGCATATGGAAGTTCCCAGGCTAGGGGTCAAATTGGAGCTACAGCTGCCAGCCTCTATCATAGTCACAGCAACATGGGACGCAAGCTGCACCTGCGACCTAAACCACAGCTCATCTCAATGCCGGATCCCTAACCCACTGAGCGAGGCCAGAGATTGAAACCGAATTCTCATGGATCCTAGTCGGATTCGGTTCCTCTGAGCCACACTGGGAACTCCCGAACTCCCCCCCTGTTAAAGATCACAAAATGGAAGCTCAGAAGAGGTTCAATAACTCACTAACATCACACAAAGTCCCTGACCGGAGGGAGGGTTTGTCCATAGTGATTCTTACATCAAAACCTGAATTCTTCCTTAGCCTCTTGAGGCCAGGAGCTGTATTTCTTTTGTGTGGACTCCCATTCCAACCAGCACTATGAATGGCATACGCACCAAGGACATTAAGGTATAAAGGGCAGTGTAAATAAAGAAAGATGCTGGACGTAACCATCTCTGATCCTACTTGCTTTCGCAGGTGGCGGAAGGGCTGACCGTGCCCCTCTGCTGGACCGCCTGGACTGGGCGTGCCCTCGGCGCCAGAAAGAACAGGGCACACCAGTTACCGTCCAGCAGGCACCTCACTCAGCCAGCAGCCGCCCCCCCGCCCCGGCCGTCCCAATTCGGAGAAAGCTGAAATCACCGCATTAAGGCTGCCCCCATCCCCCCCGCCATGTCCTCCACGGATCAATAAAATAGGAAACCTCTTGACTCTGTTTTGCCCTGACATCCCAACACCTACTTTTTAACATTCAGGCCCTCTGGCCTCCTACCAGATCAATAGAGCGCGGTCTCTCACAGAAAATCACTTCAAAACGATGTGCCTTTGGCAAGGCGAGCCGCTGATCCAACCCTCCGCAAATCAAGGGCGGCACCCTCAGGAGAGAGGCACGTGCTGTTTGCTTATTACAATTTAAGGATTGTGCTTAACCTCACAGCAAGGGTGCCCTTGAATGCTTAAGTAGGTGGCTTTCGATCCAGGTCTTGAAAAGTAAGAACTTTGGCCAAGGGTGCCGTGAAGACTGGGAGTCGCATGAACCACACTGCAGAAGCGTGCAGGTGAGACTAAGCAAAAAAGGCCACCTTGGTAATTTACTGAGCATCTACTTTATGTCCGGTGTTTGTGCAGGGAGATTTACATCCTCACCAGAACGCTAGAAGGTAACTCTTTTTATCTCCATTTTGCAGACAGAAGTTCTAAGGCTCTGGGAGTTCACCTCACTTTCCAGAAGTGACACAGCTGTTCTTTGATGGAGAGTTGGAATGTTGAGTTGGTGGATCTAAATGAAGTTCAGTCTTTCTAGGACAAACAGAACAGAGGGGCTGGCTTACTCTGCCCCCAGGCTCCATTCTCAGACACCTGTTAACGGAAAGGGAATCTTATTTGGTTCTCTGTTTATTTATATTTCAAGTGATGGTTTCAGAGCTTGACGATTGGGATGGTCAGGAGTTGCGGGCAGGGATTAAGGGAGATTTTATTTCCTGAGAAGTGGTGGCCCCTGTGTTCTCTGTTTGCGGTAACGGAGAAGCAGACGGCTTTTATGAGGATTTTATGAGCATTTCAGATACGTAGATGGAATCTTGGGAGGAAATGCTACATTAAATGTCTCTGCTGAGTGTTAAATAGATCTCCATCCTGTAGGTCTTTATTCTTCCATTTATTCATTCTTTACTCACTGTCTATGCATATAACATATGCTGGATACCAAACACTGTGCCAGTGCTTGGGGCACTCAGCTGACAAGTTACCCTCCTGCTCTGTCCCCAGAGGACCTGTGTCTGGTGCAGGCAGGGGGCCAGGCAAGGGAGCCGACAAAGATGAGAATATCTGTGAAGGATGGAGGAAGGAGTTAGTGATGATGTCGGAGGTGGAGCTGCGGGGGAGAAGGGGCCCCACGATGTGATGTTCCTGAAGGTTCTTGGAGGGAGATGGCTGCTTGCCATCTGGATTCAGAGCTGGGGCAGGAACTGGGCAGCAGCCCCAGGACCTGGGGCTAAGCCCAGGACGGCAAAGTGGTTCCAGCCCGTGTGCTTGAAAGACAGACACCCCCCAGAACATGACACCCTGTCTCGGAAACAGTCACCTTGTGCATTCTTTGAAGACACTGACTTCTTATGAACAGTAAAGCACACGCTAACCAGAGTCGTAATTCATTTGCTAAGGTGCTGGTTCAGCTTTGACTGTAAGCGTCGAATATGCTATTTGATGCAGCAGTTTTTACTGAGCACCTACCAAGACAGGCAGGTATCCAGAAAGAGCCTTGCCTTGCACATAGTAGGTCTCTGTAAATGTATTTTCCACATTGTCTGTATGGATTTAATCTCTCCCCCAAATTACTGCCTTAGTCTCTCCAACTCCCTCTGCATGCCTTTCTTTCTCTCGGTCTTTGTTTCTCTCCATCTCTCTCTCTCTCTCTCTCTCTCTCTCTCTCTCTCTCTCTCACACACACACACACACACGCACACACACATTTCCGTCAGAGATGTCCCCCTCCCGCCATTCTATCTGGAACACATCTACAAGCCATCTCTTTAGACACAGGGTAGAGAGGAGGCTACAGGGGGTTGTTCGGATTTCTCCTATGATCTGACACAGGCATGCCCGCCCTCCAGATGCCCTCGGGTCCTCAGCTGCGAATAGATGCATGATCACACCCATCTAGTAAGGCAATAGCGTGATCAGACTGTATAAAATACTAGCTACAGTGACTGGATACACAGGCGCTGGCCTAAACCCTCCTGAGAGCCTCTCCTTGAATCCTAGGAAATGAATCATAAGAATAAACCCATTTACAGATGGGGAAACTAAGGCTTTAGAGGTTAAGCAGCTTTCCCAGATCACAGAAGTGCTACGTGTGTGTTGACCTGCATCTTTACTTGTCTGTTTCAGACAGCCATTCTCATTGCACTAAGAACAAATACAAAATCCCAGCCCTTCAGTGCAGCTGGATGCATATGAGATCCTGACCCAGCCAGGGCTTATCTGGCTGACCTTGGCTCTTATTATTTCTTCCTGATGCTTCGTCCACGGTGTTCCCATGGTCTGGAACAATTGTTGACTGTTCCTCTCTCCACTCTCACCTCTGCCCCGGTTTCTCATCTTTTAGGGACCGTAGAAGCCTGGTTTAGGGGGGAAGCCTACGCATGGTGCCTATACACGGAATTCCAGCCCAGCAGAGCGACTGATTTTGACAGAGGATTCTTGCCCATTCTGCCTCCTACGAGATAGTGTGCTTCATGAAGGCAGAGTCTGCAACTATCTTGTTTGTCCTTTTATTCCTGGTGCCTAACTGACAGTTCCTAAATATTGGAGTGAGTGAAACCACTGCTGCTTTCCTTCCTGTTCCGTCCCTGGATTCTGAGGTTAGACCTCACTCGAGCCATGGGGCCATGGCAATACCGTTTGGATGTGATTATACAGATAACTTTTCTGGAGGCCAGGAGCCCTAGTCATCGTCTTCATTTCCTCCTACGACGTCGTAAAACCTGTGCTCAGTGAGTACATGCACTTTCAATTGAATCAGAGAGTATCACACTTTAAAGAATTATTCACAACGGTCAAGGGTGAATACCTCTGCGCGCAGATAAGGGAACTGAGTCATGTTTGTTGAATTGATTAATTTGTTTACAAAACTTGGGTAAACACACTCAGAGACAGAATATCACAGGCTTTGATGTCATACTTTATGCATGTCTGGGCTTAGATTCTGTTTCTCTCACAAACCGATGTCATTGGCTTGCACAATTTTTTAACTTCATTGAATCCTCAGTGTGGTTGTTCCTCTCAGAGAAGTGGACACACACAGTAACTAACTCACCAGGACACTGTGGGAATTGCACATTGGAAGCATTCTTTGAGAGACAGCTCCTGAAATCTCCTGAAACTTGCAGTGCATTGCAGCTCCCTTCGGTTGCCAGCCTAGGCGGGTTCCAATCCCTGTTTTGCCCTTTACTAACTGGGAGACCTTAGCCTCTCTGTGCCTCAACTTTCTCGTCTATAAAATGAGGATCATGGGTGTTCCCCGTGGCTCAGTAGGTTAAGGATCCCAAGTTGCTACCGCTGTGGCCTGGGTTTGATCCTCGGCCTGAGAACTTGCACATGCCGTGGGAGCAACCCAAAAATTATACAAATAAAACGGGGATCATAATAATCTACTTCCAATGATTATTATGAAAATGAAGGATCTAGATAATAAAAGCCCCCCCACACACACACACTCTGTCTCAGGAAAAATAAACAGGACTTGCCACATCAGAACACTCAGGGATTTCTCCTTGTGGCTCAGCAGGTTAAGAACCCGAATAGAATCCGTGAGGATGCAGGTTCGATCCTTTGCCTTGCTCAGTGGGTCAAAGAATCCAGCGTTGCTGAGAGCTGCCATGTAGGTTGCAGACGTGGCTCCCATCTGGCATTGCTGTGGCTGTGGCCTAGGCTGGTAGCAGTAGCTGAAACTCCAGTTTGACCCCTAGTCTGTTTAGGTTTAGAAGAAACCACCAAACTGTCTTCCCTAAATGTAAACATACTCTTACCACGTGATCCGGAAATTATTCTGCAGTTTTATTCAGCAGGTGAACGGATAAATTACGGTGGCCCATGCAGACAATGGACTATTAACTCTGTGCTAAAAAGAAAAGAGCTACCAAGTCGTGAAAGAAATGGAGGAAACTTAAGTGTGTATGAATCAAATAAGCTAAACTGAAAAGCCTACACAGTATCAATCCAACTAGATGTCATTCTGGAAAAGGCAAAACAGTGGAGTTAATAAAAAGACAAGTGTTCCCAGGGATTGAGTGGGAGGGCTGTACATACAAAGCACAGAGATTTTTAGGACATCGGAAATACTCTGTATGATTCCCATAAGGGTGCATACATGCCATTGTACATTTGTGCAAACCCACAGAATGTAGGACAAAGAATGAACTTGAAGGTAAACCATGGACTTTGGAGGATTATGATGGGTCAGTGTAGGTTGGTTAGTTGTAACGCATGTACCACTGTGGTGAGGGGTGTTGATAATGGGGGAGGCGGTATATTTGAGGTGATGGGGGGGGTGGGAAATCGCTGTACCTTCCCTCAACTTTGCTGTGAACCTAAAACAGCTCTTTAAAAAAGTCTGACGATAAAAAAAAAAAAAACAAAAAAGCAGCTGGATTCGAATTTCAGATAAACAAAAATTGTTTCAGTCTAAGTAGTCCTGCTTATACAAAAGACAATCATTATTTACTTAAAATGCATATTTTAACTGAACATTCTGTACTTATCTGGAGATCCTACCTGGTTTCAAACCCTCGTTTCTCTATTTCTTCATTATACTACGCCGAACAGCTGCATCCTGCATCGGTTCTTTCATCTGTGACCTTGAAGTTGTCATGAACTCATGGCTATAAAACTAGTAAAGACCCAGACATAAACAAGAAAAGTCAAGCACTACTATTCTTCTTCTTATTAGAACACGTATTTTCAAGGGCCTGCTATGTGCCTCTTCTCTCAGGAGGGGGTGCATTCTTTGCTTGAGGAGTTATTGCAGGGGTTTAACGAGGCGTTGTATGCAAGGAGCCTGGTGCAAAGTGCCTACTCCTTAGATCCGGCTGGTAGCTTTATCAGCATGTGAGTCTGACTGGCCACTTCCTGTCTCTAAGGAACCCAGCTTTGCTTTCTCTATTCTTATCCAACCCTAGACTCAGGTGAAGCAAGAAAGACACTCACCTTGAGAACAAAATTCAAGCAGTGACAAAAGACTGTAGCTGCATCAGTGATATCTTTATATGTTATTTAGTGAAATGTTAAAAAATCAAAATGAATGCAAAAAATTCATTCTGAACAAAATTCAGTTTAAAAAAAAGAATTCAGGCAAAGTCAGAGGACCCAAACTCATTTGATTAACCATATTCCTGGTCCTGCTAATCACTTTAATGAAATGATTGAATATTTTCTCTCTGAAAAATGATCTAGTAAAGAAAAGCATCTTCTGTTGTTGGTGGTAGAAATTAAGCGAGAAAGAAGGTGTTTGAAAGACTGATGGCTGCTTGTTAAAATGTGACATGCCACCAAGTTCGGTCTTTTGGGGAGAAACTTCAGTGGCACAAGTGTTTAACTATCTTTATAATAGTTTGTGAGATAAATGCTATCTGCCATAGTGATAGTACCAAACTTGGGTATTTTTGAAAGCCTAAGAGCTTGTCAACAGTTTCAAAAATTAGCATACCTCTATTTTTGTACTTTGTGTTTAATCTGGGGGAAGAAGAGAGGGGTAAGTATCGTTTGCTTCATGACTATGAGCTTCTGAGGTCCACCCAGTGACGAACATCAAAGCCGTTGTGGATCAGCCGTCAGAGAATGTGAGTGACTCCTATCTTTTCATTGAAAATGCATGACCCCAAGTTAGCAGCTGATTGTAAACTTGAAAAATTTAGTCCTATATTCTTCCATACTGCATTTTTCTTTAATATTTTATGATGGCCCAATAAAACTTGAAACATATAGTTGTTCATGTTACTACTTTTGTTTTTTCTTTAATATCTCATGAGGGCCTAATAGCAGTGAGTCACTGTTCTATACTCTTATGGACCTTGTATAATGTAACTTCATCAAGTTCTCCCAATCCTGTGTAATTGATGCTATTAATCCCCATCTGCAGGGGAGAACTCAGGTTCAAGGAAACTGACTAATCACCTGAGGTCACAAAGCTGGAGGGGCGTGTGGCAGGGTTAAGGACCGAATCCCATCTGACCAGATGCCATACTTTAACGTGACATCATGTTTCATCACCCCGAGTCCAGGATGAATGAGACTGTCTTGCAATACATCAACAGAACGTGGGATGCTTTTCCATGTCTGGCTCATCGTTCACGGCCCAGTTCACAGACACTCTTCTAGCCAATACAGAGTCCTTGCAAACTCTTCCAGACAACCATCTGTTTAGAATGTCATCTGCCTTCTTTACAATCACAATTCACTGGCAGCCTGCAAATGTGGACTTAATTACAGTTATATCTATATTATAACACTTTTATCCTAGTTTTGTATCATCAATAAGATCCATAGTATCTCAAGGACCAGTCCCATCTCACATCCTTGGGCCATGTTTTCCTCTATGCCCATCACAAATCATAAATTTAGGCCATGGGGTAGAGATTTCATATGTCCAGGGGACTCCTTGTCCAGCGTGTTCAGTTTATAAATGCGGATGCAGAGACTCTGAGAAATTAAGTAATTCAAGCAAGGCCACACAACTAGCTCATTCATTCATTGAGTGTTTATTATATGCCAAGCACCATGGGAGGGAAATAGGCAAAATTAAAATACGTGTGAAAATAAACATGATAATTTCTGAGAGTGACAAACACCATCTGAGGAAAAAAGCACAAGGGACTGTGACAGAGATGGAGGGTGCTGAGTTAAGCAGAGGGGTCAGAGACACCATTTTACAGCAAAGGTAGTACGGAGACCTGAATGAAGATAAATACATGGTGATGCAGAGTGACGGGGCAAAGCATTCCACGTAGTACGTGCCAACACCTGTGGTGTGAGCAAGGCTCCCGTGTATGAAGAGCAGAAGGAAGGCACTGAGTCTGGAGCGTAGGAATGTTAGAATTTGACAATGCAAGGGCCAAAGCACTTGAGGGCTTTAAGCAGGGGAGCCACAGGCTCTAATTTATGTTTTACAACAACCCTGTGGCTGTCGTGTGAGAAATGGGTTAGAAAGAAGAATGAAATGGAGATCAATTGGGAAAGCATTCCATTATTCTTTTTAACAGCTTTGTTGAGGTATAATCTATACACAAAAAAAGCACACATGCTTAATGTACACAATTTAATTTGGACGTGTGCATTCACCAGCAAAACTATCACCACCTTATTAAGGTAATAGACATATCCATCACCTCCAAGAATTTCCTTGTGTGTGTGTGTGTGTGTGTGTGCGTGTTAAGCATAAGATCTGCCCACCTAAGAAAATTTTAAGTGCACTATTAATTGTAGACATTATGTTGGACAGATTTCTGGAACTTATGCATCTTGCATAATTAACATTTTATACCCATTGAAAGACTTGCTAGTTTCCCCATCCTCTAGTCCCTGGTAACCACCATTCCATTGTTTGCTTCTATGAGTTTGACCCTTTTATTTATTTAGTTTTTAAAATTTTCGGCCATGACTGTGGCATGTGGAAATTCTGAAGCCAAGGGTGGAATCCATGCCGCAGCTGTAACCAGAACCACGGCAGTGACAGTGCCGGATCCTCTAGGCCACCAGGGAGCTCTGAGTTTGACTCTTTTAGGTACCTTACATTAAGTGAAATCATGTAATATTTGTCCTTCTGTAAATGGCTTATTTCACTCAGCAAAAAAATCTAAGTTCATCCATGATATCACAAATGACAGGATTTTCTTTTTTAGAAGAAAATTTTATTTTGTTGAGCTAAATTTCTTCTGTATCTACTCTGTTGAGAATTTTTATCATAAAAGTTTGCTGAACTATGCCAAGGCTCTGCAAATCTGAGAGGTATTATTGTGCAAAATGTCCCTTCTTGCCAAACTCTGCTTTCAGCATCTAGGCTATGTCCCAGTATGTCGTCTTTTCAAAAGGAAACAGAGTAAGACAAAGAAAGAAGTGGGAACAAGTGACCTTCCCATGGGGCACACGCTTCCAGGCCCCTGCCCCTCAGTATCCATTTAGCACAGTGTTTAGAGATCAGCCAGTCAAATAAGTTGAAGAATAAACAATGGTCATGGTGTTCCATGTATAGTGGCTAACAGTTATTGACATAGTCCTTCCATTTCCCAAACAAATGGTAGCCACTTCCCATATTATTCTGGAATCTTCCATGTTGAACAATGAACAAGTGTGTCTGCACTGGGAGGGGCCCCAAGTGCCAACAAACACCCACAGTCCAGGCAGAGGTTCTAGCTGACCCCAAGGAAGGAAAGCCGGCTAATATTATTACAATCTTCATTGGTAAATTTATTTTTATAGCCTCCTGATCTGCATGCATTTAATATTAATTTTGGGTTTACCGATGTCACAACTGAGCCTCGTGAGGGCAGAGATTCCAATACTTGGGGTCAAGGACATGATCTGTGGAGAAGGATAGGGGCATGTACGGGCCTCTGCTTTGCTGGTACCAGAAATTCTGGAGCTCAGAAGAGGCCTCCACAAAGGTAAAGGAAGTTTTCAGTCAGCATGGCTTCTTAGAAAGGAAAAAAAAGAGAAAGTAAAAAAAAATATATAGATTATGAAATGAGAAGAGGAAAAAAAGAAACTGCGCTCAGGACATGTTGCTTAATCCGCACAGAGGCTGGATGAGGATACAGGTCTCCAGCTTTAGTCCTGCAGATGAGTCAGGGGAAGGATCTGAGGAGTGAATCTTTCTGTTGGGGTCATGCAGACAGCAAGACTCAAGGGCAGGCTTTGAACTCAAGTGTTTCTATGATATGGTTCTCTCCTAGGAAGCGTTGTGATGTGAAAGGAATGTCCAGGAAGGTAAAGGAATGAAACTTCTCTGCAGGACACAAGGCAGGGCAGCCTCTCCCTGGAGCCCCTCCTTTCAGAATAAAGAGGCAGGGAGTCCAGAGGATGAGGGACCACGATGTGCTTGGTGTCCCTCTGCCTGTCCAAGTAGCTGAGGGTTAGTGGGGTTTCCAGGGAGGCCTGGGCATCTTCAACATTAGGCATCCAGGTACTTCTGGGTAGCCTATTAACCAACTTCCATTTCCCTGAACTCTTTGCCTTCTTCTAAGTAATCCTTGTCCAATCCTTCCCGATAGGAATTGTATTAACCAAGACTCTTCTGGTTGCAAGTGACAGAAAGCTCATCTTAAGCGCAACCAGGGGTTTTATTGGCTCATGAAAGAGAAACATCCAGGCAATTGACTAGCTTCACAGGCAGCTGGTTCCAAGTACTCAGCATTTTTGTTCAGAGGCAGACACTTTCTCTCTCTCACTATGCCTATGTTTCCGGACACTAGTTTCCCTGGCAGGCAGGCTATTTTTTTAAAATATAATGCTTTCCATGTTTCTAGGTTTGCCTTTTCGGTGAGCCCAGCAACACGAGAATATCTGTATTTCAATAATATGGGCAAACGTTGGAAAATCTCCAATTTGCTTAGTTTCTGTCATATGTTGATATAACCAATATGGCAGAGGGCCAGGGGAATAGAACGTACTAGTTGGTCAAGCTTGAAGCGCAAGCCCACACCTGGGATCATAAGACTGCACCTGGACCACAAGCCCATGCCTAGAGCTGGGGCATGGGAAAGGGCTGACACTGTGGGGTGGGGAATGAAAGACTGGCCTTACGAAAGTGCAGCATTAGTATCCACAGGCAGAGGAAGAGATTCTGGAGAGAAGTACAGAAAATAGACTGATACAATCGATGCCCCCTGGAAGACCAGTGATATTTAGACCTGCCTGGATCTTTTCTAAATCTTTGCTGTTCAGAGAGTGGTCTGGGGACCAGCAGTGTCAACATCAGCTTTGATCTCCTTGTAAATGAAGTATCACAGGCCTCTCCAGGACCCAAGGATCAGAATTTGCAGTTTTAATGCGATCCCTCTGAGAGCTTTGTGCATATGGAATTTGCGAGGCACTGATCTAAACTTCATCGATCTTTATTTTTTATCAACGAGCAAGTACTCCTTAGGTAGAAGAGAGAAGCTCAGGCTGAGAAAGAGGAGAAGGTGATGTTGGAAACCAAACTCTGCTAGTAAGCTGAGGAACTCTGGACTGCTCCCTTTCTTCCTTCTACGCTTTGCTTCCGTTTTCTCATCAGGCAAGTGAGGTTTTTGGACCAGCAGACCTCCAAGATCTCTGCCAATTTCCGACCTTTCAAAACTCTGGACTTGCTAAGTCTCAAAGAGGGGTTAATTTGGACATTATACAAGTCATAAGAGTTTTCTGCAGCTGTCAAAGAAGAAAGATGCATTTGGAGGTAATCTTTGGAAAGCAAAATTTAGATTTTCCAATGCAGAAAACAAAGATCTACCCTTGGTGGTTTTAAAACTATGGGTCCAAAAAAGCCTTTCAATTCCAAGAAGCGGGCATGGAAAACGTTGAAAATTCTGGACAAGACATTATGATTCTAAGGAGAAGTTCTGCAGAAGCTCAGAGAAGATGTTAGCATCTGCTACAAGAATCCAGGCCTCCGGAGTTCCTGCTGTGGCACAGCGGGTTAATGATCCCACTTGGCTCTGCGGAGGCACCAGTTTGATCCCCAGCCCAGCACAGTGGGTTAAGAATCCAGAGTTGCTGTGGCTGTGGTGTAGGTCACAGAAGCAGCTCAGTTTCAATTCCTGGCCTGGGAACTTCCATATGCTGCAAGGCTGGCCTGAAAAATTAAAAAAAAAGAATTCAGGCATCCATCCTGGAGAAGACAAGGCATAAATTACACACTGCAAACTGCATAGCATAGGACTGGGTTCTGGGAAGCCTAGAGAAAGCTTTTAAAAGTTCAAGCCTACCACTCTCGCTCCACTAATTGCTTTTCAGCATATAAAATAAATTAAGTAACAACAGCTCCAATTAAATAATAGCAGCTACCACTTCCTGTGGTAATTAGAGAGATAGATCGCATATAATTAATCCAGATCCCCCAGAAACCACTTTCGCCCTTTGGAAACCAGCTCTCAGACGTCCTTTTTCAATGGAAGGAACGCTGAGGGTTTCTGGTTGCCTTTATGTTCAGGGCGTTATTAATACTCACAGTTCCTCAGTGTAAAACATTAATTGCCTGCCTGCATCTCAACACTGGGTCCGTTGAAACCAAACCCATCCTCACACTTTGCTGGCTAACTGACCTCACCAGGGGAGCTTGAACCGAATTCTTGATGAATCTGATGCACATGTGCTTCATCCCAAACGGTGTTTTGTCAGTGCAACCACTGCCCTCAAGATTGGAAAACAAAGCAGACAGAAGCACAGGGCTCAGTCCCATTTGCATTTGTGAGCTAACATCCTGGGGAGCAAATTAAAGAGATAATGACTTTGGTGAAACTCTGACTTGACATGACCCTTTGCCCTGCTGCTGATAGCTTGACACTGTCTTTGTCTGAGCTGCTGAGGGGAAGACAGGAAGGGAGTGAGCCCCTGTGCTCCTAGGCCAGATGAAAAGCACTGAGCTTTGTTGTGGGGGCTCCTGAGGGTCCAGGAAAAATTTACCAGGATGAGCTAACCCAGTGCCATGGCCTGCGGTGCCACCGACAAACACAGGACCCTCCAACCTTGAACTCTGGGCTTACCCCCTTGCTCTAGTTCCTCACTCCTGAGTGTCTGTTGGCCTTTCCTGCTCACTGTTGTATCCCTCAGGAACCTGGCAGCAAGGAGTTGGTGTGTGATGATGAAATTAGTGAAGATTTAGGTTACTTAGCATTTTTTTTTTAATAAGGGGACAACAGTGTAGGCGGCGTTCAGGAAAAAACCCACACGGGACAAGCGGTTTATGATACATCCTCAGCTTGAGGGGATTAAAGGAGAAGAGAAGGGCCACGTGCAGGGATAGAGACAGTAGCAGAGGAAAGGACCGGCGGCAAGAACTCTGGCCGCTGGAGGAGGAATGGAGTCTACACTTGCAGGACAACAGGCAAAAAGCCGGGGCGGTGGACACCCTGCTTCACCTCTCCTTCCACTCTGTGAGGTTCTGAGCTTTCTACTGGAGAACCAACTGGAAGACCGAGGGCAAGGGGGCCCCCTGAGCCGCTGTCCGTCTCCCACGGTTCAGAGCCTGACGGAAAACAGGGAGAGCCACTGACAGCGTCAAGCGGAAGACATTCAGCACAGCTCGCTGTTGGGTGTTTCACCCCTTCCAAGCTGCAAGCTGAACTCTAGATTTCTCCCTACCCTGCCCCACCTTCACCTATCCCAGTCTCCCCATCGTGGGAAAGACACACCAGCCACTTAGCAAAGCCCAAACCTCAAGCCTGGGAGCTGTTCTTGTTTTTTTTTTTTTTTTTGTCTTTTTGCCTTCATGTAGAGCCGCACCCGCGGCATATGGAGGTTCCCAGGCTAGGGGTCTAACAGGAGCTGTAGCCGCCGGCCTTCGCCACAGCCACAGCAATGCGGGATCTGAGCCACGTCTGCGACCTACACCACAGCTCACGGCAACGCCGGATCCTTAACCCACTGAGCAAGGCCAGGGATCGAACCCACAATCTCTTGGTTCTTAGTCAGATTCGTTAACCACTGAGCCACAAAGGGAACTCCTGGGAGCTGTTCTTAAACCTCCCCCTTTCCCAAGCCCCAACCTGTATTCTCTCAGCAAGTCCTAGAGGTCAGCTTTCCAAACACAGCCCTTGTAATTGGTCCCTGTCTCCACAGCTGCCAGTCTGGACCAAACCACTTTTGTCTCTCTAGTGGATTATTGCAATGGTTTTCCGATTCTCCTTGCTTCCACACCTCCTTCTCTCTGATAATTAGCATGAAACCCAAACTCCTTGTTCATTATTCAAGGTCCCTGTTGTGGTCCCTGCCTGTCTTTCCACCATTCTTTCTTTTTTTCTTTTCTTTCTTATTCCGTTTTTTCCCTTTTTTCTTTCTTCCTTCCTTCCCTCCTTTCTTCCTTCCTTCCCTCCTTTCTTCCTTCCTTCCCTCCTTTCTTCCTTTCTTTTTTGTATAGCACAGGGAACTACACTCAATAGACTCTGATAAACCACAACGGAAAAGAACGTGAAAAAAAATACATGTATGTATAACTGAACCACCCAGCACAGCAGAAATAGCACAGCAGAAACTACTACAACCACATGAACCAGCTCCCTGCCCTGGCACAGCACCTCCAGTGCTAGGCAGTGTCCCCGGGTCACCCCATCTTTGATCCATTTCGGGGTGATTTCCACCCTTATTTCTTATCACTCATTGCCTTTGATACTCTCTTCCAGTTTACACTCATCTTGCCCTGCCTTTCAAGTAGGTCAGATACTTTCCTGCATCAGCACCTTTGCACCAACTGTTCCTTTCCCTTGAAAACTTCTTTCTGGAAACACAAGGCGAGCTCCCTTTGGTATACGAACATGAAATTATATGTCACTTTCTGCGAACTAGTTCTGGCATCTATTGCAAAGTTGGATCACTCGATCATGTCACCCTGTCTTAGTTTCTTGTATATTCATTTGTTTGTTTACTTACCTGCTGTTGTTGTCCTTTGTCTCCCTCTCTCTAATACAAAGCCTAGGAAGTCAAGGACTTTTTTTCTCTTATTTGTCTGGGACAATAACGGGGGCTCAAAAATGTAATTCTGATTGAATTTTCGGAGCAGTTAACATAACCACATTTCAAATTACCCAGAAAAGACATGAAGGAGGGACAAAAGAAAGCATGTTGACTTTTGGGTACAGATGGTCTGAATTTAAATCTGGGTTCTACCACTCTGAGTGCTTATGAGAAACTGTGGGGAGATTTCTATGCTTTATGCCTCAGCACTTTTGCCTATTAACTGAGATCACAATCTTTCATATTTTGTAGGTTTCTGAGAGGATTACATTGAAGAACACATGTAAAGTGCCCAGCAAAATTGTAGGACTAGGCAGTTGTACCCTAGCAATATTAGCTGTAATTTTATTTAGAGCAAAATTAATAGTGTTATTAGGGTAAGAAGCCGAAAAATTTACAAAGACACCTAAGAATGCTCTATATATATTTCAATGTACTTGACAAGTAAACTCTACCCAGGATTTTTTCTTTTTTACTCAACATTATAGAACTGCAGTATCAGATACATAATAGATGCTCGCTTGTTGTGAATGAATGAATGAATGAATGAATGAGTAGTGTAACAGAGTCATAAACAGTGTAATAAAATGGAAAAGAACTTTGTAATTCAAACAAAATTTAAAAATTACATTTAGAATGGATAAGCAATGAGGTCTTACTGTACAGCACAGGGAAATGTATCCAGTCTCTTGGGATAGAACATGATGGAAAATAATATAAGAAAGAGAATGTGTGTGTGTGTATTCTCTTTATATATATGTGTATGTATACACACACACACACACACACACACATACATATATATACATATATATGTATATATATATACACACACACACACATATATTTATACATATATGTGTATATATATGGCTGGATCACTTTGCTGTACATCAGAAATTGGCACAGCATTATAAATCAACTATACTTTAATGAAAATTTAAAAATAAACAAAAATGTTTCTGAGCACTAACTCTGTGCTGGTCATTGTTCTCGGTAATGGAGACAGCAATGAAGAAACCAAGCATGGCTTCATGATGCTTACCTTGAAAACAATAGCTCAGGAAAAGGAGATAGTGTTGTAATTTTAGAGAAGTGTCACCAGAGGCGTCATCGAAAAGGTGGCAGTTAGGAAAATACCTGAGGAAGTGAGCGATCCAGCTGGATGGGTGTCTGGGGAGCTGTGTGCACAGGGCAAGTCCTCAAGTCCAAGTGTGCAGATAGGACTCTGCTCGTTGGGGTGTCAGAGCAGGTCAGACAGTATAGAGAGTAGGGCAGAGGGGTCAGTGTGGCAGTGAACATAGGACCTCCAGGATCTTCATAAGGGCAGTGGCTTCTAGGGCAGACAAAGGAGGAACCCATGGAGGTGTGGTGAGTGGAGGGCTAGGATCTGACTGCCTTTAGAAGGAGCGCTCTGGTTGCTCTAGTGAGAAACGATGGAAGGGGTGAAAGGATGGAAGCAGAGAAACCAATCAGAAAGATGTGGACCAGGATGAGAGCCAAGGCAGTGGTAAAAATGGGTAGGGTTTAGAATTTTCTGGCAGATGGGATGTAGTTTTGAGAGAAAGAGATAAATTCAAAATTCCAGGGTAAAAAGGAACATTTAATTTTGTACTCATCTTTATTTTTTAAAATTGAAGTAAAGTTAATTTACAATGTTGCATTGGTTTCAAGTGTACAGCAAATTGATTCAGTTAGGCATACACACATATATGTGTATATATCCTTTTGCAGATTATTTTCCATTATAGGTTATTACAAGATATTCGATATGGTTCTCTGTGCTACACAGTGGGTCCTAGTTGGTTAACTATTTTATATATAGCAATGTGTATACATTGATCCCAAACTCCTAATTTATCCCTCCTGCCTCCTTCCCATTTTGATAAAAATAATTTTGTTTTCTATGTCCCTGAGTCTCTTTCTGCTTTGGAAATAGGTTCATCTGTAGCCTTATTTTAGACTCCATGTATGAGATCATATGATATTTGTCTATGTCTGACTTTCTTCACTCGTGTGGTCATCTCCAGGTCCCTGCATGAGCTCCCATTTGTGATGTGTCCATATTTGCTTTTTCTTTCAAAGATATCAGCTTTTGATTTTAGTTGCTATAAAATTGTTGTAAATTCAAGTCTGCAATAGAGAAACTGAATGAAAATAACCCGACTCCAAGTGAGGTGAGTCTAGTGTGTCTGAAATGGACTCCAGTTATTTCCTGAAGTCTGTTCCTCATAACACTTTCCCCATGAAATTTCAATGCATGTTATTTTAGAAAAAGTCAGATTAGGAGTTCCTGTCATGGCTCAGTGGAAACAAATCTGATTAGTATCCACGAGGACCCAGCTTCAATCCCTTGCCTTGCTCAGTGGCTTAAGGATCTGGTGTTGCCATGAGCTGTGGTGTAGGCTGCAGATGCGGCTCGGATCTGGCGTTGTTGTGGCTGTGGTGTAGGCCGATGGCTACAGCTCCTATTGGATCCCTAGCCTGGGAACTTCCATATGCTAGGGGTGCAGCCTTGAAGACAAAAAAAGAAAAGAAAAGAAAAAGTCAAATAAGTTCACTAAAGGCAAAGATAAATAATTTATCTGCTTCCAGATTAATCGGAGCCTCTAGGATAGCACTGTGCACTCTGAGCCTTCAGGTCACAGTATCCCCGGGCTGTCCTGGGCTGAATTATGTCCTGCCCCAAATCCATACGTTGGAGTCCTAATCTCCAGTTCCCCAGAATGTGACTATATTTGGAGACGGGCTCTTTCAAGAGGCGATTACGTTAAAACAAGGTCATAGGGGTGAGTCCTAATCCAATTTCACTGGCGTCCTTCTAAGAAGAGTAGACCGGGACGCGGACCAGACCGTGTGAGGACGACACAGGGAGATGGCCGTTGACAAACCAAGGGGAGGGGCCGCAGAAGGAAGCAACCCACACCTTGACCTCAGCCTTCTAGCCTCTGGAACTGTGCAGGCACATATTTCTCTTGTCGAAGCAGCTCGATCTGTACCATTTGGCTCCACAGCCTTAGGAAGCGACACAGAGTATCTGTCCATTTTGAAGAACTTACCAAAGGCAGATACAGGTCTATGTGTGGTCACCAGTAGGAGCTCAAACCTGCTCAGGAAGATTCAGGGGCAGGTGACTAATTGGGAGGGAGGTTCCTGAATAATAGCAGAAATGACTCTTTAGTCACTAACAGTAAAAAGCCCACAAAAAGCAGAATATAAAGACATATTCAGGGGTGGACATAAAATTCCACATAAAATGCATACACAGGAGGCCTTGCTTACTTACTCTGAGGACAAGGGTTTAAATTAAGGCAAGGAGACCACACCCAGCTGAAGCAGTGCCATGGATCCTGATGCTACATCATGATCCAACAACTGGCTTTCTCTCTTTAGCTGCTGAGATTAAGAAGGACCGATGGAAATTGGGGAAAAAAATGGCACTTACAAGATCAATCTTTATTTGGTGACACGGCACTTAATATGTTATGATATGCTCTACCTTGTTAATTGCTTTTTATTTTGTTAATCTCTTGAGATGGAACTGCCAGCAGAATTCTGAGAAGGTATATATGTATGCATGGTATTGAAGGGGATGAGTAATTCATCTTCAGAAGCTACATCCCATGAAAATAGTTACATGGGAGAATTTGCAGAATGTAGCGCCAATACTGGTATTACTTAAAAAAAAATATGCACAGGAGTTCCCATTGTGGTATAGCGGAAATGAAACCAACTAATATCCATGAGGGTGTGGGTTTGATCCCTGGCCTCGCTCAGTGGGTTAAGTATCTGCCGTTGCTGTGAGCTGTGGTGTAGGTCGCAGGGGTGGCTCGGATCTGGCGTTGCTGTGGCTGTGGTTGTGGCCAGCAGCTATAGCCCTGATTCGACACCTAGCCTGGGAATTTCCATATGTTGTGATTGCAGCCCTAAAACGCAAAAAAGAAAAAAAAAGTTTTGTATCATTTCTGCCATGCAACTGGGTTGATTCACTACTCTTTAAGTGTTTCCCATAATTTACCAGGAGAATGAATTCAATACTCTACCTGAAGTGCTGTGTTTTTTTAAGTGGCATGGGTTGCAGAGGTAATTAATTTCCTCCCTGTAGATCTGTCCTCAACACTGAATGAGGTGCAGCAAAAAGAAATTTCAGGTCTCAGACCAGCACTTCAGATGGTACACTAACTACCAGACTAATCGCAGAGTGGATCACACAGTGGAAATGCATACAGAATTAGCAAGAGGTTTCTAGGAAGGACTGGGCATTAAAAACTGCACGGACCGAATTCCTTTAAAGCAAACCTGAGCATGGAGACACAGTAGCTAGAAGAGCACAGCTCAGGGGTGAGCTAATCTTGAAAAAGATGTTAACCTTGAGGACCCTCTCCTCTGAGCAAACTTTAATTACCTGCATGTAGAAATTATGTTGAATAATTGTGTTTATGCCTCATCCAATACATCCTTGTGTAAATAAGTTTCCCATTCCTAATTCCTTTTTCTTATGGAAGCCTTCACAACGAGCATCCATCTTTTCCCTGCTTAACCATCTGTAGGACTTATAATTTGATATATGCTCTGTAGTGCTCTGTGTACCTACAGTGTCCTAAGTACTCATTTTTTTTTTTGTTTTTTTTTTGTATTCCATATAAACGAGGAGATGTTGGAACTGCAGGGGCCCTCAGAAATAAATTCTTATGTACAAGAGAAATAATAAAACCTTCCACGAAGTGTTCTTATGAAAGTTAGAGGGTAAGCATAAGAAAAAAAATCTTAGTATCAATTAATGCTACCTATTTTTGTTTCTGATTAAATTAACATTGAGAGTGTGAAGTCTAATTTTAATCTATGCTGTCATTTTACACATGCGTGAACTGAGGCTTAAAAAAGACCTCATTTTTATACTCCAAATATTAAAAGGGGAAAGGGTTTTTGAGAACACCACTTATTAGTCCCCCTCCGATACTGTAAGAGGTATTTAACTTTCTGACTTGCCTTAGAGAAAACCTCATTTTTTTATGATTTTTATTTTTTCCATTTTAGTTGATTTATAGTGTTCTGTCAATTTCTACTGTATAGCCAAGTGAGCCAGTTATACATATATATACATATACATATTCTTTTTTTCATATTATCCTCGATCACATTCCATCACAAGTGACTAGAAATAATTCCCTGTGCCATACAGCAGGATCTCATTGCTTAATTTTTTTTTCTATTTTGTAGGGTAGTTTTGAAATTAAATGATAGAACAAACTTATATGGTTATGTGGTACTTGGCATATTTTAGACAATAATTATTAGGAAAGAAAAAATAAAATAAAAGCCTGTAAGATAAAATAAATAAAATATAAGGAGTATAAATGATATCCTAGCAGAACATGGTGGCTTGTAAGAACAGGAAGAAAATGTGAGAGAATTTACTCTAATGTTCTCAGCCAGTTCATTGGGAATACAGATGTCAACCTAGACTTGGAATTGCTGTCTAGAATTAGGGAGAGGGCAGTCTTGCAGGACTGAGTCCTTAACCTCTTGATTCAATGATCTGATACTCCAGGTAGACAGACTCAGAATGAACTTGAATTTTAGGCCATCTGGATGGTGTCTGCAGAGTTGGAGAACTGTGTGGTGTGGTGTCAGAAGCGAAGTGCTGTGAGTAGTGGAATAAGTAGCAAAGGAGAAACAGAGGGTGTTTTCCCTATTCACATAGTGTTTGGTGTTTGATTCATAGCTCTGATTTAAACAAAAATAATACAAAGACAAAGTAAGAAACAAAGCCATTTTTAAACTATAAAGAAGCATGCACCCCAGGGTTCATATCAGCACTGTTTACAGTAGCCAAGACATGGAACCAACCTAAGTGTCCATGGACAGAGGAATGGCTAAAGAAGATGCTGTGCATATATATGCACTGGAATATTATTCAGCCATAAAAAAGAATGAAATAATGACATTTGCAGCAATCCTGATGGACCTAGAAATTAAGTGAAGTAAGTCAGGCAGGGAAAAAAGACAAACATCAAATGACACCATTTATATGATAATTTTTTTACAAAAAGACACAAATAAACTTATTTATAAAACAGAAATAGATCCACAGACATAGAACATATATTTAAGGTTACCAAAGGGGAATGGAAAGGGAGGGCTAATTTAGGAGTTTGGGATTAACATATACACATTACTGTATACAAAACAGATAATGAACAAGGACCTACCTTCTAGCACAGAAAACTGTACTCAGTATTTTGTATAATTATAAGGGAAAAGAATCTGAGAAACTACATGTATATATATATATATATATACATACATATATATATCTTAATCACTATGCTGTACACCTAAAACTGATTGAACATTGTAAACAAACCATCATTAAATAAAAATTGTATAATTTCACGTCAAAAAAAAAAAGAAAGAAAGCAATTTTTAAGTCCTGAAAATGTAAGCTGTATATGAGAGGAAATGTAGCCAAAGCATGACATAGAACCATCAGGGATAAAATGGACACAGATAAAATACTGTACATTCTGGATAGGGGATTATCCAAAACCACTGCTAAAGCAATCAGCGGAAGGTGACAGGGGTAATGAAAGTTTATTGGAGGTGGGGCTGGCCATAGTATTTTCTCTCTCATGGTACGACGTCCACAGATAATATCAAATGTCAAAAATCAAACCATGGACAGTCTATTCAGCTATAATACCTGTGTCCTGTGGGAGTTCGTTTATCTATATTTGCTGTGCATACATGTGGAGATCACGTTGGATCATGCATGATTTCTTTTAGTAGCTACTTTGAAGCTACCAATGGCAATTTTTTTTCACAATTGAAGAGGAGAGCATTAGCATCACACAAAGACTTAAAAAAACATTAAACTAGAAAATCCTACAGAAATGAGTCCCTTTGGAGCAAATTGTGACATTTCAGTGGCTTTAGGAATCGTTACAATTTCCATTAGCTTAAGATATACGGGATGCTGAGGAGTCAGTGATGAAGAGGTTGCAAAGATCTCACTTTGTCAAGACAGGAAAAGGCCGATGATGAAGTCTACACCCGGGGAAAGACTTTTAATTTTGATGAAACTGGTCTCTTTTAAAAGCAGGTACCCTTGAGTATTGACATTTTGGAGGAGAGTATGTGCTTCAGGGTATGAAACTTTGATGACTTAGGAAGGCCAACCTGGCTACAAATGCCCCTGGAGATTTAGCCTTGTGACTCTTCCTAGTGGGTTTGCTATCGCTTTAGTTGATGCTCTACCTTTTGCCCTCCTTAGTTTTTGAGTGGTCTGTCCTTAATCCTCGTTTTCACCTAACTCTGTTATTTTTAGGCATTTTTGTAATGCATTCAACATTATAGCAGAAAAGGCTATGCTTAGAAATACAGAGATAAATGCCAAAAAAACTATTGAAATAGATGAATTTATTGCCTTCACAGAGCAGCAATTGGCAGAAGGGAAGAATGAGATCATGGGATTCTCTTTTCTTTTTATAGGCCTACTGTGTATGCCATCAATAAAAATAAACTTTAAGCCCATTAGTAATTTTCAATGAAAAGATTTGAGCAAATTTATGTGCCTAAGCAATATAGCAAATTAGTTACAGGTTAGGCAAGTTATATGTCTAGCAATAGAACAGATAGATAAACTTACCCCTTCCTATTACATAACCACTCAAAATTACTGGGTACATAGCCTTGGTACACACAGTTGGGTGCTTAAGAAGGTAAACCCAAGACTAAAAATAGTTAAAAAATTAAAAGTCAAAGTGGGAGTTCCCATCGTGGCTCAGTGGAAACAAATCTGACTAGTATCCATGAAAACTCAGGTTCGAGGTCCATGGTCTCGCTCAGCAGGCTAAGGATGTGGCATTGCTGTGACCTGTGGTGTAGGCTGCAGATGCAGCTCGGATCTGGCATTGCTGTGACTGTGGTAGGCCAGCAACTGCAGCTCCAATTAGATCCCTAGCCTGTAAATCTCCATATACTGTAGATTCAGCCCTCAAAAGACAAAAAAAAAAAATTAAGTGTGAGCTCATGAGTGAGTTGAAGGTTGATCAGAGGTCTCAGTAAGTGGAGATGTTGAGATTGAGGCCCACAGATAAAGCCAAGATACTCACTTACTTGCCTTTATCTAATATTTATAGGCACATATACATATTTTCCTCTCAGCAGTGGAGGATGATCATAAAGCTTGCTTGTCTTTGCCTGAACACTACTTGAGGAAAAAAAACAACCTCTGAAATTTTATTGCCACAGCTCTCATGCAAGTTTGAGGGTTAAAGCCATATTATCCCTATTAGCTAGTGAATTAAACTGAAATGTGGGTCTGGTGACAACCTGAGATGCTTTACTACAGAAAAGACAAAGCACTTCCTTAACTGGGCCACTCAAGAGATCTACATATAAAACTCAGCTGAACATAAGGGAACAAACCAAAATTGCCAAACCCACAAAGAAATGATCCAGTGTTTAGTTATTCAATATATTTACCAAGACCACTTAAATGCCAGGCATTGATCTAGGCACTGGGAACAAAGTAAGGGGAAAAATGTTCCCAAAGGAACTTTCATTCAAGAGAAGGAAAAGAGTGCTAACCCCCCAAAGCCCCCAGCAGGATTAAATTTCCCACAATTCACAGGGTAGAACAACTGACTAAATCCCACAGAGCACAAGCATTGCTAGAATGGCTACAATTATTAGAGAAATGCAAATCAAAACTACAATGAGGTACCTCCTCTCACCAGTTAGAACGGCCATCATTAACAAGTCAGTGAATAAAAGATGCTGGAGAGGGTGTGGAGCAAAAGGAAACTTCCTACACTGTCGGTGGTACTGTAAATTAGTACAACCACTACAGAAAACAGTACGAAGAGTCCTCAGAACACTAAAGATAGAACTACTATACGATCTAGCAATCCCACTCCTGGGCATATATTTGGACAAAACTATAATTCAAAAATATATGTACGCCCCCCATGTTCACAGCAATCCCACTCCTGGGCATATATTTGGACAAAACTATAATTCAAAAATATATGTACGCCCCCCATGTTCACAGCAGCAGTATTCACAACAGCCAAGACATGGAAACAACTTAAAAGTCCCCAGACAGATGAATGGAATAAGAAGATGAGGTACATATATGCAATGGAATACTACTCAGCCGTAAAAGAGTGAAATAGGGCCATTTGCAGCCACATGGATGCAACTAGAGAGTTGCATACTAAGTGAAGTAAGCCATAAAGAGAAAGACAAATTCCAAAGGATATTCACGTATATGTGGAATCTAAAATATGGCACAAATCCACCTGTCTGCAAAATGGAAATGGACTCATAGACATAGAGAACAGACTTGTAGTAGCCAAAGGGGTGAGAGGAGGGAGTGGGATGGACAGAGAGTTTGGGGTTAGCAGATGAAAACTGTCACATTTGGAATGGATAAACAATGAGGTCCTACTGTATAGAACAGGGAAGATTATCCAGTCTCCTGGGGTAGGTGCTGATGGAAAATAATATTAAAAAATAATATAAATCTATATGTATATATACATGTATATATATGTAAATATATGTATATATATATGTATATATATGTATATATATCACTGAGTCACTTTGCTATACAGCAGAATTTGGAACAACATAATAAATCTTTAATACTTTAATAGAAAATTTTAAAAAAGTAATGTAGTGTTAATATTATTTCCTAGTTTATGAAGCTTCATGTTAGACATAAACCCTTCACATTTCCTTCTGCATTGATAGGTCTACAGTGTTCTATTCATTCTTAACACCATTGCAATCTTCACATTCGAATTTTCTGTTTTTAATCACTTTTCCTGGAGTTCCCGTCATGGCTCAGTGTTTAATGAATCTGACCGGCATCCATGAGGACCCAGACTGGATCCCTGGCCTCGCTCAGTGGGTTAAAGATCTGGCGTTGCCGTGAGCTGTGGTGTAGGTCACAGATGCAACTCGGATCCTGCGTTGCTGTGTCTGTGGCACAGGCCGGCAGCTACAGCTCAGCTTCAACCCCTAGCCTGGGAGCCCCCATATGCTGCAGATGCGGCCCTTAAAAGCAAAAAAAAAATTACTTTTCCTCCTGCCTCCCTTCTTCTCTCCCTCTCTCCCTCTCTTCCTTCCATCCATCCCTCTTACCAACGGTCCCTGAGTACCTCCTAGTCCTGGCCACTGTGGAGAATGAAAGGCCGAGCTCTGAAGGGCTGTCTTTTCCAGCAGAGAAGAACTGCCAGCTACATTATCAGGTTCTGGAGTAAGAAGCTGAGGAAGGGTCAGTCCTGGGAGTGAGGACATCTGAGTTCAAATCCTGATGCTTGTCAGGACTCTTTGATATTGGGCATGTGAAGGTCTGTTTCCTCATCATAAAACTAGGATCATAAAAGCTTATGAGGGCCAGTTGGAATTTAACAGAGAAAGTTAATATAAAGAATTCTTAATTAGGTATTACAGCAAGTGAAAGGCAAAAAGGAAAGCTTTAAGTTACGGAGCTGGAGGAACAGAGGGGAGAGGCTGGGGCTGTTATTTAGCCCGGAAGCTTGCGCAGTGCTCTTACAGGTGCAAGTTCCCTGGCTCCCGGAGAAGGGGCACCGTGTTGGGCTGGCATCTCTGGAGCTCAGGGGAAGCCTCATGAATCTAAGACCCAGCCCTGTTTATGTGTCTGTGTGTAGATGGAGGAAGGTGGGGAGGAGAAAAGAAGGTCTTTTACTGGTGTTTGGAAAACTACGCACTAGAAAACCAGAACCAGCTACTGCTACGAGAAAGAACTACTGCTAAGACGTGGAAACAATGACTGGTAGCCCTTCCTGCTGTAAAAGTGAAGAAATTGTGACGGGCTGACCCTGACCGGAACAGGAAACCCCACGAGGGAGCAAATCTCTCCTTCTTTCATCTTCGCATCTGTCTCAGCACCTCTCACTAACAAAACAGGAATGTGGCTGGCAGAGTTCCACTCCCAAAGCCCAGACCGTGAAATCACTGACCAGAAGAAGGATGGGTTTGAAGCTGAAAGACGCTAGTACAATCTTTGGACAAATTTAGCCTTTTGGCTAATCCAGCATCCACTCACGTGTATATACACACGCTTACAACGTATATGAAGACAGAGACAGTGTTATGATTCTCACAACGTGATGTTCTTTTGTTTGTTTGTTTTTTTATGGCTGCTCTTGCAGGATACGGAGGCTGAGGGCCAGCGGTCGAATCCGAGCTGCAGCTTCGCTTACACCACAGCCACAGCGATGTGGGATCAAAGGCATATCTGCGACCTACGCCTCAGCTTGTGGCAACGCCAGATCCATAACCCACTGAGCGAGGCCAGGGATAGAGTCTCCATCCTCACAGAGACGACGTTGGGTCCTTAACCTGCTGGAACTCCCAGGATGCTATCCTTTTCTGGACAAATAAAGACATACCCTCCTTCTTCCCTAAATGAGGAAACAGGAAGGGCTACCAGTCACTGTTTCCACGTCTTGGGAGCAGTCACACTCTCCCTCTCTGGACTATGCTAATTACATTCCAACTTCAGTGGGGTCTTGCTTGAGTATTTTGTTATCTGAAGAGCCGGTCATGTTAGCCTCCAGTAAGGCTGGTTAACAAATTAAAAAAAAAAAAAAAAAAAAACTTAACTTCCTATAAAATGTGTATAAAATAAGAGAATACAGTGTAGAAAAAATTAAGTTTTGTGTGTGTGTGTGTGTGTGTGTACACTTAAACTTGCATACAAACTCTCATGTACACACACAAGCAAAGAATAAATACATCTAGCTTCTCAATCCTTTGCTCCTGTAACTGGTCACAGAGTCGTAGTTAATATTTTTCATACCTTTTTTCGCTTTATTCCATTACCCATTCTGAATTTCCCTTAACCTCAACCTAGACCTCGGCTGGTCAGCGTTTTTTACCTTGTCGCATCATCCAAACCTTCATTCTTGAAGGAGGTGAATCCTCCGTGGTCCTGCCCCTTTTTGATTGCTGTAGTTTTCCACACTAACTTTTACTGGGCCTGGAAGTATGAAGGGGCACCCCTGGGAACTCCCCACGGCTCTAGACAGCTCTCTGCACCCCCACTTCTCCATCCTAATTGGGATTGGTCCCCTCAGGCAGTAGGTTAATCCCTGGATTTTCCTACCCTACCCCATTAGGCCACCGTAAGGACTGTGTGCGCAGGTGTCCAGTGAGGTCTCCGCACAGGTAAGCTCCTCCCCTTGAATTTTCCTTCAGGTGACACTCACTTATTTTCCTGAAGGTTGCTGTCAGGGACCTTTTGGAAGACATTCCCAGTAACATCCCTCCTTCTTGCCTGAGTACATTTTGAGAAAATAATTTTTATAAATGGAGAGGAAATGATTACCCCCGTTAACTGTTGAAGCCAAAATGAAGAAGAACGTGGCTCTAAGGAGGAGTCAGTCTGACTGAGCCTGCCGTCTGAGGATGTCCAGGATGCAGTGGCAGACTGACCCAGCAGTCCCTCGGCACCAGGGAGCACCTGGGCCAGGTAAGGCTTGCAGCATGAGCAGCAGAAGGGATCACGTGCAGTCAGTTGGCTCCCAAGAGGAAAGCAGAGGTCAGAGCCACGCATGACTGCCAGCTCTTCCCAAATTCACCAGTTAGGTAGTCTGTGCATTACCTCCGTCTTCCTCCTCAGGGGGACCAGGGAGAGGAAAGCCTGGCAGCAGAGGTGGTGCTGGCTTGGGCCAAATTTCCACACTCTAGCAATTTACTAATAAATATGTTAGGAGGAGCCAGACTCGCTCCTGTGTTTGTAGGAGTGAATTCAATACATCCAACATGTCAGCAAGACACAGCCAGCCTGCCTTCCTGAGAGGCAGGGCATAAGGAACCCTTAAGAGGGGTTAAGACGCCAAGTCTGGGGTATTTCAGAATCTGGAATCTACTGAATATGAATTTTAGTGCCTTTCAGCGCTGTTTTATCCAAGGTCAGAGGAACTGTCTGTTCAATACTGTTTTCTGAAAACTTCATACATTATGCACACAGCATTCTGCTGGGATAGAGTTCAGCTCTGGAGAGGATTAAAATAAAACACAGATTCAATTATATTTTTAGTCATTGGATAGGAAAAAAATGTATATATTATTTTATATGTCAATACCCAGAAAACGTTTGGCTACTTCAAATGTTAGGAACAAAACAAATTATTCTGGCATTCTCTCTTTAAATCTTTAAATCTCTGCTTTTGTGCCGGGTGTGACGGTGCTTTTTATTTCAGCCATGAATACGCAATGGCACCACTTCTGGGAAATCCTAGACCCAAGACAGAGTTATCTCCCCAGCTATCCATTTCTGCAAACTGTCTCTCGTTCTCGAATTTCCCCTCCCTTCCTCTCGTCTCAAATGGGAAGCCTCGTGTTTTCCCAGGGCACCAAACTTGGAGAACCGCCTCCCTTTCACACAGTCTGAGGGTCTGTTTTCAGTGACAATCGGGTCGTGTCCCCTGAAGGAGGCCATCTGTTCACCTTGGCGTTGTGAGTGTCTCGTTACCTGTCAAGATTTCTAAGCTGGATCCTGTTAGCGGATGAGATTCCACACCTTTTGATTTTTCAGCTCAGGTCCTCTTGGTGCCAGAGTGTCCTTCTGCGGCTGGGGAGGCGGTTTCCAGGCTCTCTGGGGCCCTCAGGAGACATTTGATCAGGGTCCTGATGGCTTGGACTTTGTTCCTTTTCTGCCCCGCCAGCAGTCACTTCCCTCTGCTCCCGCCTTGTATAGTACATAGGCTGTGAATTACAGAATGTTGACCCCATTTCCCAATCATTCACTGTTTTCCAAATAAAACAGAAGGTGAAATAATGAAAGGAGCAGAGGGAGCTCATCTTACCCCAAACTGGGCAAAATAAACTCATTATCTGCAAACCAAATTAACCCTACCATAGACTGCTGGTGCCAGGTCAGGTAGCAAGCAGCCCAAGGAGATTCACTGAACTGGCCTGGGATCAGCACCCTGAGTGAAACAAGATATAGAAGATATTTATAAAAGTACCTGATGTCCTCATTTGTTGTTATCAGTCCAGCGATTGTCCTTTCTTCCCCCAAATGAGAAAACATATCATGAAATAGCTGAGTCACTTTTCAGAACTCCAGAACAAACCAGCCTAAGACCAGTTCTCCAGGGAATAGCATTAACTGGGGAAAGATCAAGGAGAGAGAACCAGCATTTATCAGAAGTCTGTTATAAATCAGTCATTTTGAGGTGCCTTTTCCTGGCTTCTCTTTTAATCTCCATAGCCACCTAGAAAGGCAAAGTCTCAAAGTACTTTATAGATGAGGAGAGGGGTGCGTGGAGAAGTTAACCAGCAAGTCCAAAGTCATACAGCCTGGGAATTTGGTAAGAGAGCTCTCATAACACACACACACACAAATGGTAACTATGTGAAGAGGTGAATATGGGAGTTAGCTTGACTGTAATAAACATTTCACTATGTGTATGGCGATCAAAACATTGTGTAGTAACCTGAAAGAGATAAGAATTATTATTTTAAAAATAATACAATAAATAAAAAGCAAGGTTACCCATCCGAAGAGTCAGAAATCAAGCCCAAATTGGCCTAAAGTGAATCGTTATTCAATTCAAGGAATGACTTGAAATCAAATCTGTGTCTCGGAGTTCCCATCATGGCACAGGGGTTAATGAATCCGACTAGGAACCGTGAGGTTGTGGGTTCCATCCCTGGCATTGTTCAGTGGGTTAAGGATCGGGCGTTGCTGTGTAGGTCACAGACATGGCTCAGATCTGGCGTTGCTGTGGCTCTGGCGTAGGCTGGCAGAGCCGGTTGCACCCCTAGCCTGGGAACCTCCACATGTCACATGTGCAGGACTAAAATGACAAAAGACAAAAAAAAAAAGCAAATATGTGTCTCAAGATGAGCTTCATAGGGAACTCAACCCAAAACATAACTGTTCAACAATGGCAGGTTTTTAAAAATGATGGCAAGGGCAGTCTAGTGGAAAACCTGATGCAGGGAGATATAAAAGAAAGTGACTAGGATGGCCCATTATTCAGTTATTGTGTTTTGCTCTCCTATTATGGACTAAATGTGTACGTATCCCTAAACTTTACATATTGAAATCCTAATTCTCAATCTGATGGAATTGGTGGGGTCTTTGAAGGTATTTAGGTCACGAGGGTGAGACGTTCATGAATGGGATCAGTGCCCTTATAAAAGGGACCCCAGGGAGCCCCTTAGCCCTTGTGCCATATGAAGACACAGTGACAAAAAATGGGTGTCTATAAATCGGGAAGCAGGCTGTCACAAGACTCTGAAAGAGTCCTTGGCTTGATCTTGGACTTCCCAACCTCAGGAACTACGAAAAATAAATTTTTGTTGGTTCAGCCACTCAGTCTGTAGTGTTTTCATTATTTTTGTTATAATAGCCCAAACAAATGGAGACATCTTTCTATATTTGTTCACTCTGGCATCCTGAGCAGACTGCCTGGTCTTGTTTCCCTTTAACTTAGAAAAGGATGTGAAATAAGACATAGGCAGATGTTAACTCAAACAACCCCTCGCCTTGGTGTTTATTTTCCAAAGGGCTTGGTTAAGTTCTTGAGAGAAAAGACAGAAGGAGAGAGGGAAAAAAGTTGGCTGAGATTTTCTTTCAGTCTAATTATGTGGCAGGTGTAGGCAGACATAGATGTGTCAGATCTGTGAAGTTAGAGGGAGTCAGGAAATAGGGAGACCTTGAATACGGCTGTGAGATGCGCTACGGGAGTCGGGACAAGACATCAACAATGATCTCTGTGCCCCACTGGACCACACACCACTTGGCCTCCTTGCTTGAAGGGTTTTGTAGCTGGGACACCCAGAATGTCAGCAGCAAACATAACTAGACCATTTTCTGGGCACCAGGAAAACCCCCAGAATTCTTTTAAAACTTTAAAAAGGAATGGATACTAATAATGAAGAAAACAATTGTCCACCTTTCTAGTGAATGGATAGAGGCTTAGAATAAAGATATAATATGATGTAAAGGAAAAATAAATAAATGTGACATTATTGTAGACTTGAAACTGTATTATAAGAAACACATCAGCCACGTGTGGAAATACTGTTTGAGTCAGACCAGTGTATAGCTACTTTTGACTGAAGCAGAGAATGCAAAAAAGGTTGGGGAGAGGAGGGAGGGATATGTTTGGACAGATCGATTGGAGCGCTGGTGTGCCAAAGTCCATTCTCAGCGTTCAATAAGCCCTGGGGAGATGTTCTTTAATCAGCCCCACTTTACAGCTGATCTCTTGGCTCTATCCCCAGACCCACTGTGTACAGTCTGAACTTAACATCTAATGTTTGGACCAGCCTGGATGGGATATGGATTAAGCCATTCTACAGATGGAATGAGATGCCTGGATCATGTCCAGTTTCTGCTAATGGACATGGCTAGCCTTCAGAAGACTTGTGCAGACAATTTGTCAACTGTAAAGAATAGATATGAGATGATGTTCCAGTTTTTACAAATGGCATTGATGATCACTGAATTTCTTTAAACAGTGTAAATAAAATAGTAGCAATAGTCACACGGTGTTTACTAATACCAAAAATATATTAGATTCTAAAAGTTTCACATATTTCAATTCATCTTATCCTCACATAAACATTATATAGAAGGTGCTTTTATTATCCCCATTTTACAGATGAGGAAACTGAGGTACAGAGGAGTTAGATAATTAACTCTAGGTCACGCAGCTTATAAGTGGTAGAACTAGAATTTAAATCAGTTTTTCAAACCCTAGAGTCCTTAGTTTTACAACTGGGTAAGGTTACTTGTCTGAATTCTTGTCTCTTCTTCCAAATTACTGTGCTTTTTACTCCTTATTTATGTATTCATTGTATTTGTCCAGGCATTTTCCAGACACAATGTATTTATGTCTTTTGAATGTATGACATAGGTCAAGGCTCTGCATGCCACATCTGGTGTTTCTATGGCTGTGGCCGTGGCTGGCAGCTGCAGCTCTGATAAACCCCTAGGAACTTCTATATGCAACAGATGAGGTCTAAAACGAAAAAAAAAAAAAAATCTCCCAACAAACAGAAGTTGAGGACCAGGCAGCTTCATAGGGGAATTCTACCAACACTTACCACAGAGTTAAAACATATTGTTTTCAAACTATCCAAAACAAGGAAGAGGAAGGACCATTTTCAAATTTATTCTATGAGACTAGCATTATGCTGATATAAAAACCAGGCAAAGACACTACCAAAGGGAAAATAAAAATTCACAGGTCCCTGTCACTGATAAACATAGATGCAAAATATCTTAGCAAAATATTAGCAGACCAAAAGATAAAAGCTGAAAGCTTTTCTTCTAAGACTCCCTAATACAAGGATGCCCACTTTTTGCCAATTTTATTCCACATATTGAAAGACCTAGCTACATCAGTTAGACAATAAAATAGATAAAATCCAAATTGAAAGGGAAGAGTAAAACTGTCATTATTTGCAGATGATAGGATACTTTATGTAGAAAACCCTATAAGAAGTAGAATTAAGGGGAAAATTCCCCTTTAAAAAGAATAAAATACCTAGGGATAAATTTAATCAAGGAAGTGAAAGACTTGTCCTCTAAAAGCTATAATATATTGATGACATACATTGAAGACCATGCAAACAAATGGAAAGATATACCATTTTCACGGATTGGAAAATTTAATACTGTCACAATGTCCATACTACCCAAAGCAATCTACAGATTTAATGTAATCCCTATCAAAATACCCAGGACATTTTTTACAGACCTAGTACAAATAATTCTAAAATCTGTATGGAATCACAAAAGGTCCTAAATAGCCAAAGAAGTCTCTAGAAAGAAGAACAAAGCAGGAGTTATCATGCTTCCTGACTTCAAATTATGCAACAAAGAAATAATAATCAAAACAGTGTGGCACAGATACAGCCATCAACAACAGAATAGAGTTAAGAAATAATCCCATGCAGATATGGTCAATTAATCTACGACAGAATTGGCAAGAACATACAATGGGGGAAAAACCATCTTGTGAAAAAATATTTCTTGGAAAACTGGAAAGCTACATGCAAAAAAAAAAAATCAAACTGGACTACTTTCTCATACCATTAAAAATATAAACTTAAAATGGATTACAGGTTTAAATATAAGACCTCAAAATCATAAAACTGCTAGAAGAGGCATATGCAGTGTGATCTTTGCATCAGTCTAAACAATATTTTTTAGATCAGTTCCTTCTGGCAAGGGCAACAAAAGCAAATATAAGCAAATGGGACCACATCCAATTGAAGTTTTTCAATAGGAAAGGAAAATACAAAACAAAAAGAAAACCTAATGAATTTGAGAAGATATTTTCAAATGTTATGTCAGATAAGGGGTTAATATCTAAAATATATGAAGAACTGACAGAATTCAACACAAAAATTTTAACTAAAAATGGGCAGAGGATATGAATAGGCATTTTCCAAAAAAGACATTCGAATGTCCAACAGACACATGAAGGGATGCTCAACCCCATTAGTCATCAGAGAAATACAACTAAAGCTGCAACAAAATATTGTCTCACACCTGTCAATTGGCTATTATCAAACAGACAACAAATTAGCTTTGGTAAGGATGTGGAAAAAAGGAACCCACTTGTACTTTGATTGGTGTTTAATTCGTACAGCCACTATGGAGAACAGAACGGAGTTTCCTCAAAAACTTAAAACTAGAGCTTACATATAATCCAGTATTTCTTTTCTTTTTGTCTTTTTGCATTTTCTAGGGCTGCACTCGTGGCATATGGAGGTTCCCAGGGTAGGGGTCGAATTGGAGCTGTAGCTGCTGGCCTACGCCACAGCCACAGCAACACAGGATCTGAGCCATGTCTGCGACCTACACCACTGCTCACGGCAACTCTGGATCCTTAACCCACTGAGCAAGGCCAGGGATTGAACCCGCAACCTCATGGTTCCTAGTCGGATTCGTTAACCACTGAGTCACGACGGGAACTCCATAATCCAGTATTTCTACTCTGGGGATTTATCTGAAGAAAACAAATAAACAAAAAACATATTCATTTGAAAAGACATTTGTACCCCAGTGTTCACTGAAGCATAATTTATAGTAGCCAAGATATGGAAGCAACCTAAGTGCCCACTCTAGGATGAACGGATAAAGAAGAAATGTATCAGCCATAAAATGTATAAAATCAGAGTTCCTGTTGTGGCTCAGCTGGGTAAGAACACTTCTCATGTCCATAAGGATGCGGGTTCAATCCCTGGTCTTGCTCAGTGGGTTTGGGATTCAGCATTGCCACAGGCTGTGGTGTGGGTCACAGATGTGGCTCAGATCCTGCATTGCTGTTACTGTGGTGTGGGCTGGCAGCTGCAGCTTTGATTAGACTCTTAGCCTGGGAACTTCCATGTGCTGCAAGTGCAGACCTAAAGGAAACCAAAAAAAAAAAGTATAAGATCTTTCCATTGGAAGCAATATAGATGGATGTAGAGGGTATTATGATAAGTGAAGTAAGTAAAAGGGTGGAAAACAAATGCTATATGATTTCACTTATATGTGGACTCTAAAGAAAGAAAGAACCAAACACACATAACAAACAGACTTATAGATACACAGAATGATCTTGTGGTTGCCAGAAGGGAGGGGAGAAGGTGATGGGCAAAACAGGTGAAGGGGATCAAGAGGTACGAATTTCCAGTTGTACAATATGCCACAGTGATACAATGTACAGCATAGCAAATATATTGAATAATGTTGCAATACTTTGTAGGGTGACAGAGGTAACTAGACCCATGATGGTGATGATTTCATAATATATAAATACAAGGAATCTCTATGTTGTACACATGAAACTACGTAGTATTGTAAGTCAACCCGTAATGTGGGTGAGGCCTATTCAATTAGTTTAAAATTTAATAGACGAAAAGACTCAACTGCTCTTGAGCATAATGGAACTCTAGAATTTGAAGACCTTTGGACTCAAGCCATAATTCTTCCCTGGATCTCCATCCTTCTAGTCTGCTATGAAAATTTTGGGTTACTGAATTCTGAAAGCATATGAGCCAGTTCTTTCAAACTCCTCTAGATAGGTAGATGGATGTATTAATGGATGGATGGATAGATGGATGGATGGATAGAGAATTTCTGTCTGTGTCCAGTTGGTTCAGTTCTTCTAGAAAACCCCGACTAGAACAATGTTGCACTGGAGTCCCCTAGTAGCTCAATAGGTTAAAGATCCAGCATTGTCACTGAACGTGCCAGAGGCACGGCCAAAAAAAAAAAAAGACATTACAGCATTTGTGTAATTGAAGGTCAACACAGAGTTTTCTTTGATTCTGGTACAGTAAACAAAATGGGCAGAGATATGACATTGGCAGATTTTTGCTTCCTTACAGAGGAAGCATTCATCTGGTGAGTCTTTATCCCAGGCACAGCAACAAAGTGTGTCTGTTTATTAAGTGAGTTCCTTACCTGAATCCTTCCCTGCAGAGCAGAGAATGAGAGGAGACACCAATGAGGACGACAACGACAATGACAAGGCTTATGAAGTGGGAATGACTTGACTTGAAGGAGATGTCAGACCTGTAACATCTAGATTGTCAGCAATGGTAATGGCAATGGCCCTTCCTCCTGCCAGCATCAGCACCCTGAAGATGAAGATGCTTAGAAGCTCAGTTCGCACATCTGTCAACCCTAACCGCTGGACCTATGACTTCTGTTGGACTCCTGTTAGACTAACAAGGGTTACCTGAGACACACTGTGGCTGAAGATTGCCAACAGCAAAATGGATAATTTCTAGTAAGTCAAGAAATATTCACCGAGTACCCTCCTGCTTCCTGCTTGTGCTCCTGAAGTTTTGCTCATCCATGAAATTTGTCCTGGACACAGTGCAGCATGATGACAAACAAGGCATGTGGTGTCAGGGAACAAGGCACAGGACTGTCTCAGGAAAAGGGGACAGGTGGTAAACACATGTCACCTGTGGCAGAGCATGGACAGCTTCCCTCCAACTTAGCGATACCTGGTCCTGAAGGAGGTGATGCAGTTACCTGGAGGTCAGAACGACCTTGACTGCAGAAGGTTGAAAATGAAAAAGGACGTAAGAGGAGAAGATATGGTTAAGACTTGCCATAGACTTAGCAGGAGAATAACATGGACTTAAACGTTTCTGTCTCTGCTTCTGACTCCCTCCCATCCTCCTTCCTTTTTTCTTTTCTTTCATATTAGACGTGGGGCGGCTCCCTCAGCGCATGAATATTCTGAGAAGAAAAAGGCAACAGAAATGGGAAAGTTGAAGGAATAAATTTGTGGAACAGTCTTTAAGGAGGTCAGAAGTGGTGGCATTTAAAGGAGAGCTGGAATGATTGTGTGGCAAGTGCTCTGCCTGGCACTGGACTTCCTAACCAGCTGCATCATGCCTGGCTCCCCCAGCTGGTTACTGTCAAATGTCAGGAAAGAACATGGGAACCTGCAGCAGACAGTGTTGGTGCCTCCCCCAGACCCCCCCCCGCAATTTTTTTTTGTTTATGTATTTGTTTGTTAATTGGTTTGTTTGCTTATTTATTTAGTACACCCTTCAAATGCTTCAAGTCTTCTCTGGCTTTACACACAACTACCTATAGCTTTTCTTGGGAGAACAGTCTTGAAGCCACCTGCAGAAACAGGAAGTGCCTGGGGATGTATTTCTCACTGGGTGGCCTTTGACCAATAACAGGCAAATGCAGAGGTGCCAGCCACCCAAATCCTTTGCTTGAATAGGAACAACTTGGGGGCATACTTTGTAACGAAGCTTCTCCCGGGACGAGGTTGGAACCGATCCTCTGAGTTTTTGGTCTTGTTCCTCTTCCCTTGGCTTCCGCTGCTCCCTACAGTCCTCCATCTAGAGATCTTCCTTTTTTTTTTTTTTTTTTTTGCTTTTTAGGACCGCACCCAAATCATATGGAGGTTCCCAGGTTAGGGGTTGAATCAGAGCTGTAGCCGCTGGCCTAAGCCACAGCCACAGCAACGCCAGATCTGAACCATGTCTGCAACTTACACCACAGCTCACGGCAACGCCGGATCCTTAACCCACTGAGCGAGACCAGGGATCGAACCCACAACCTCATGTTTCCTTGTTGGATTTGTTTCCGCTGCACCACAATGGGAACTCCTGGAGATCTTCCTTAATAAGTCATTTGCAAAAAAAAAAAAAAAAAAATCCTCGTCTCAGGGTCAACTTATTGAGACCCTCACTTCAAAAAGATTTGAGCAGAGCTGAACTGCACGACTAACTCGAAGAAGTTGGGAAAGAAGATTCTAGGAAGAGCAGTCAGTAGACTCAAGGGTCCAGAGGTGGGAAAGCACCTGAAGAGAAAGGGAGAGGAGACCTCTGTGACCAGGTGTGAGGGTAGAGATGGGGAAACAACCTTGAGGGGCATCCATCCTACTTGAGAAGAGAGACTTGGCAGCAGGTCAATCAAAGTTCTGAAGTTTCTCTTTCCTTTACCTTCTGAGATAAGCATAGGGGAAGCAGGGTTGGCTCCGGGGAGGTAGGTTAGCAGAACTTCCTCTAGTCCCTCTCTGCAGTTCGGAGCCACAGGGCAATTTTGGGTCTGTTGTCAAGGAGTTGTTTGCTGATTCCCTGTTGGATGCCGGCGGGGCTCTGCGCTGGGTATCTGGAGAAGATGACATGGCTTGATTTCCAGGAGCTCATGCGCTGGTAGAGAGTGAGTCACAACAGAGGATGCTAAGATATTTGTCAGCCATAGGGTTTAAAGGCGGGGCAGCCAACTGCCTGAGGACTCGGAGAAACATCTCTCTTCTGTACAGGGGTGAAGTGAGCACTGAATCTCCGGCAGGCATTCTAGAAGCAGAGGAAACGGGTTGGGGAGGGGCAGGGGAGAAGGTTTCCCAGACACATCAAACAAGCCCAGGCAAGAGCATGTCTCTTCAGAGAAGAGTGAGTCCAGAGTGCCCTAAACACTGCATGTGGCTGCCTGGTGGTCAGTGAGGCACCGGCTGGTCCATTTGTCCATACTAATGGGTTTGCACTTTCATGATTAGAATATAGTGAGTCAGTGGCTCTTAATAACAGGAAGGTTAGTGGCAGTTTTTCATCTTAAGCCCGTGATTGACCAAGGGATGGCAAGGAGGGTAACGGTCAACCCCACTGTCGCCAGTAGAGTGTGAGCTTCTTCTTGCATTTTATCAACTGGGCTGGGAATCCATAGTTGGAACTTGTATCTGATAAAAGAAATTCTGCATTTCTGTCCTCACATTTCTAGGCAAACTTCTTGCATTTTATCAACTGGGCTGGGACTCCACAGTAGGAACTTGTATCTGATAAAAGAAATTCTGCATTTCTGTCCTCGCATTTCTAGGCAACCATGATAACTAGATCCCTTGAAAGTATTCCTGTACAGTTTTTACGTCTTTTAATTTAGTAAATTGCCCTGTGAGACTGACACATATAGTCATATGGTGCCTTTCTTTTTTGCTACTACTTTGCTATTTCTTTGGGTAACTGTCTTGCAGAACTAATAATTAGCATACAATTAAATACAAAAGCAATCAACCCAAGAAGATACTTCCTATAATTTGTTGCAGTCTCACCCGGGCCCTGCATCCCTTTTACTGTTTGATAACTGAAGCCTGGGTAGCAAAACATTCAATTACAAGCAGTCTCAATATTGAAGAAGTACCTGGATGCAATGCAAAATCAGACAAATTAGGGCTGCCTTGTTTCCTTTGCAGCCTGCAGAGATGGGGCCTCAGCAGGTGGCAAAATGCACACTTTGACCTGAGGCCCACTGGAGTCACTAATGATGGAAACTTGGCCAAGCAGCCTTGGAAATGAGGGGAGCTTTTTGTCACAGCTCTCTTTGCTTTTCTGTTGAAACATTTGCTTAAGAAATATATTCTGTATTTCCAAGCCAGGTTAGTGCAGCAAATACAAGTCCAAGGGCAACACCAGTCATTTGGTAAAAGAGGCAGCCAAGAGCCATTTGTTGAGGTTTTTTCTGTGCCAATCACTGTATGAACAGTATTGCAAATTCTCAAAATAATTCTGTTGGTGTGTCTATGATCCTCATTACAGGCTTGAAAAAATTAAGACTCAGGAAATTTGGTAGAAACTTATTGCAGTGGATGGGCGAGGGAAGAAAGGGATGGTTTGGACTTTCCAGAGAGGGACATGCAAAGTGGGAAGAGACATGTTCATGATTACAACACGGTGTGATGTTTTGCAAACTAAAAAATGTGTTTCAACACAAACAGAAGGGAGCAAAACTTGGCCCCATCTGTCCACCCTGCAGGACTAACAGAAGATGGATTTTGTATTTGTTGGATCAGAGTTAACAGAGGTGCAGAGGGCATTTCTGCATTACTCCTATCCCAGGACACACTTAAACAGAATCCCTTGAGATCCCCATGATGTTCAAGTTACCAATATGGTACATAGCTTAGAAGAGACTCAGAAACACTGCCTTACCCACACACTACTTGTCACAGTGACAAGAATACATCTGCATTGATTAAACATAAAACCTCTTTATCCAACAAACTATTACATGCCAGGCATTGCACTGGATGCCAAGGCACAATGGAGGATAAAACAGAGTCCCTTCCTCAGTTACCTTCTATTGGGGAAGAGACAATAAGCAGTAAACAATAATGACAGAAAATAAATGCTATCAGGAAACACATAAAGCAGGGGAGGGAGATAAAAATGAGCATGGGGATGACAGCAGGGGGTTCCATAGGGTAGATGGGTGGGTTGACATGAGCTGGACATGGTGGACACTTGAAAAAGTGATATCAGAGCCAAGACCTAGGTGAAGTGACAGAGATGTTCTACAGAGAAGGGCTCCAAGAGATGGCACTGGTGTGGTCCACAGACAGCAAGAAGGTCAATATGGCTGCTGACCCCTAAGGTAGGCAGCATGAGCCAGATCATGCAAGTCCTATAGAGCATGGTAAGGAGTCTGAACAATAAAAACATAGATAAATAATAGTAATATCAATCACTAATGTGCCAGTGTTCTAAGCGATTTCCATGGAAAGCCTCACTGAATTCTCCCAGCAATCCTGCTTCATGGATGAGAAGTCAGAATTGGCTCAAGATCTTACAGCTGGTGAGTAGAGGAACTGGATTTGATAGTGTGTGTTGGGGAGGGTCCTGAGTCTGTCCTTGTAAGCACTGCACTACCATGCTGTTATGATTAATTTTAACAGTGAGAAAACAGGATCCCAGGAAAGCAAGTCACCGAAGAGCCACTTTGTAGGGCTTAAAGTTTTGTGGGTTGGCTGCATGTGGATTTTGCCCATCTTTATGCCTTTCAGACTGCTGAGAGATTAATCTACTAATTACTGTGCTAGTGCAAATCGATAACTGCATTTTGCAAAAGTGAAATGTTTAAAGTTTGGGCTATTGAGTCATGGCAATCCAACAAGTCCTTGGTGAAAGGGTGGGTATCAATTGCGAGTCTGAAGAGTTTCCCAGCAAGACTTGACACTGATCCCAAGGAGACTCAATCGTTGTTGTTAGAAATACTGACATGGTGTAGAAATAGATCACCTTGCCAAATGCTTCCACTACAGGCCAGAATGCAACAAGTGCAGCAATTTCAGTAGAGGAAAAGCATAGTTAGAAACATTACCATAAGGGGACTCAGTTTTCAGTCTTGCCTCCATCACTAACTTACTGTCATTCGAGAGAAAGTATTTCATCCTCATGCATTTCAGCTTTCTCCTTGAACAATGGAGATAACACCTACTGCCAAGGATTTGGGGAGAAACAGAGGACACTAAAAGACATACCCATTGCTCTTGTGACAGCCCAGGAGTGGAAAGGTGACATTCTTAGCATTTCCAGGGATTGGAATTGGGTAGAACTGACCCCTGATTCTAAGGGCTTGGAACTGAGAAGTATCGGTTATCATAGGAAAGGCAGGAGGTCAATTACAGGAAAAACTGTAAGTTCACGTATCAACCATGCTAAGTATAAGCATCAAGCCAAAATGGCTCAGACCCGTAAACCAGGGCTGGCATCAGCAACAAGAATGGGAGCACCAAGAAGAGCCAGGAGTACGGAGTGAGAGCAGGGCATAACTGAGACCGGAGCTCGGGACTGTGGGCAAAATGCCCAGTCTTTTACGGGGCTGGAGGGCATGTGTAGCCAAGGCAGCCGAGCTGTCTCAGAGCTTCCGAGGGTCTGAGGGCAGCGCTCTGTGGTTCCTTTATTCATTTGTTTTCTACGTCTTGTTTTCTTTTCTTTCACTTACTCAGCCGAAGCTGTTGAGCGTCTACATTGCTCTAGCCTTTGTTCTGGCTCCAGGGAGGGTGAGCAAAGCGCCGAACAAGCCTGGTCCCTACTCTCATTGACCTCGTGTGACCCCAAAGGCCTGGATAAAGAAATTTTTATTTCTTTAATAAAACAATGTTTTAAGAATTTTTAATAAAAATATTTTAAAAATTTAATAGGGAAATTTTTAAAAGATAGTGTTGTAATAAGTAGCATGAATATAAACCAGGTGGGACTCGCTCCGTGGGAGTCACTTTAGATAGTGTAGTCAGAGAGGGTCTCTTTTCTTCCCAGATTTTATTGAAAACTTTAAAATTGCTGAGAGATGGGAAGAATAGAACCCATATATACCACTCATGGAGATTCACAAACTGTTCACATTTTTGTCACACTTGCCTTGGTTTTCCTTTGCCGAATCATTTAAAATTATATAACAGACTTCATGATATTTTATCCCTAAATATGTCAGTGTTTAGCTTGGAAGAACAAAGCACTGCTTTTGTATCCTTCCATGTCATTATCATAACCAAGAAATGTAGCGTTTCTTCAATAATATCAGGTGGTAGTAGGCTTTGTGGGCCATAATGTTTTATGGTTCAAGGTTTCTCAATTGAGACTATGATTCAGTTTCTATACAACAAAAGGACAGACTACCTAAAACTTTACATTTCAGATATTCAAAATACATTCATGATTGAGTGCATGTTTTTTGTGCTAGAGGTCTAGTAATAAGAATAATGGGATTAAAGTAACATTTCGCTTAATTGGGATTCAAAGGTTGTATTCCTTCTCATCAGATTGATTGTATATATTCATCTGTTAATGCTGATCTCTGATAAGATTTTACCTATTTCATCATTTAAGCTTTTTTTTTTTTTTACAGTTAGGTACCGTCAATTATTGGCCTCAATCTACCAACGTATGATTGAGCATATTCACCATTTGGAAGGCACTTAGAGAATTTTTTTTAGGTTCTTTCCTGCACTTTCCTTTTAACATGTCATTACCTTGCAGATTAATCACTTTCAGTTGAAAATTAGACGGAAGCTCTTCAATGGCACATTTAAGTAGGATTTTAAATAGGGAAATTTCCTTTTGCGCTTGAACTGAGGTCTGAAAAACACTCCTGGAACACTAGTTAGGGCTCAGAAAAAAAAAGAAAAAAATATGTCTGTTGCAAAGTGGCGTGGGAATGGATATCTTACTTCTTATTTTAATTTCTGACAGCAGTGGGAATTATAAAGCAGTTGACATTACTTGTGGTGCAAGTATTAGTTGCCATTGAAATGACTTGACCACTGTCTACGTTTTTCACATCGTGGTTTCACCTCATAATTTTATATTGCTTTCATTTCCCAACATTGCCAAAGCTACTGTAAAATTTAATTTTTAAGTCCATTCGATTTTATATAATAGTGGTCGAGGATGGAGTTTCTTGCTCAGAAAAATTTTGATATTGGCTCAAGACCCTAACAATTATAATAAAATCTGAAGCCAAAAAACTGCTGATCAATTCAGGAGATTCAGCTTTTATCACTGCTCCCCCAAATCATAGAACTGATGGCATTTAAGTCCACGGAAGCAAAGGAAGAAATGACACTATTGATGATACTATTGATGTTATCAGTTCAACAACACATGGAATGTTCAAGTATTTTCCACAAAATATCCCTTGGCTAATATGATGACTAGCCTAGGCTTTTAATACCTTACATTCTCACAAATTTTGTAGATTTTCCCATGTAAACTATTTTTTTTTCTGTTTTGCTCATACTTTTACCACCATCAAGAATAACAAGCCCTAGCAGATTTTACTTCAGGTTGTACTGAATTAACGTTTTCTCTACTTCTTAAAAAATATTCTTACCTAGAATTTCTTCATAGAAATCATGTAGGCTTTTTATGAAGAGACACAAGTTAAGGGGCAACTGCAATAACCCAGACAAAAAATGAATTTTGCCCATGGCACAGAAGGTTAAGGACCCAGTGTTGCTGTAACTGTGGCACTAGTTGCAGCTGTGGTGTGGGTTTGATCCTGGCCCAGGAACTTCCACATGACACAGGTGTATCCAAAAAAAAAAAAAAAAAAAAGAAAGTAGGTTGGACAAGGGGGAGAATTGTAATGATTAATAACTATTTGTTTCATGTGTACGTGCATTCATTAATGAGAGGAGGTTCATAATGCACTTCCCTGATTGCATGAGTTTCCTTCTGGAACATTCTGACACATCTCTCAGGACAACTGAGGAGTCACCTCTTCTCTGAATCTTTCAGAGCCCATTCCACACTAACCTCTGCAGCGTGAACAGCTGCAGCCCTGAGTCCAACTCTCATTTCTGTATTTTCTAATAACACCCATCACACCGTGTAGAAATGGTGTATTTCTTTGTCTGTGTCCACCTTTGGACTTTGTTCCCTTCAAGATCAGAAACCGCATACTCAGATCAAGCTCAGGTAGAGATGTTTTTATTTTCTGGATGAAGGATTCTTTTGTGAAGCTCATAAGAGCACAGGATATTTCAGTTTGTGAGTGGAGTGTCACAGACATAAAGTGTTAAAAGGGTGATTATTTGGAAACCTTACTATTTCTCCTTATTATTTCTTAGCTTGTGTGTCTCCTCTAACTTGTACTGCAAACTTGTGGGGGGGGGGGAGGGTCGGTGAAGATCTTGCTTTGTTGGACCTCAGTTTTCTCACATTCGACATAATAAATAGCTATTAACAGGTATTGAGTGATTCCTTTGCACCAGATGCTGTTATGTTAGAAGTACATATTTTATTAAATGTTCACAACAACCTTTTGAAGTAGATACAGTTTTTCCTTCCTATTGCAAATGATGACACGGAGGCTAAGTCAGATTCAATAACCTCCCCATTGTGACACATTGAGTGGTGGTGGGCGAGATAAACCCCTGCAATTTAGGACCATAGCTGGTTTTGAGCCATGATTCTGTTTGAGAATTGCAGTACCAGTCTCTGAAGATCACCCCTTTCTAAGCGGGCATTCAGTGATGTATGATACTAGCGATGGGGAGGCAGCTCCTGGGAAGAGGAAGGTTATCAATCTGCAGCCATATGCATACATTCATGAAACAGATCAGCCTGTTTATATACATACAGAGGCTATGTATGTGCACACACACACACACACACACACACACACGCTCGTGTGCGTACACAGAGATCACTTCGCGTGGCTAATCACAGTAGATCTAGATAAAGGACTGTTTGCATACCCTCCTTGTTGATACATTGAAACATAACGAATGCACCGAAATAATACAAATGTATCCAAAACATCCACTCTAAACTCAAAATGTACAATCTAATCCAGAAACTAGAATCCAGAACACCTGAAACTTAGTGAGCGAAGAAGCATAATAAACTATTAATATCAGCCTAACACACCCATCAAGAACAGACAGTTTCAGAATGACGAATACAATGATTGAGTTGAGTAGTTGGGAGCCCCGTGGTGGCTCAGCGGGTTAAAGATACAGTGTTGTCACTGCAGCAGCTCAGGTCACTTCTGCGGCATGGGTTTGATCACAGGCCTGAGAATTCCTATATGCCATGGGTGCAGGCAAAAACAAGACAAAACAAAAGCAAAAACTCAATAGCAAAGTGAAACAAGAAACACACACACACACACACACACACACACACACTAGTGTCCTGGGTGCTTATGTTCAGAACGTATGCTGTGGCTAAGGCATCTGTCAGACATTCAAGCTGGTCCTGAAGATAACGGATAATGTGGTGGTTGGGTTTTCATGACTTCTCATCCTGCCTGTCAGCCTACAACTTGATAAAATGGAATAATTTGAGGTTTATTAGTATCAAGGTGCATTTAGGTCTCCCGTGAGAGACAGGTAAAAAGCTCAGTGTGGCAAGGTGCTTTTAAAGGCCGCCCGTTGCTAATTGCAGGTGTGGGGGGATCTGAATGGGGAAATCTTGACAGGAGATGGGGATCGGGAGCAATGAAGCTGGCCATTTCCCACCTTGCAGCCACCAGATGCCTAAAAGCCAAGTCACACACACCTGTCAAATAAAGCCTTTCTCGGAATCAGAGCGATGGTTTACTCTGCAGGGGCTGCATCCTGGGGACTTTTATGCACAACGTAAAATGGCTTGTGCTGAAGGAGCACCCTTTCCTTCAAAAGTGTGGATTTGATGAGGAAATGGGAAAAACTCATATGTTCACACACAGAGGCTGAGTTAAGGAAACAAATATGTGGAGGGAAAGGAGAGAATAATCATTATAAGCTGATAGTCTGCTGAAATGCTTTCATTATTTCCTTGAAACCTTCCAACAATCTCATGTGTTGATTTGCATTATTCTCTTCCAAGAGGACCCAGGATTTAGAGAATTTAAATAAATAGGCAAATGGACACAAGAGGGTAAAGTCAACTCCAGTTTATCTGACCCCCAAAGCCCATACTTACTTTGTAATAATACATGCTGTTTTCCATTGAGATTTGGCAAAGGCAAAGGCAAACTCTCTTTCTCTTCTTACGTAGATCTTCATAGCCAGTATCCCAACATGAATTACTACTTAGCTCAGATTTAACAAATCAGCTTCCATTTCTAGGACCCTGGGGATTACTGTTTCATTCAGAATGCATTGCGTGGTTATGGGCCCCAGAATATGAGAAATCAATAAGCAGACAGTAGGGGGGTTATTCCAGTTATCCCTCTCCTTTTTGTTGTCTTTGGATAGAAGCTTCGTGGAAGGATACTGAGTGCTAAAGAAGGGTGTTGGGCTTCCTGTGCCTCCCTCTCACATGTCACTGACTTGGAAGGCTTGTGTCATCCAAGTCCATGGTGTCCAAATCTGATTCCTGAGGGTTTTTACTTTGAGGTTTGATGCATGATTGATTATCATCTTTCATTTCCATGAAGGCAGGGACTGTCTCCACATCCCAGAGTAGGTGCTTTAGAAAGACTTGTTGAGGGAGTTCCCATCGTGGCTCAGTGGAAAATGAATCCGACTAGTATCCATGAGAATGCGGGTTCAATCCCTGGCCTTGCTCAGTGGGTTAAGGATCTGGCATTGGCATGGACTATAGTGTAGGTCACAGATGCAGGCTGGATCCCACATTGCTGTGGCTGTGGTGTAATATGGCAGCTGCAACTCCAATTGGACCCCTAGCCTGGGAACCTCCATATACTGTGGGTGCAGCCCTAAAAAGCAAAACAAAAAAAACCTGTTGAGTGAATTCATGCAAGCATGAATATACTTAAGGTGGATGGGTTCCTGCCCAGTTTTTTCTTTAAAAGAAAACCCAGAGTGGCTGCAATAAAATATATCAAACAGCTGCAATGTGCTGAACACTCTGCTGAGAACTCAGCAGACATTACTTCATGGGGATTAGTGTGAACATTTTCGTATGAAGAAAAAGCATCTCAGTGTATTCGAGTAACTTTTCCAAAGTTCACAGACCGAGTGAATGACAGAGCTGGGGTTCAAAACACATACACCAGATTCTGACAGTCTAAAGTTTCTGTTTAGTTGTTTTTCCAGTGGATTTTTTCACATCCTTGCAATTTGTGAAGTCACCAGTGTAGAAAAATGTAAGCTTGGAAAATGTAGAAAAAGAATTGACAACCCAGTCTAGATGAATCTGAAGGGATAGTAATGCATTTATTGGTATAATCGAATTGGAAGCCTTCAGAAATGCAGAGGCTCACAAGGGTGTGCAGTTGCTAGAAATCCAAAGAAGACTCTTTAAGATTATCCTTAAGATTGCCTAGACTAGGCTATCACTTTAAGGAAAAAACAGGCCACTACTCAACCCTGCTTGGAGTAGATATGATCTTTCAACCTATATCATGACGTCTACATTAGAGTCTCAGCCATTTTTTTCTGTGTAGTGGGGAAAAGAGATATTCATTCATTTGCTCACTCATTTACTCAGTATTTCTTAGGTACTTACTAAGTGTGAAAATCTGTACTACATTTTGGGGAGTCAGAGATACCCAGCCACGGTTCCCCTCCCAGACTTGCATAGAAAACTAATAATGAGACAGTAAAAGCTCAGGAGTTTAGTGTTGGTAGTTACGCTATCCGTATGGGGCAAGGCACCCTTGGAAATGGGCACTCCTAGCCTGGATGGAAATTAGACACCCCAAATATATGGATTCGGGTAAGACTTCTGGACCAAGTTATGTTAATCAACATCTTAAATGAGAAAAAGCTAGCCACCTAAATGTCCATCAATGGATGAATAGATACATAAAATGCAGTACGTATACACAATGTCATTCAAGCATGAAAAGAACAAAATTTTGCCATTCGTGACAACATAGATGGACCTGAAGGTATTAGGCTATTAAATAATGAGGCAGAAATCTATAGATACCACAGGATCTCACTTATATATGGAATATAGAAGAGAAAAAGGAAGGAAGGACAAGAGAGAGAGAGGAAGGAAGGAAGGAAGGAAGGAAGGGAGGGAAGAAAGGAGGAAAAACATTGAATTCATGGGTATAGAGAATAGACTGGTGGTTGTCTGCGGGGAGGATGAGTTGGGGAGTGGGTAAGAGGTTGAAGGGAACCAGAAGGTACATATTTTCTGTATAAGCTGAAGTCCTGGGGAATGTACAGCATAATGACTATAGTTAATAATACTTGAAAGCAACTCGGAGAGTAGATCTTGAAAGGTTTCTCCATGAGAGGAAAACAATCTAACCATATATGGTGATGGATGTTACCTGGAATTATCACAGTGATGACTTCACAATAAATACAAACACAGAATATTAAATTCTGGAGTTCCTGTCATAGCTCAGTGCTTAACAAATCCAACTAGGAACCATGAGGTTGCGGGTTCGATCCCTGGTCTCGCTCAGTGGGTTAAGGATCCAGCGTTGCCGTGAGCTCTGGTGTAGGTTGCAGACACGGCTCGGATCCCGCGTTGCTGTGGCTGTGGCAAAGGCCAGCAGCTACAGCTCCTGTTAGACCCCTAGTCTGGGAACCTCCATATGCTATGGGTGCGGCCCTAGATAAGGCAAAAAGACAAAAAAAAAAAAAAAGAATATTAAATTCTACTTCTGAAACTAATATCATGTTATGTTAATTATACTTGAACTAAAAAAAAGAAAAGCATGATTCGCTATTTTTCTGGGACGCAAGGGCTGTTTCAGGAAAGATATGGCCCCTTCACACCCCTGATTCACGTAACAGTTGGGGCTAATTCACTCTGTTGCCAGGTGCTCAGGGCACCAGCAGTGGGAGTGAGAGCCAGGACTCAAGAGTAATGGGATGGTGCCGCTTACAGGTGCACTGCTAGCATCCACCTATCAAAAGAGACGAGGGGAAGACCTGACAAATAGCAGCCAGGTGAAAGTTTAGGATGTGAGAAGATGAGGCAGAATGCTGGGATTAGAGCTTAGAAATAGAAAACCCCAGCCAGGAACCTGAGAGAGCCTCCACACAGAGATAAGACTGGCTTTTCAGGGAGTTCCCATCATGGCTCAGTGGTAACGAACCTGGCTGTTATCCATGAGGACGAAGTTTGATCCCTGGCCTTGTTCAGTGGGTTAAGGATCCAGCGTTGCTGTAAGCTATAGTGGAGGTTGCAGATGTGGCTTGGATCCCATGTTTCTGTGGCTGTGTTCTGATCCGACCCCTCGCCTGGAAACTTCCATATGCCCCAGGTGCGGCCTGAAAAAGTGAAAAAAAAAAATTGGCTTTCCAACTACTTCCCACATGAGCCATGAAACTTGAGGATTTATCTAGTTGAAAAAAATTGTGGCTTTCACAGGCACTGTGGTCTGAAGAGCAGGTGAACATGGCCATTCCTTTCCAATTTTTTTGAAGGCAAATGCTCTCAATCATGTCTATTCAGGCCAAAACAAATTTGAAAGAAGATTAAGGTCTTGCTGTCTGGTCACTGCGTATCAGAGAGTCAGGTGGGCTGGCTGTGTTGGGAGGACTAGCATGGCATTCTCTAATCTGCCTCCAGCCAGTGATCTTTAAGGAAAAACTGTGGCCAAGGTACCATACACTTTGCTTAAACCAGCCACTGACCGTTGCTATGGAAATTCTGGTAGTTTCCTAGGATGTGAAGGCTGACCAACTTGCTGATGCAAGATGCAAATGGCTTCAGTCTTATAAAAGCTTCTGTAAAAGGTTGGACTCTTGCTCTCACTGCAATGATTCCAGAATCTTCTATCTGGTGACTTCATCAGAAGAAATGCTCAAGGAACATTTGAGATCTTCTACATGATCATGAAGATTTTCTGTCTCCTTTTGTCTTCCTTTATATCTCAACAGAACCCCCTGGTGCAATCACTTAAATTATCTTCCTTTCTGAGCCGGTCAGACTCAGTAAACTATAAATGTCATATCTGATCTGTAGCAACGGTAAAAACTTGGGAAAACAACTGTATCTTCGCTGAGCCTCAGTTTCCCTATGGCTAAAACTGAAGTGGTTATAAAAACTACCTTAAAGGGCTATGAAGAGGGTGAAAAGAGATCACCGCGCCTGCAAATGTCCATAGTAAGTAGAGGTAAGTCACCCCTGACCCTTTGCTTCCCCTCACTTTCTGGTCCTAAGATGTACACATTTCTAAAAAATATCGTGAAATTCTAGATTATGATTCTCACCTCATCAACACATATTCTTTCTTCAAGATCCAGCTGGAAACTTACTTTATTTCAGCCGTTCTTTTCGATCTTTTCCCTGGGAAGTGAATTCCTCACATTTTAATTCTTTGGTTATACTTGATATCTCGGTTATCAGACATATCTTGTCATTGGATCATCATTCCTGTATACGATCATTTATTTAACAAAGATTTATTCTGCATCCTTCATCCCAGGAGCTGGGATTGTGTTAGAATCTAGGGATACCATGAGAATAGGATGAGCTTGCTGCTGCCCTCATGGGTCTGAACTTCTGCTTTTACCCCTGGACTTGAACAAGAATCGGGCTTTTGTATTGTCATCATGCCACACAGCATCCGAATTGAACGCCAAGCCTCACAGGAGACAGACAGCTATACTATCCTGGAGCTCCAGGTGGTGTGATTGAAAATCACACACCCCTCCTACCTGTGTATATCCCAGAGCCCCCTGCTCCCTGCAGGCGTGGATCGGGAGGCCGAAGGCTAGAATATCCTATAAGGCATCTGGAGACTCGGAGGAGTAAACAGGGGAGGGAAGACTTGCCTTCTCCCCTCCCAGGCTTGATAAGTGGGTATATGAAATAAACTGGCACTGACAACAGGCAGGTTCCCAGGAGAAATGGCACACCAATTTATTTTTAATACACACACAGGGGGGCACCACAGGGAAAAAAAATGAGTTGCCAAAAATGCAGTGAGATTTGAGAGCTTTTGTACCGTCTTCACAAGAGAAGTCTAGGCGGTCAGGGGAGTTGAGAGACATCACCTCCCAAGATTTGCTGTTTCACAAATGCCTGCAGCTCCAAACAACCGAGAGACCCAAGTGGCATATTTTGAGGGTAGTGTGCCTTAAAACACTTCCAGGTGCAAAGAAATATGACTTTCATTCCCTTAAGCTCGGCAGAGTTGGAGCAGGAGCAGACAGGCCTCCTGGTGAGGAGGTGATGTTTGCATGCAGTCCAGAAGGAGGAGCAGGGACTCACAGGGGAGGTGCGGGGTGTGGGGGAGACATGGGGGGGCGTGTGAGCAGGAAGCAGCTCTTCACTCGGAGGCGTAGAGAGCTGCAAACAGATCTTCCTCTACACCAGCATCGCCTGCAGTTCCATCCAGTTCCCAGGCTGATACTCTGCCTTCTTTTGCCTCTCCTGCCCTTTCCCAGCTTGTCTGTGGTTCTGTCTTTGTGTCACCGCTCTGCCTGTTCCCCTTCTCATGGCACCAGAGCTGCTGGCTTCACCAGTCCCATCTCCAGCATCAACCTATTCTTGAGAGGTTATCTGTCAATTCCAGGTGATTGGGCATTTAAAGCAAGGGTTCTGTGATTCCCTTAAGACCTATCCACTGGACAAGCTGTCTTTCCTCTGGCTGAGTAACTCTTAATTTCCTCTTTTGTTTACGGAGCTGCCATTTTATTGGTCACACAGCCACATTCCACTGTGCCCCTCCAGCTGCTTCCACCTTCCCCATACCAGCCATGTCTCTGCCCCCAAAGAGTCAGCCAATGGCATGTCCTCTGCCCTGCCATCTGTATCTTGCATGACTGCCCACTGCTGCAGCCCTTTTCAAATCTCTCACTGTTCAGGGTCACTATCATGACTGCTACACTCACCTGTGAATATGTTCTCCTATGTCTGGCCTTTACTATTCCCAATCCATCATGAGGGGGTTTCCCTGGAAACCTATGGTCCCTTCTCAGTGCCTGCTGGTGTGGCATCCCAGGCCCTCTACAACCACCTTTCACTTTCCTCTCTTTCTCCTGTTTAGTAAGTATCATATTTCCCTATCGTGAAACTGGTGAAGACTCTAGAAGAGAAGCTTGGTGCAGGGGGTTTGTTCCACACTGGCAGGAAAGGACCTTTAATTTCACATCAGCTCTGCCAGCAAGTATCATACAACCATAGGCAAGTAACTCCAACTCACTGAGCTACAACCCTTTTTAATCTGAAACCCAGGTCTGCAAATTATGGCCCATAGGTCAAATATAACACACTGCATAGTTGTGTAAAGAGTTTGATCAGAACATAGTAAATGAATAGATATTCATTTACATGTGGTCTATGGCTTCTTTCGTGTTTTAGCAACACAATTGAGTAGTTGTGACAGAGACTATCTGTTCCCCAAAGCCTAAAATATTTATCTGGTCCTTTTCAGAAAAAGTTTCCTTAATCCTGATCTATAGAATGATCTGATGTTTATAATCTCTAAAATTTTATGACTATAATTAAATATATTTATAACTGTTTAAAATCATGTACATATAAACACCAGTGGAAGATTAAGTTGCTTAGTCTTCTGTACATTGCTATTTACATGCTAAGGGAGTTCAGACAAGTCACTTCACCTCTTTGAGTTTAGATTTCCTTATTTTTAAGATGATGCGAGGACCTATCTTTTAGGGTGGTTGTGAGATTTAAAGGCAAAAATATCTGCAGAGCCACCCAACCTCATGCCTGACATGTGGCAGGTTTTCAATACATGTACTTTTCCTTCCCCAAATCTTCTCAGTCATTTTATCGTAATCTCCTAGTAGAGAAGAGACAGATGTCTTTCTTATTTCACAGGTCCTGAGATAAACTCCCATCACCTCAATATCAACATTCCAAGCCAGCCGTGGCTTCGACATCTACATAAATATATTTAATACCTTTGCATTTGCCCTCCCTTCCTCCTCTCCCATTACTCAGTCTTTCCACGCGTGAAGATGGTAAACACAATCTGCTTGCATAATTAAAGTCTCTATGAAGGGTCAGGTCACTTGGGGCAGGTGCTGCCCTGGAGTGTGTAGGACGATAATCATCTAGAGATGCGTCAGTAGGACCAGAGCTATTGTAGAAGGAAGACAGCAGCTTATTATCTGATCATCTTGTGTTGCATCCTATGCAATCCTGGACTGAGAATCTTCCCACCACATTTTTGGAGTCAGTGTTGTGTTTAAGATAGAATGACTATCTCAGGAAGAGATGAGGCATCCATGAAACTGTGCTGCCCATGTCGTCTGCTTTGGGGAAAAGTAGTTGAATGATAGCCCCAGCAGGTGCCCCTCTGATCCACCGCTTTGGATGAGCTGGGGCCATGCTTCCCCACAGTTGCTCACAGCTAATGACTGAGCAGTGGGGAGACTCAAGCATCTCATGAAATGGAAGGTGTCTCCACTGGGCAACACTGGCTAGAAGAGTCCCCACTGGCCCAGGGGAAAAATTCAGTTTCACAGTGGGAGACTCCTCCTGCCCAAATGCCTCTTTATCCTTCTCTCTTCATAAATGTCAGGCCTGCATCACAGTCTGAAGGTTCTCCCTGCCCGTTTCTACTTTCACACCTTTACCCTATACAGGTGTTTATACCAATAATTCCCCTGGTCATGTCTTGGTATGTACATCTCAGAAGACAAGTATACCAGGAATGGTCTGAGAAGGCAGCTGGTGGAATGCGGGTTGCTGACCATCTAAGTCACTGTCTGGATGCTTGAGAGAATGCCATCCTGAGTGGTATGTGGGCACAGTCACCCCTGGTACAGTGTAGCAGCCTCATTACTGAATATTCCGCTGATGGTAGCTGGGAATGATGTCCTGAGGAGGAGGGATCCCACCTGCAAATGTGTTGTTTTGGGCATTGGAAAGATGTAGTCTGCACAACGCTTGGAAGGCCAGTGAGGCTGGCTTATTATGGCTAAGCTGTATTGACGCCCTACAGAGGGACCATGGGAAGCTATTTCCAAACAGTTTGAGGTAAAGTGTGGAGCCAGAGGAGTTCTTTGGTAGCTAATAAAAAGGCTTTTATTTTGTGCACAGGAAGAGCAGACAAACCTGAGGAGAGGATGCAGGACTTGGTAGTCACAGAGCAGCATAGTTAAATGCTCAGCCAAGGCAGGTATATTATGCTAAGTTCAGGGCTCTGGATGCAAAAATCCTGGCCCCAGAAATATGGAATAAGTGCATGTAAATGGACCACCCAAGGATGCTGGCTCTGCAGAATCCCTTGAGCCCTCACAGCCTAGAGTGGCCTGTAAGCTACTGGGTGATGCTGCAGAATATTCTTCCCCACAAAACAGGCCCCTTACCACGCTCACCTCCTTCTCCTGCTTCCAGATCAATAACTAGGGTTAAGTCCTGGCATAAATCCACTGGAGATATTCTTAGTCTGATATAGGAAGAAGGAGACTGATTATACGCCAAAGCAGGTACAAGAATTAACCAGCAGGAGTCAAATGGATGCTGCTGTTATTGGAATCGGAGTATGTTTCATCAGGGGGACAGAAACTAAGACTGGATAGACAAGTTTTTGAATTGGGGACGCTTTTTAAAGAAATAGAAGTTAACACCTTGGCAAGGGTCCCAGGGAGATAAGGCAAATTTAGTACTACACTGGCCCAAGTAGAGCAAGGTGGAAGTGCTTAAGTTGGCCTGGCGTCTGGTGGAAGAAGAAATAAAGGGGCTGGAGAGTGGGCATGCAGAATCCATTTAATATTAAGGCTACGAGGCCCACCAAAGAGTCACATTCCCCAGAGGAGACTGTAGGACACATCAAAACCATCTTAGTGAAGTGGAGACCTTCACTAAGACGTTGCGATGACTTTCCTCCAAAGGCCAGGGAGGAAACTGGGAGGAGGAGAGGTGATCCCCGAGCTGGGATTGCTCATAACAGGGGGACAATAAGAAAAATCAAGAACAGAGTAGCAGGAGATGGAGGCAATCACTCCAATCATAGGTTATGACCTCCCGCTCATCTTCAGGTCCTGAGCCCATGAAATAAAGAGGTGGCTGAATCCCTGGCAGAAAGGACTCTGTGATGCTGCAGCAAGTCTATCATGTGATAATTTCTCCAGTCCTTCCCCAAAGGGACCTAAAGCTATTGATGTAAAGAATGTGCACTGGGGAAAGGGGACCATCCAGACATCGCAAGGATTCTGGGACACAGGGTCTGAACTGGCCCCTGGTAGAACAGGGCCTCATGAACCTGTAGGAAGTGGGTCTGTGTAGCACCGGGGATGTACCTTGGTGGCCATGGAATGCTTCTGCTCTGATCTCTCTCCAGCAGCACCACCTGCAGGGGGTGGACTTGACTGACAGGTCACAGAGCCTCAACCACCTTGAAGGCTGAGACCACGCCTCCCTCAGGCTGACCCTGTTAGGGACACTGTAATGACCCGATTCTCTTGATTTGGGCCCTTCTCATGGGTTCCAAAGGATCAGAAATTTTCACTAGTCTAGAAAGATTTCTCAGACCACTCTCCTGGGTCCAGGGCCTCTTCCTGCTCAGTCTTTCCTTCCTTTCTCCTTTCACAGGTGCAATAGGCACTAGACATGTGGTAGATGTTATTATTGTTCAGCGATGTGTTTGTATCTTCGAACAGAGACATTTCCTGTATGGCAACACAGTATTAAATATCAAGCACACAGGAAATTATTTTTTAAGAAAGTCTCTAGGAGAGTGACTGAAAAGATCACGGCATCATGATTTCAAGATGTGCCAACTGTGGTCTGACAGCTCTCCCCACCTACTCCAAGGAATATTTCTCATTCACAATTTCCCCAATACATCCCTTGCACGTGAAATTCTGTCGCGGCATCTGCCTCTCCATGGACTCAGAGGGCCACCAGAACAATCAGAAAAAAAAATGTGCTAGTGATCATTGATTCGGTCATTAATTCATTCAACAAATATTCATGGATCCTCCCTATGTGCTGGCATTATGCTGATGATAAGAAGTTAAATAAGCTAGCATCTGTCCTTTCAGTGAAAACAGCTAAGTCAATAATCTCTGACATATTCTTTTTTCTTTTTTTTCCTCTGACCTACTGTGAACGGGGTGCACACATTGTCACAGTAACAGGAGTTTAGGAGAAAAAAAAGACCCCACCTTCGCAGAAGTGGTGGGGAAGAGCACAGGGGTGTAAAAAGAAGGGCCGGACACTTCTCTAGGGCGCAGGTTGGGAGAAAAGTCACAAAATTAGCAGCTTGGTGATATTCTACATGCGAAGGCTCAAATTAAATACAACTGCATTAAGAAAAGTGTGAAAATTAGGGAGGATTTGGTTGGGTTCATTGTCTCGGGTCTCTTCAGAAGTTTTCCTTGTGATGAGTAAAGAGGTTACTTCTGGAAAAAATCTGTTTACCGAACCTATTAAAAATTTGCACCCATCACCTGAATCAACAAAAATAAAGGTGGAGCTATCAATCCAAGGAAGAAAAAGAGGAGGGCCTGTGGTGGGTTTGCCAAGGAATAAATTGTTGAAAATGTCGAGGCTGTATAAAACTCCTTACACAGGAATAACAGAATGAACTTTTAGATGTATTGAATCTGTTACACGTTTTGTGGAAATAAGCCCCTTTTGTGACGTTAACATGGCCACATACAGCTTTTTCCTTGGGGCCACATGTAAGGCATATGGAGGTTCCCAGGCTGGGGGTTGAATTGGAGCTACTGCTGCCAGCCTACGCCATAGCCAAAGCAAGGCCAATCTGAGCTGGATCTGTGACCTACACCACAGTTCATGGCAACACCGGATCCCCAACCCACTGAGTGAGGCATCCTCATGGATACTAGTTTGATTCGTTTCTGCTCTGCCACAACAGGAACTCAGATTGCCATATATTAATCCAGTATAATCTCAGCAATTTTTAATAGAAGTTTTAAAAGCGGTTACTATCATTTATATGTAAAAATGTAAGCCCAATATGCCTAAGATAAGTCTGAAGCAAAAAGCAAGACGGAAAGAAATGATCTAGGAGAGATATAAGACTTCCAAAATCATACTATTTATAACAAAGTGGCAATTTACTTATATTCATGGAATGAATGGATAGACATACCCAAAGCAGCCCTATACCTGTATAATAACGTGACATATGATGTAGATGGCATACTCAATAGATTGTGCCTGTAAATGGAAGGAGATAATTAAGTCCCCTCTTCACATCATGAATAAAAACAGGAGTTCCCGTTGTGGCGCAGCAGAAACGAATCTGGCTAGGAACCATGAGGTTGCGGGTTTGATCCCTGGTCTCACTCAGTGGGTTGGGGATCCGGAGTTGCAGTGAGCTGTGGTGTAGGTCACAGACGTCGCTTGGATCCAGCATTGCTGTTGCTGTAGCGTAGGCGGCAGCTCTAGCTCCGATTGGACCCCTAGCCTGGGAACCTCCATATGCCCAGGGCGTGGCCCTAAAAAGCAAAATAAAAATAAAAACTAAAAATAAATAAATAAATAAAAATTGATACCAGTCATATATTTTAAAGGGCCAGCACTTTAACATTTTTTAAAAAAGAAAATAGTGGAGAAAATCTTTTAAGACCTCGGGACAGGACAACTGTTCATTGGAAAAAACCAAAAACGCAAATAATAAAATGATTCGTCTATTTTAAAATCAAAACTTTCAATTTGATTAAAAGCTTGAGAGAAGAAATTGACAATACACATAACTATTAAAAGATTTGTTTCCTGGAGTTCCCTTCATGGCGCAGTGGTTAACGAATCCGACTAAGAACCATGAGGTTGCGGGTTCCATCCCTGGCCTCGCTCAGTGGGTTAAGGATCCGGCGTTGCCGTGAGCTGTGGTGTAGGTTGCAGACGCGGCTGGGATCCCGCGTTGCTATGGCTGTGGCAAAGGCCGGCGGCTACAGCTCCTGTTAGACCCCTAGCCTGGGAACCTCCATATGCCGTGGGTGCGGCTCTAGATTTAAGGCAAAAAGACAAAAAAAAAAAAAGATTTGTTTCCTGCTTTTCAGAAAAAGCTCTTACAAATCTGTAAGAAAACGATTTTTAAAAAATCTAATGGAAAATGGGCACGTGATACAAATAGATGATATACAGAAAAAAGACATGAATGATCATTCAGTAAAATGGAAATAACGTTCAGCCTCTCTGCTAACAGGAGGAGTGAACCTCAAAGCCACAGCAAGAAACCACTTCACACACGTATGAGAACGGTGAAATTTATGAAATAGGAAAGTACCCACTTTTGTCAAGATTACTGAGGGCTGGGAAGAACCATACACTGCTGGAAAGATGGTGGGTTTACATAGCTGTCTTTGAAAGCACTGTGGTAACATCCAAGAAAGTGAAAGATGCAGAGATGATCCACTCATTAAGGGCCTTCCTGGATGTGACTCCTGAAGACAGTTTGAACTTGTGCTGACAGTGATGTACCCAAGAAGTCCAGGTAGGAGCTTGAGGCAGGAAAGGCTGATTCTGCAGGTCGGAAAGGTTTACAAGCCAGGCGGTGGACAGAAGACTGTGATTCCATGAAGTTCAAGTCCTTGTGGGAGAAAATGGGAACTTCAGAGGGGATCTTTCTAATGAAGGAGGCTGGGCCCTGAGCAGCAGATTCTCAGCCTCGGGAAAGAGGAAAGACCCCCAGTGGCCCGGCTTGGCGAAGAAGCAGCAAGACATAACTTCGAAAAGAAGTTCAAGTGTTGGACGATGAACGCAGCCATAGTGACCCATGAGGACCAAAGACCAGAGGACTCAGAGACGCTTACCTAGTATCTAGCTCCCTACAAGACCAGCCGGGCAGTTCATGCCAATCAGTGATAAACAGACCAGAATGACTTCCATTAACTTTTCTACCAGCCTGGCAGGGCAGCGGTTAGTATCAGACTTCATTTGATTAAAAAAAAGTAATGGGCCAATTTTTGCAAACTAGTTTGGAGAGTAATATTCATCTGGGCTATAGACACGTCCACCTTGCAAAGATCAGACATGGAACTCCTGATGGGTTATTAGTCTAGAACCCTGCCTAAAAATCCGTGTCTTAGGCATCCTTCCTCTGCATTCCCTGTGTTAGAGAAATTATTACATTATGTATAGTCATAGAGATTATTTTTACCTCCTCGTACTCAGAGTCTGGGATGCCTGTCAATTAGCAGCCTCTTTGGAAAGGCCTTTGTCTTCCTTCTGACAGGTCTGAAGTCACACCCTCTGTGTGCGTCCTTCACCAGCAGGCAAGCCTGGGTCTCCTGCAGGACAACGATATTTAGGAATAGTGTCTTAATGTTTTTTTACCCCCAAACTCCAAACGTCTTTCTTCCAACCTTGATGCATTCAAAATCAGTTGTTCCTCTATCATATTTGTTCTGGGCTTAGAGCTAAATATCATGTGAAAACAAAATAGAACACCCCCAGCCCCATCCCCGCTGCCTCATCTTCAATGACTTAATTTTGAAATTAAATTCCCAGGGATTCTGTCAGAGCATTTAGCGTCAGACCTTTTTCTCCTGCTGCTCCTCACAGGCTATTAGGCTAATAAGCTTTATTATCTGTTCTGTAACCACTGGTAGTTACCCAGCTCAGTGACCATTAAGAAGGAAAACATAATGATAGCAGAACAAGGTAAACTTAATAAAGCATTCTTTGTTCTCCTGGTATAGGTAGAATAATGGGCAATTTCTTCTGGCTTATAGACCACACAAAGAGTTGATGTGATCTGTACCTTCTCTGAGACTGAGAGCTCCATCCTGCAGGCCTTGCTCTCAACTGAGAGGCAGGTTTGAAGTGGCTGTTAGGAGGCAGAGACTGGACACACTAGGCGTTTTCACATATGCTCTGTCATTGAGACCTGCCAGCAACTCTCCCTACAGCCCTGTGAACGCAGATGTGTTACCCCTGTTTATAGGCAAGAAGAAGGTTTAAAAGTATTAAAGTGATTTGTACAAGGTCATTGAAAGAACCAAGGCTAGGTATCAAAGAGAGATGCCTGATGCATATTCAGCACTTAAAAAAACTTTTTTTTTTCTTTTTAGGGCTGCACCTGAGCCAAATGGAAGTTTCCAGGCTAGGGGATGAATCAGAGCTGCAGCTGTCAGCCTCCACCACAGCCACAGCAATGCAGGATCCCAGCCATACCTGCAACCTACACCACACCTCATGGCAATGCCAGATTCTTAACCCACTGAGCAGGGCTGGGGGTCGAACCTGTGTCTTCATGGATATCAGTGGGGTTCCTTACCACTGAGCCACCAGGGGAGCTCCCCATCCAGCATATTTTAAACATCAAAAGTCATGACCCTCTTTATCTTTACAACTCCTCCTCAGCTTTTTTTAATTCAAAGAATGTGCCACCTCCTCCAAGGAGCCTTCCTTACTGTCCTAACAGTCTCAAGTGATATCAGTGTGCTCCTGATGAGCCAGTTCTGAGAGTAGACTTCCCTTCACCCTCCCCTCCTTCCCCTGGGAGAATTGATCTTTAATTCTTTTATTTCAAAACAAATCTCTCTTCTTTAGGAGATCCTGGGTACTTCTCACCAACCCTGTTAAGGCTGTTTTACTGTGCATCGAGTTGTAATGACATATAGGTTTGACCTTTTTCCCTACTAGGAAACCAGGTGTGTCATTCTAGTTTAGAAGATGGGTTCTGTGTGTTTTTAAACCCACACTGCAGTTAAGTATCACAAAAGACCGGAGGGAGTCACCCACCTGGTTAGTTCTCAGTTTCAGAAGGGGAAAAATCCTTGTCTGTCATTTGGTTGGGGGGTGGGGTGAGTAGTTACGTAAACATTTGTTTTGTGAATGAGGTGATGATGCTTCCAAGTTAAATCGCAAAACATGGGAGTTCCAGTTGTGGCAAGTGAAAGGAATCCCCCAAGGAACCATGAAGTTGTGGCTTGATCCCTGGCCCCCCTCAGTGGGTTAAGGATCTGGCGTTGCCGTGAGCTGTGGTGTAGGTCTCAGAGCAGCATGGATCTGGCGTTGCTGTGGCTGTGGTGTAGGCCGGCAGCTACAGCTCTGATTGGACCCCTGGCCTGGGAACCTCCATATGTCATGGGTGTGACCCTAAAAAGACAAAACAACAACAACAACAACAACAACAACAAATTGTGAAACATGTTTATTTAACAAACGCTCATATGAAGCCTACTCTTTGCCAGTCTCTAGCCTAAGAGCTTTACAAATATTAAAGCATCTAATGCTCCTACTATTCCTATGAAGTAAATACTCATTATCCTCAATCTACAGTTGAGAAAATGGAGGCACAGAGAGGTTAAGTAGCTTGCCTAAGATTACATAGCATGATTTGCCCAAGTGTTGGAATTAAGATTCGAGCCCAGCCCACCTGACCCTTAACCAGTATAATGAAATTATGGGTGACAGATACTGTTGATGAAAGTATACACCCCTATAGAGTTAACCAAACAACCCACAATAAACCTAAACTGCTAATGCTAAATGCACCAGAATTTCTAATGGAAAATAAAGGAAGGAATAACTATTTCTTGAACATCTAATTTATATCTAGAAATTAAAACATGCTATCTCATGTACTGACATTCATAAAAGTAAATTATTATCCTCTTATTGCAGATGAGGGAATAAGGTTTATAAAGATTAAAAGATGTGTCAGTGGCCCCACTGTTAGTTGGCAGCAGAACGGTGAGTTGAATGCATGTCTGAATTCAGGGTTTTGTGTCGTGCATCTTGTAAGGGCCACTCTGCCCCAAACCGTGGAGTTGATGCCAGAGTTTCCATGATTCTCCTGCAGAACAGTCAGTGTGGTAGCTGGTGGCTTGCTACTACGTCTTGTCATTACGAAAGTCACTAAATCAATCGAAAAGCATATTTTTGGCACAGAATATTTTTCCACTTTTATCACAATTCACCAATTTGCTATGGTTCATGTCACTGTGCAGTGCTTTGCAGTGGGTGCTCTGAAAACAGTTTTTAACTCCCTGTTAATTTTCTTGGTCTTCTCTCCCAACTTTTCATTTTGCCAAGAAATGACGGGCTTGGTTTGGAACAAAGGCACTATGTAATTTTTTCCCCTTCATAAGTTGCTGAGAAGCCCACATTCATGACACTCTGCCTCTGGCTTTGTGATCAGTCCTTCTGCTCTGCTCTGTTAATAATTAGAAAGATAGTCGCCTTCTTTTCCCTTTGCCTAGAATAATTGGAGAAGCATCTCTTCATCTTTTTTCCCCCTGTTTTCTTACTTTTGCCAGTCATGTCTTCTGAGCTGATCAAAAGTAGTTTATTCGAGTGTCAAAAGTGTTTACAGGAGTGCTAAACTGCAGAAAATTCAACGTCGCACTGGTACAATGTATGTATAATTTATAGATAAACAGGATGAGATTGGCAGGTGCTTTGAGGAGTGTCATGGCAGATGTAGACGCTCCCAGTGCAAGCATTCATGAGTTTATTCAAAGGCCAGTTTCTAGTGACCAGGTGTCTGAAAAGAGTGGTGTGGCTTCTTCTAATCCTGGCGTGAAATCACAGCAATAACAATATTGCTATATGAAAAACATCAAAAGCAGTCAAAGTAGATATATTTCAGTGAAATCTATTCCCATTGACTTGAGAGTTCATTTTCTTTTCTTTTTCAAAAGGAATCTGTTTATACCTGTCACCTCCCAGCTCTTTATATAAAACTGTTATGTAGGAGAAACCTTCAGAGGGATAGTCATATGTCATAAATGCATATTTAAAAAATGTGTTTCGACCCAGTGCTTTCTTTAGTTCAAATAAAATCACTTAAAGCTTTATGGCAATTATATTCCACATTGAGATCACAAGCATAAACAACCTCCTACCTGGCTTACATACCAGGTTGCATCTAGATATAGTTGGATAATTAAGCAAAATCTGGGCTATCTAAAGGAGAATGATGTCATGCTACAACATCTGGGCATCAAATTCATTTTTCTTAGCTTTATCTCTGATGGTATGATGGGGTATCCCATAAGGTCAGTGCAATCCTTTTCAGGAATACACAGGTAGCTTGTAGAAACTATCAGAAACCTAATCCTTCAGCTAACTGTGAAGAATTCCTTAAAATGAATTCCTTAAAAATATTGTTAAATCTCTATCGGGCACTTGAATCACTTCTATCACGTATCCATTATGTAATCATCCCCACGTACGTGGTCAGCTCCAAGACAGAGACACCCAATATTTTCAAGGCTGCTCTGTCATGGATGTTTTTCTAATTTTGAGCCAATTTTGTTTTCTTGTATGATATCCATAATCCATCCAGCCATCTGTCCATCCATTCATCCATCTGTTCATCCAACCTTATGTCCTTGAGGCCTTGAGAAAAAGTCAGACCCCACCAATGCATGAAAAGTCTCATGTTGAGAAGAGATAATGTTGGCTACCTGGGACTTCTCAGTATAAACATTCCTAGTTTCTTCAACTATTCTCATATTCTCTTTTGAGAACTAGATTAGAAGTCTTCCCTAAGTTCTTTAGGTTACAGTCAGTCCTCCTTCTCCAAGCAGGGTGAGATTCTGACTGTACCTCCAGTACCATTCTTATTCTAATATTCATTATACTCCTATAGTCACAGTTTGTATCAGTTAGGAATTCTTCCAACTGCAAGTAACAGAAAGTCCAAAGAATATCACTTTAAACCTTGTTGCTATTTATTTACTTATTTTTTTAAAAAATGGAGTTAAGCAGGTTCATGATTAGTCTGGCATCATAACCATGCCATCAAAAACCTAATGTTCATTAAACTTTTTTTCTGTTTTCCATGATTTTTGAATTTTATCTTACTTCTCTTCATTCAATAACTGTAAGATGTTTCTATATATTATATCCACAATCAAAGCAAAAAGCAGTGGAAGAAAAATGCCAAATTGTTGTCTCCTTATTACATTCTTTTTATAAGAAATCAAAAGCTTATCTGAAAATTTAGAAAACTGAAACTCAGAGTGGACATGAAAAATGGAGTTTATCTCAGGAATGCAAGGTTGGCTTAACATTTGAAAATCAATGCAATTCAGCGTATTAACAGAAAAAAATAATGAATAAGATTATCACAATAAATGTGGAAGATCATTTGGCAAAATGCAACATCCATCAATGATAAAAATTCTTAGTTAAATTTAAATAAAGGAACTTTATCTGATAAAAGCATTAAGAAAAGATCCCTATAGCTGATAACATGTGGGTGAAAACTTAATGTTACCCATGAAGATCAAGGCCATAGTAATAATGTGTTCTCTCCTCACTTTTTTTTTTTCATTGTACTGGAGGCTTTAGCCAGAGATTTAAGACAAATAAAATAAAATAAAATACAGTCATCCAGATTAAGAAGATATATGTAAAATTGTCTTTATTAGCAGATAATCTATGTAGAAAGTACAATGAAACCTATGCAAAGTTATTATAACTAATAAGTAAATATGATTATAGGTTAAAGAGAAATTAAAGTCCATCTGAAGACTTTCTGATTGTCCCAAGACTTTCTAATATGTCCCACTCCTAGCTGAGGAGAAGGAAAATTGGTTTTCTAGTTTAGACTGGGACTATTGTTGACCAAGAAAACTGGTTAAGAAGGAAGAAGGCAGAATTAATTGTTGACCCAGGACAAGCTATGCTTGCCACACACTGAGTTGTAAATTTTTTGTGAGTAGGAAAAATCTTATTCATTTTTGTATCCCTAGTTTGTGGTAAGAACTCAATATTGATGATGAATGAGTGGATGGAGTGATACATTTGATTGGATAAATAGATGAAAGGATGAATCCTTCTTGGCTTTAGTCCCTTGGCCGCCCTTTCCTCACCTTGCCCATATCTTTCTTGGAAATGGCACCAGAAGAGAATAAGCAATGTGGCCTCACAAGCACAGAGCAAAGTAGGATTGCCACCTGCTTGGTCCTGACATCATTCCTTTTTGAGTACATCCAATAAATGTGTGATTTTAGGTTCACTGACTTCACTTTAGGCTAATATTGACTAATCTTGAGCAATTTTATTTTGTCAGTTTCACCGAACTTCACCACGTTCCCAAAGAGTCATGATGCGTCTCATGTGTCTTTATTGAACGCATTATCAGCAATGTAGATAGGAAAAAGCTCAAAGGCTCAACGGACCTTCTGCATTCGTTTCCTAGGATTGCCCTAATGAAGCACCATAGACTGGATGACTTGAAACAACAGAAATGTATTTTCTCACAGCTCTGGGATCAAGCTGTTGTCAGAGGAGGTCCTTCTGAAGCTGTGACAGAGAATCTGTTCCATGATTCCTTCATGCCTTTTGGTGCTTTTCTGGAAATATTTTGTGCTTCTTGGCTTGTAGAAGCATTACTTCCATCTCTCATTTCACTTTCACATGGTGTCCTCCTTGTGTATACGTTTATCTCCGAGTTTCCCTTTTTTATAAATATACACATCCTATTAAGGACCACCATAATGACCGCATCTTACATGATTGCTTTTGTAAAATGTCTGTCTCCAAATAGGGTCATATTCCGAGGTTGCTGGGGGTTAGGGCTTCAATATTTGAACCTATAACACCTTCCTTGGCATAATTCGGTCTATTAAACGGAGCACATGTAGAACTGTTTGAGAAATGGTAGTTCCAACAGAGCCCTGCACAGGTCTCAGAGTTGGATGGCCTGAGTTCAAATGCTGTGCCTGGTCCTTATCATCAGCACATCCTGGATGAGGGACTAACTTGCCAGATGCCTTGTTTTCATCTAAGGTAAAGTGGGGTCATGTTCGTACTTACCTCACAGAACTATGGTGGGAATTAAATGAGATGACACAATAAAGTTCTTAAAGAGGAGTCTGTCAAGAAGGGAATATTATAATGAAATTTTCTTTTTTCCCCCTTTTAATATTGCTGATCAAATATATAAACAGTATTTTTTCCTTTTACTATATACAGTTGATTTTATCTAAAATGTACTATACAGGAACTTTCCGAATACCTTGCTAAATTCAAACATACTTTGCCTTTCTACATGCCTCTGATTTATCTCACCATTAGCTCTGCCAAGGATACAAAAGATTTTATTAGAAATAATCAGTTATATAAGAATCCATGTGAAATGATCATCTCTATATGTTCACAAACCACATATATATATATTTATGTATTTCACTTTATCTTTTCTATCATGGAGTTTTCCCTCATTTGTTTAGTCTGTACTCCTCATATCATTAATCTATATTTTCAGAAATCTATTTTCTCTCCCTCTCATTCCCAGTCCTTGAAATGCACATGTGTGAGAGCGCGCGCACACACACACACATACACACACACACACACACACACACACGCTTCTTTTTATTAGTAGAGCGTTTCTATTCTGTTTTCAGTCTCTGACGACATTCCTGTTCTCCGTGTCCTTACATAATTCCGCACGGACTCGACAATCTAATTCTGTTCACAAAGGAAGGAAGAGAACCAATAATTATTGGGGCTATATTAGATAATGGGCATTTTATAGGAAATATTTCTCTGATGTTGTGACTCTCTAAGGTGACACTCTTAGTAAGTGCCGGAAATAGAATCTGACCCTCCTCAAGCTAATTTTGAAAGATGCATAGTATTTTTCCCATTACTGTAAAGATACTGAATAAAATAAAGATTGTTCAGACCTACTATATCTAACACAGTTTTAGCAGATTATGTTCTTATGACCCTGGGCCATCTTTTCCTGTGTTTCACACAGTTCCCAGGGATTCTGGGTGTGTGTCTGGGTGGGGGGCACAGCTGGAGTTTCTGATGACAGCCCAGGCCTCAGAATAAGACCAATTCAGTTTGGGAGAGAGAGAGGCAAGACTTATTTAGTTTATTTACAAATACTGCATTTATGTGATTCAAGAATATGATTCAAAAAAGGTTATTCTCAGTCTGATTTGTATGCAGGTTGACAAAGAGGAGGAAGAAGAAAACAGGAGGCAGCTTCTGTAAGCTTCCAATTTTGCGGGAGCATAAAGTCACAGCTGACTGCCCCGCCTGCGCACTGCAGGGATTACAGGGCGTGACGGCAAAGTGGCTTTTTGAGAAATGAGATGCTGCATATTTCTTTCTTTTTTTTTTTCAATTTTGCCACCCTGCCAGGAACTTCTATAAAAGTCTCCTGAGTCCTGATATGGGAGGGGTGTATTTTCCAAATAGCCGCCATGTGCTAGGGAACCCTCCAGGCTTGTACGTCGCCCATTTGGGCTGTTGGCAGCAGCATCAACCAAAGTGTTTATTAAGGGCCCAGCTGTCCTGGCTGCCACACGAGATGCTGAGCAAACAGCCAGAAACAGGAGCAGCCCTGCTCTCCAGGCTCAGATCAATAGGAGCTGACACTTTCAGGCCGACAGTCCAGGTATGTCTGGCAGGTACGTGCAACACAGCCTGACTCGCAGAGTGTGCCCTCCTCCCCTTAACCTCAAGTACATCCTACAGGACAGGCAGGACAAGAGATGCTATCTGGCTTTACCAGCAGAGTTCATGGGCTCCTCCAGGTTCCCCAACTGAGGGTAATAGAGTCACAATTCAAACCCAGATCTCTGGTATGTTCTGTCTTACGTTCCTTCTGTAACATCCAGCTGCCTTCACCCCACAACTTTGAACTTAAATATTTATAAAGCTGTGCAGCTGTGAGGCAATCTCATTATTTTATCTTTTCTTTCCTTTTTTTTTTTTTTTTTTTTTTGGCTTTTTAGTGCCACACTCACAGCATATGGAAGTTCCCAGGCCAGAGGTCGAATCGGAACTACAGCTGCCGGCCTAGGCCCCAGCCACACTAATGCAGGATCTGAGCTGCATCTGCGACCTACACCACAGCTCACGGCAAAGCCAGATCCCCAGGGATCAAGCCCACACACTCATGGATACCAGTCGGATTCCTTTCCACTGCACCACAAGGGGAACTCCTGTGATGCAAATCTTCCAGTGGCAGAATTTCACATCTGAAAGACAACTTGTAGCCTAAATTCAACTCCCTTAACTTATACATGAGGGACCCGAGCTTCTTTGAAATGTCCAATGAGTCCTAAGTACAGTACATGCCTGGCAGAGCCCTGCCTAGAACCCAAGGAGGGGCTGAGTATTCCAAAACAAATTATTTGCTTTTGAATTGAGAATTCAGTGGGGCTAGAGGTCTCACTTAGGTTTCTTCTTTTCTGGTCAAATTTCTTCTCCTTGGTCCCAGTGCTTCTCTAGAGCACTCCACAGTATTGCTCAACTTCTGGAATAGGAAAATGCCGTGGATGAGACAGGAGAGTGGGCTTGTAGAAACACTGGAAACAGAAGGAGAGAGACCGTGAAGTCAGGCTGAGGTCCCCATGTGAGGAAATGGCTCCATTCTTCCCAACAGTGGAAAATCAGTCTATAAGAACAGGAATGATCTAAACACAGCAGCTCACACAGCAGAACAATGAATAGATCTGAAGGAGACACACGATTTTGAATGTTCTAACTGAGGCAGGAGAGAATAATACTAAGGGAACAAGCATGTCAGGGAACAAGACCTCTTGCATTGCGTGCCAGATGTAAGACTCTGGACTAAAATTAGATGCACCGAGCATTGATACGTGTGGAATTGAAATTGACTTTTTGTCATCCTCCATGGAAATGAACTGAACTGAAATATCATGTCCTAGGAACGTCTCTTGCCAGCTCCTGTGCTTAGAAAATGGAAAAAAAAAGGTCATGCAGACCCACACACAGGCACATATGCATTCATTCTTTTAAGACAGATCAGCAAGATGAATGAAATGTTATTTATTTTTAATCAATAAATCAGTATGTGTTTACTGTGAGTCATAAGGATAATATAACAAGATTAAAAAGAAGCAAGAACAAAGTCCTACTGTATAGCACAGGGAATGATACTCAATATTCTGTGATAAATCATAACGGAAAGGAATATGGAAAATTATATGTATTTATGCAATCTACACCACAACTCACTGCAAGTCTGAATCCCTGACAAATATATATATATGTGTGTATTTGTAACTGAGTGACTTTGCCATACAGCAGAAATTAACACAACATTGTAAATAAACTATATGTCAATAACATTTAAAAAAAGATTAACAAGACACGGTTCCCTTCCTTCATGGAACTGTGAGTCTAGTTAGCAAAACAGACAGGGCCATAGCAATCAAAACGTAATAGAGAAAGGGCTGTAAAGATGTACCTGAACAGTGTCGTGGGGGCTCAAGGGTGAGTCCCGTGAGAGCTGGTGAGAAGATGCTGATCAGGAAAGCCGTGATGTTCCACAAGTAGAAAGACAGGAAATGACATTCCAGAAAGAATAAATTGTAGAATAAAGTCACAGTCAAGTGGAAGCATGAAATAGCACTCTTTATCCAGTGAATGGTTAGGATCACGCAGGGTGTGGGGCGAGATGTGGGAAGAAAATGGAAGATGAGTCAGAAGAAGAGGATTTGGTTGGTACCACATGTTGAAAAGCCTTGAGTACCTGGCAAAGTGGCTGAGAATTTATCCAGGATGCTACTTAGTAGGGGTGCGACACCTTTAGCTGTCTGTCCTGGGAGATTGTAACAGGTGGTAGTGTGGTGGAAGGAGTTCATGGGGTAAGAGAGCTTTTAAGCTAAATGTAACAAGTACATGTATTTTTTAGAAATATAAATCCCAAAAGATGATGTAAAGATGACGATGTAAAGATGACGATGATGATGATTATGATGATACAGTTCATTGGGCAATATTAGTCACATTTCTGGATTAAAATAGCATATTACCCATTATCAGATTTCTAAATTTAGCACAAAATTAAAATTCTGATGATAGGCAATGCTGTCAAACTTTTGCTGAAATCAATATACTTTGAGATTGCTAATGATGTCAACTGTCAAGGCTGTTTTGAAAAGAAATACGGAAGTTCATCATCAAGAAAAATATAAGCAGCCAAACCTGATAAAGTAGCAGTCTCACTTCTGAGAATTTAAATGAAGAAAATTATCCAAAAGCCAAATGGACCATATATTTACAGATGTTTTCTGCAGCCTTATTTATAATAGCTAGAAAAAAACACAAAGCACCAACAATAAGACAATTATAAGTCCATTGCATCATATTAGCCAAATGAGGTGTGAAGCACTGATTAAAATATCTACTGAAATATGAAAAGTTTAGTTAATATGACGTTTAAAATTAAAAACATATGTGTACATTATTATTCCTGCTATGTGAAATTATGTGTGTGTAGCAATAAAAATTGAAGAGAACAAAGACAAATGAACACTGTGTAGTGTGTTTGGAAGGTAGAATTTTTCTCATTATATTTAGAGCTGCATTAATGTTTTTATAATGATGTTTGTGTAAAAAATCACATTTATAATAGCTACCATTTATTAAATGTCTATATTATGCTAAGCACTATACATGCTTTATCTTATTTAATTCTCAGAGTATTCTACATGGATGGTACTGTTATGAGCCACCCTTTAATTGAATTTTAATTTTTTTCAAATTGATACATGTGTATACTTTTAAAAGATAAAACATTATGACTAATTTTATTAAAAGTAGTATCTTTCCCCTTCAACTCCAATTCATCTTAACAGTTTTAGAAGTTTCTTTCTTATAACTCACCCGTATCTCCAAATCATGTGATATTATCATTTGTAAATTTCATCTTTAATATTACTTATTTAACAGAATTAAGCCATTCTTCCAAAACGTGTCTTTGAAGAGAAGCATACAAATGATAAATACTGAGCAAAATGCATCCACAAAAAAAGAGGGAGAAAACAGAAATTGTCAATATCAGAAATAAAACAAGGGATGTGATATATAATCTGTGGATATTAAAATGATAATAAGACAATATAAACTATTATATGGCAGTGTACTTGAATATTTAAGGAAATGGGACACAAATTCATTGGAAAATATAATTTACTAAAAACATGGGTAATAAATAGAAAATACTAGTAGAATTATATCTATTAAGGAATTGGCTCTAGTTAAAAACATCCCATAGAAAAAAGCCAGGCAAGATGTCTTTGCTGGTGGATTCTATCAAATATTTTTGGAAGGCATCATACCAAGATTCTCCATCTTTCCAGTTTTTTTCTCTCTTCTGAATAAAGTTTCTGAATGCTAATCTCCACACCAGCATTTGCTTTTGGAGCAAACCTGAAACATACCAGGTTAAAAATTCCATGAAAATATATGTACAAAGTTTTGACAGAAACTTTATTCATGATATCTAAAAACTGAGGCCAATTTGAATTTTTATACAAAGGAGAATAAATAGATTGTGTTTTGTTCACACCATGGAAAACTATGCAGCAATGAAAAAGAGCTACATATGATAACAGATGAATCACAAAACCATGTACTGAACCAAAGACAAAATGTGAAAAAATATATATTGTTTGATATCATTTATGTGATATTCAAGAACCAGCAAAATTAACCTATGAGAACGGAAGTCATAAGAGTGCTGACCTCAGGAACAGGCATTAGAGACCCTCAGGGGTAACAGAACTATTTTACACCTTGATTAGGTTGGTGGTTTCATATGTGGATAGAGACGGGGAATTTATCAACCTGTGCATTTAATATGTCTGCATTTTACCAAGTGTACATTATACCTTGGTTTAAACAAACATCTTCCATGATAAGAACATTAGGGTCCCTAGAGAACTACCCAGCAAACAGAGATAACCTGCCTGCTCTTGTCCTCCTTTCCATCCTTGCCCTTCTTCACTATGGCGTAGAACTCACCTGAGTCCACATCTCTAGGCTTCCAGCCCAGTTTGACCAGGGGGTTCACGGTTGTAGATTAGAGAGTAAAATGAAGGGAGAATCCTGGATGTTTTTGCTCCCCACCTTCCTCCCTCACCTTAGAGGACACCTCTGGCAGGAGCTGCAACGTCCAGCTCCCAAGGAGAAGGATGTCCATGGCCCCGAGTTCCTCTAGATTACTCCGGCCCTGGTCACTGTCCCACTCCTGTGTCCCTCCAGGATTCCAGGTACTAATCTCTGAATTACTTCATCATCTCTTAGCTTCCTCACCTGTTTCCATATTTGTGTGACTAACTCCCTGCATTTAGTTCCCTCTATAAATACTTTAATTGCTTTTCTCCTGTTTAGACTATGAAACTGATGCAAATGACCACCCTAATATTTTGGTTTGAAATTGAATGACTTTTAAAACATCACTTTATTGAGGTACTACTGACATTCAAAAAGCTGTCTATATTTAACATATGCAACTTAATGAGTTTGGAGGTAAGTATAAACCACTGAAACCATCACCACCATCTTTATTTAATTTATTTAAACTTACAAAATACAAAACGGTGCCCATTTCTCCCTATTCCCATTCCCTGCCTATGGCAACCACCAATCTGTTTTCCATATTTATTAGATTTTTAAAATTTTACATATAAAATAAATTGCATGGCATTTGTCTTTCTGTTTGACTTATTTCTCTTAGCGTGATACACTCAGGTCCATTCATATTGTTGGAAATAGCAAGATTTCATTTTTTATGGCTGAATAATATAAATATATATAATATATCACATAAATAATTATATATGTACCTATATATACTGTATAGACACAACGTCTTTATCCATTCATTCATGGATGGATTCTTAGGTTGTTTCTATTTCTTGGCTATTGTAAATAATGCTGCAATAAACCTGGTGGTGCAGATAACTCTTTGAGTACACTTTTCATTGTCTTTGGATAAATACCCACAACTGAAATTGCTGGTTCACGTGGTAGTTCTATTTTCAATTGAGGAAACTCCATACTGTTTTTCACAGTGGCTGTACCAGTTTACAATCCCACCAACTGTGCACAAGGATTCTTTTTCCTCCACATCCTTGCCCACACTTGATATTTGCTGTCTTTTTGATAGTAGCCAATTTAACAGGTGTGATGTGATATCTCATTGTGGTTTTGATTTACATTTCCCTAATGACTAATGATATTGAGCATATTCTTATGTACCTGTTGGCCATCTGTATGTTTTCTTTGGAAAAAATGTCTGTTCAGATCTTCTGTCTGTTTTTAAATTGAATTGTTTGCGTTTTGCTTTTGAGTTGTGTGAGTATTTATATATTTTGGATATTAATCCTTTATGAGATATATGATTTGCAAGTTTTCTCCCATTTTAATTTTTCTGAATTTTCTAGATATTCAAAAAGGGTATTATTCAATTAACAAGGTTCCTATGAGGTTACTTTTAATAGTATTTGGAAAATCAATTCATTTAAGCCTCAGCATCTTCAAAAACATTGAATGGATTTTTTTGCTATTAAAAGAAATACAAGAAATCTAAGAAATTATGTCTTGACTGCTGGTCAAGGAATATCAACCTCAGAAGTGGAGAGGAGGACTCAGCTGTCATCAAATCAATGGATGACCACATGGGTAGTTTTTTGCCTCTCTTTTAGGACAGGTGAATAAGCCAGTCTGCCTTAGCTGACCATCCTGTACCAATGGGCTCAGGCTAGGGAACTAGAGGCAACACTCTTAGTAAAAACAATGAAAAATGTTTGAAATTAGAATTTAAAACCTCATCATAGAGCTAAGAAGTTAGTGAGCAGTAAATGAACAAGCTGAGTTCAAGCAAAGATCTGGAACCCAGACAGGTGAGCCTTGCACTTGAGTTACCTTTATCCTGGACATTGATGCTACCTTGGGAAAGGCAACTAAGAAGCCCATTGGCGATTTTGGTGACCTTGAGAGGCTACAAAGGTGTGGTGCCTAAAAGCCATCATCTACACTGCACTGGGACCCAGATAGATATAAGCTGGTTATCGCTATAGTGATGTAGAAAACAGGTCACCGCAAAATTCAGTGCCTTAGGACATGAATAATTTGTTTTGCTTCCAATTCTGTAGGCTGGTGGAGCTGCTCTACTTCCATCTGAGGTCACTGGGCTTGTTTCCAATATGCAGATGAACTTCAGGTGTGCTTCCTACATCTGTTATCCTCTTCCCATCAGCTGCTGCCCTGGGCCTGAGCTTCTCATGGGGAAAGTCCAGAGAAGAGGCTGCATCATGCAACCATATCTAAAGCTCTTTTGCATTCTGTTGGCCACAGTAAGTCACAGGTCAGATACAAGGACACACACACAAGGGGCAGGGGGGCAGAGGGTAAGGGAAAGTTTTCTAAACAATATTCCAGTTCATCCTAGCACCTAAGTTTGAAAGACAGCAGACATTTGGTCCTGTCCAAAAGATCCTTGATATTTGGTTCTCTCTAAAACGACCATGAAACATTTGGTCGGTAAGACATTTGGCCCACGCCAAAAGGTCTTTGATATTTGCAGGACCCATTTGGTCTTATCCAAGCCATTCATAAGACATTTGGTTCAGGCTAAAAGATCTGCGTTATTTGGTCATATATGGACCTGTCCAAATTGTCCACAGGGACATTCGGTCCATGCCAAAAGCTCCTTGATATTTGATCCTTTCCAAAACTGTTTGGCATGAACCAAGTGTGCTCATGGACTTTTTGGACAGAACCAAATTTCAAGAACCTCTTTGTGTGGACCACAAGCCTCGTGGGTGTTTTGGACAATAGCTAATATCTTGCAAAGGTGAAAAATCCTTAATTTTTAAATATACTTTTAAAAGGTAAACTTGGAGGATATCTTCAGGGCAGATAATAATTTATTTAAAGTGATATGAGGGAGTTCTCATTGTGGCCCAGTGGGTTATGAACCCAACTAGTATTCATGAGGATAGGGTTCAATCCCTGGCCTCGCTCAGTGAGTTAAGGATCCGGCACTACCATGAACTGTGGTTTAGGTCACAGACATAGCTTGGATCTGGCATTGCTGTGGCTGTGGCATATGCTGGCAGCTGCAGCTCTGATTTGACTCCTAGCCTGGGAACTTCCATATGCCGCAGGTACAGCCCTAAAAAGAGAAAAAAAAATGATACAAAATGAAAATAGTTGGAATAATACAAACCAGCTTAAAATGAAGAATTCATATTATTAAATGATTCTGCTAATCAGTAAAAGAAGTAAGCCACAAAAATGGAGAAAATGGTTGCAATACATATAATTGCTGAAAATTTTGATTCTGGAATTTTCACAAGCTGATGGAAGACAGAAAACACAACAGAAACATTCATTGATTGTGAAGGTATATTCGATGTAAGAGAAAGTTTAAATGCTCAGAAATATGAAAAACATCATTCAGTCTCCTTATTACCGGAGGAAATGCAAATTAAAGCCAGAAAAAAATCATTATTTACCCATCAAATTGTCAGCAGATTTAGTTTCTTGGGAGGCCTATTTCCCTGGCTTGCAGATGGCCACCTCCCTGTAGCCACACGGTGATTTTTCTGTGCACGAAGGCATCTGGTGTCTCTCACTTTCTGTGTCTTAATATCCACTTATTACAAGGAAGAGGATATTAAGATTTGGATGACGCTTCACCCTAACAATTTCATTTTAACTTAATTGCCTCCTTGAAGGTCGTATCTCCAAATACAGTCACCTTCTGAACTACTGAGGGTTAGGGCTTCAATTTATAGATTTTAGGGGACACACTTTAACCCATTAATAGTGCCTAAAAGTTTTTTATGAGAAAATTCATCACTTCTTTGAATTCCCAGCAATGCATACTACCCACTCTGATCCTTCTCTGGGTAGCAAGATGGTGCCGTTATTACATCTTTAGTACATACCAGGCACTGTTCTAGGTACTTCACCTGCATTAAACCATTTCATATTCACGACCAACGACATGGGTACTTTCGTTATTCCCATTTCACAGATGGCATCACCAAGGGACAGAGGTAGGATTTGTGTAGCTGGGACCTCCACGCAAATGGGTAGACTTCAAAATCTTCGTCTAGACCCTTTACACTGTCCTTAATCTCCAGGTAAAACATCAGGTGGCCAGAGGAGTCTGGAAGCAGAGGTGGGTGGGGGGTAAGGGGTGTGATTCAGAGACTCAGGTTAGAGTGTCTCAGGGGGAAACAGAGGAAGTGTTAGAAAGTTGCAGTTGTAGGAGCTTCTCCAGTCTTCGCAGGAACGTTTGCTGTGTGATTGCTGTAATCCCTTCTCACTCACGTCTTCACGGGACTTTAGTAAAAACACACCTTGCTTTTCAGACTTTTTTCAGTTGAGGTTCCTGTTTCTCTCAGCGAGTTTCCCTGCCGAGGATGGGAAAGCCTGCTCCATTCAGGTAAAACACACAAAACGTTGCATGCAATTTCAGGCCCTCTCAGTGTCTCCAGGGCTGAATTTCAGAACTCTTCATGTTATCATTATCATTCTAATAAGGAAGGAGAAATAAAAGGAAAGCAAAATGAGTCTGCCTGGGGAAATGATTTTTCCCAGCGTTGTTAACCCGGGAGACAGACGGGCCTCGTTTTTCACTGCTGTGCTCCGCTCACACCACAGGGCCGGAGCCGCCCTCACTGGGCACCTGGGAACACTTGGGAGATGATCACACACGCTTCTGTATTAGAGAGAATAATTTGCATGTTCTGGGGGCCCTCCAGAGAGTCAGTCAATTAGCATATAGAAGATGCTGATCTATAACAGGCGCCCACATACATTTCCTTGGTTTAGATTTATAGCTTTAAATTAGTTCTTTCTTTGCTTGCTAATTCATGGATTACTTCAAAAGAAATCATTGCCTCTGTAATTTTTTAAACAAAATGACAGATCTTTATTTTTCAGTTACAAATTTTTATTGAAGTATAATTGACAAACATTATATTAGCTGCAGACATTCAATGCATTTGCATATATTGTGAAATGATCATTGCCATAACTCTAATTAACCTCTGTCACCATACATCATTGCAGAGCTGTTTCTTTCTTGTGATGAGACTTTTTAGGATATATTTTCTTAGCAACTTTCAAATATGCAATACAATGTTATTAACCATAACATTGGTTCTGGGTCCCATACTGTGCCTTAGATCCTCTCGACTTGTTTATTTTGTAGCTACAAGTCTGTACGTTTTAATCCCTTTCACCCATTTTTCCCACCCCTACCCTCCAGCTCTGGCAACCACCAATCTGTTCTTGGTATCTATGACCTATTCGCAACAAGCAGATTGTTTTTTATTTTATTTTAGTTTTGACAGGTGTTTTTTTTTTTTTTTTTTAATATACATCACGAATGAACCTATTTACAGAAAAGAAACAAACTCAGGGACATGGAGATCGGATTTGTGGTTGCCAACAGGAAGAGGGAGGGACTGGGAGTTTGGGATTAGCAGATGCAAACTATTGCATTTGAGTGGATAAACAATGAGCTTCTGCTGTATAGCACAGGGAACAATATCGGATCACTTGTGATGGAACACGATGGAGGATAATGTGAAAGATAATGTCTATGGATGTATGGCTGGGCCACTCTGCCATGCAGTAAACATTGACAGAACATTGTAAATCAACTGTAATAAAAACATTTTAAAAATACAGTTAAGTTGAATCAGAGTCGACTTACAATGTTGTGCCAATTTCTGCAGTACAACACAACGACCCAGTCAAACGTACATATATACATTCCCTTTCTTTTACTATCTTCCATCATGGTCTCTCTCAAGAGACTCGATACAGGTCCCTGTGCTGTACAGTAGGACATCGTCACCCGTCTATTCTAAATGCAATAGTTTCAACAAACAGGTTGTTAATGTGTCCAGTTCAATATAGATTTTTCTACAGGGAAATTTCCTGCTTTTCTTCTTTCCTTAAAATTCTTCTTCCTTTTTGCACATCACTACCCCTGCCTCCAGCCTTCAAACTTTATCCAAGTTCATATACAGAGAGATGAAGATCACGCACCTAAGCATTGGATGGGGCTAGTTTGCAGTCAGCTCTGCTATACATCGCCCATTACTCAGCCAGTAAATCACATTCTGAGCTTCAGCTTCCTCATATGTGAAATGGAGAGAATGGGATGATCTCCTTTATAAGGCTGTGTGCGCATTAAATGAGAAAATTCCCCTACAGTACTTATCCTGGGAACAGGTCATACCTTTGACACCCTCTCCTATCATCGTATCATGGAAGGTACAATGTGCTTGCCCTTCTCTGAAATTCATACTCTCCTCTTTTTCTCCAAACCCACGGAGAAAACGTCGTCTATGTCATTAGCATCCAAACTGGTGACCCCTTCCTGGATCTAACATCATAGTTAAAAAAAAAAAAATCATTCCTCTATCATTTTTTAATCCCCATTTTTTCCTTACGATATTTTTATAAATCAAGATTTCTTAGAATTTGCTTTATTATGGCCTGAATTAATCAAAGGGTCACACGCACACAGACTGCCAACCCACCGCTCTCCATATTTAGTTTCTGATTTCCCTGATCTAAGATTCACTGAAAATCTCTAGAATGCAATTAGTTATCTCAACTAGCACCATTCCAATGAAAACTCCACCTCTGTATTTGTTCTGGATTCATAAAATCCTGCAGGAATTGATAGGTAAAAGGCGTGAAAGCACAGAAGGCAAGGATTTCATAACAGCCAGAACATAGGAATACAGAGGAATGAAAATGGCTGCACTCATGCTTCTTTGGGGAACAAAACTTTATCTTCCACTTAAATCAAGGGCAAAAATAATAATCACAGCTTGACTAGATTTTATTATCTCGTGACAATTTCTAGCACAAAATAAGTGCACTCTGACCAAAATGAGTGCCATACGTATATTTGAAAACCAGCTAAAGAGACAAGGTTCTTTCACTAGGCTTCAAATGAAGCATCCTGAAAAATAGTAGCAATAATAATAGCTACAACAGGTCAGCTGGCTGCTAGAGGCAGATAGTTTCTCTTGAGGGTTTGTTTGCTTGTGCAGCAAATTATTTGCCATCTAGAAATGTGATAAGCACTGGGGTCACCAAGAAAAACAAAACAGATATATTTTTTTCCTCAAAAAGCTCATAAATCATCAAGGGATAATTATCCCCCAGTGTTCTTAGGGCAGTAACAGGCACACGTGCAGGAAGAGGGGCAATGAACGCAGTCTGAGGGTGGCTAGGGAATCTCTGAGCGAGTCAGTTCAAAGAACTTGAAAGGCTGGCAGAATTAAGGCAAGGGATGGAGGAAGGAGAGAGGAAAGAAGAACAGAGACACAAGGAAAAACACAAGCCAAGTGCAAAAGAGAGAAGCGGCGTACGACGAAACAACTCAAGCTACTCAGGGTACTAGAAGCCCATGCAAAATGAACTCACAAAGGCAACTGCTGAGGTAGATTGATATCACACAGTAATGGGTCTTGAAGTGTCTATTCAGACACTTAGATCTTACCCAGAATGCAATGGGAGGGCCTCAAATGATTTCAAGACAGGATCATAATATTGATCACTGTTGACTGTTTTTCACCAACTTTTTTTTTTTTTTTAGAGAAGTGTAAAACTGGTTGGATTTATCTTTTTTGCTTGTTTGTTGGGTAACATTTATTTCTTTTCCCACTTTTTCTGGATGTTTGCTTTTGAACTGAAGTTCAAGACTTTTTCTAGACTTCTTATTCAGAAGCCTCTAATTTCTGTTGCTTTCCAATGTCATATTTTTGATGAAAAAATAGTTTAAAAAAAGACCACTTCCTCAAAGAAATTTTGTTGACTCCCTGCCTGCAAAGTGGGGCAATTTCCGTTGATTTCCTACCATTCCTCTTTTTTTTTTCTTTTTTCTTTATTGGTGAAACGTTGACTTGGATTTTACATTGCTGTCCTTTCCAATTCTTCTTACTGTACAGTCCCTATTACGTCTTTCTAAAAGTAATGATGTTGGCATTTGTTCTGTAAATGTCTCTGCAGCAATTATGTGGGTGTCATGAAAGATAGAGGTGCCACACTACCTACCTTATGCTAACATTTGACCACACATCTTATTTTTGATGACTGATTGCCCCGGGGGTTGTGAATGCAGCCGGTGCAGCAGCTTTGACTAAATGATTTTGATATTTATTCTGTATCCTAGTATATAGAATTTATCCTTAAGGTTTTTATTATTCTCTAATACTATTAGGTATTATTTGAGTAGGCACTGTTCCCTGGCAAGGGTGGAATAATTTCTAAACTGTTGCCTATCTTAAATATTGTTCCCCTAGATTTCACACATACAAATGAAAATTCATCTCAGAAATAAAGTCTTAGGTGACATTCATTACTCCTTGAGCTCAAACATTTTCCCAGTTTTTCAGCATCCTTTTTTTTTTTTTTAGAGAAGTGTAAAACTGGTTAGATTTATCTTTTTTGCTTCTTTGTTGGGTAACATTTATTTCTTTTCCCACTTTTTCTGGATATTTTCTTTTGAACTGAAGTTCAAGACGTTTTCTAGATATAGATATTTTAATATTTATTTCCTGGTATTATATAAAATGTCTAATCTGTAAATTCATTGCTCCTCAACTCAGGGAATTTTTCTTCTTTTTTTATTTTTTGAATGTTTCTTCTGTCTCATTTGTTCTGGTGCATTTTCCAGGAAAACAAATGAGGGGGTACCTGCCTCTCCTTCAGAAATGAGGGTGATGGTTTGCTTGCTAAGCAAGGAGAGCTGCTCTTATTTTTTTCTATTTTTTTTATTGAAGTGTAGTTGATTTACAATTTTGTGTTAGTTTTAGGTGTTCAGCAAAGTGATCAGACATATGTATGTGTATATATAATATATATGTATCATTTTATATATATGTTATATTTTTTCATATATATATTATTTTCAGATTACTTTCCTTTATAGATTATTACAAAATATTTACTGTAGTTCCCTGTGCTATACAGTAGGTCTTTGTTGGCTCTCTATTCTATATATTTTATATATAGTAGTTTGCATATATTAATCCCAAATTATTCATTTATCCTTCCCCTTTGGCAGATATGTTTATTTCCTATATGTGTGTGTCTATTTCTATTTTGTATACAAGTTCATTTGTGTCACTGTTTTTTAGATCCCACATATAAGTGATATCATATGATATTTGTCTTTGGCTTCCTTCACCTAGCACGGGAATCTCTAGGTTCACTGATGTTGCTGCAAATGGCATTATTTAATTTTTTATGGCTGAGTTATAGTCCTTTGCATATATAATCACATCTTCTTTATCAATCCTTTTGTTGATGGACATTTAGGGTGCTTCCCCTATTATGAATAGTGCTGGCTATTATGAATAGTGCTGCATTGAACACTGGGGTGTATGCATATTTTCAAATTATAGTTTTCTCTGGATATATGCCGAGGAGTTGGATTCCAGGATCGTATGACAACTCTGTTTTTGTTTGTTTTTAAGGAAACTCCATACTGTTCTCCATAGTGGCTACAACAGTTTACATCCCCACCAGCCGTGTAGCAAGTTTCCCTTTCTTCACACCTTCCCAAGAAGAGCTGTTTTTGAAAAGCACAGTCTCTCTGAACAAAGCAGAGCTGGGACCTTACATACGATTTGGGGAAAGACAGGGCTAAAGAGTAGAGCACTCTAATAAGTGGAAGTACCAGGGACTGGCTGATATTTTGACTGTGGCAGCTGGATACTAGAGCACTGCGGGTGCTGGCTGGCTGGATCTGAGTAAGGTGGTTACGAGAGAGAGTTGTCCAGGGTGGGTTCACTTTCCACGATATCTTCTTGACTGCTCTTGACTGACAACCCGGTGGTCAGGACCCCTTTTATTTTATCGCGCCTCCACATGAGCTCAGGTTCCGCGGTGTCTGAGAGTGAGGTCATGAGAGGATCATATGGACATGGTGCTTCTCAACGTGAAGCCCAAGGCTGGCAGTCCCACAGCAAGTTTACTTCTATAAATGCTTTTGTAGCTACATACGAGCTCATGGCTAACAGGGACGGCATAATCTAGTAAATTACTAGATCACTGATGTCTAGTGAAATCTCAGTCTGCCGGAGTGTGAGGTATGCTGAACACGCCAGGACAGTTCAAACAGTGACTTTCTGTTGGACAAACTTTAACTTCCACTCGGAGTCACTGGGGGACGCTTTGCGTAATCAGTCCTTCCTTCCTGAGGTTTCTCAGGTAATGTCATTTAGACATTCAGCTGTCCTCTACTATCAGAATATTCACGGGGTGAGTGCTTGTGGCAGGCATACATAGGCAAACATAATAACAAAGGAAAGGCCAATTCAAGGCATATTGCCCCCTGACCTCAATCATATGTACTCATCATAAAGTTCAGTTTGGGGACTTTCCTTAATATTTTAGATTACTTTTAACAACAGATCCTTGTAACTATTTTATAATATCTGCTGAAAAAAGCATTTGTATTGTCTTGTATATTATACATTATATTCAATAAAGAACCATCTAAGACTCTTGCAAAAACAAATTTTAAATTAACTTAAAAATTCAATTAAAATTTTAAATTAATTTATAATTAAAATAAAAATTTAAATTAAAACAGAAAACTGTTGAGTGTTTAGTAAGAAAATGTACAAAATCTGCTTTTGAAAGGTTATAAGAATAAAATTACCAATATTTGTGAATGTGAGGGTTAATAATAATCCAAGTTCCTCTTTCACATGGTCCATATTTTTATTATGTATTTGGAAGAGCCTAGAGAAGAACTCCAAGAAAACCAGTAATGTTTTCGCCGAGTCTGAAAGCTGAAAGAGAGGTTGCCATTGAAGAATAGAATGGCCATGGATAATGAATGAATCACACTTGGGTGCAATGTAAATCTTTCAGAGAGGCCAGCTCTCATCTGATTGAAAGTAACACTTACTTATTTTGCATTACACGCTTCTGTCTGCAATGATTTCCTGACTGCATTTCCAGGAGCTTTTTTAGCATGGTGCTTAAAAAGAGTTTCTGCCTTCTCCTGGTGCCAGCCTGATTGGGAATTGTATGGAGTTTGCAGAGGGATGTGAACCCTAAAGTTGGCCGAACTACCATTCTCCCTGGATTGAGGAGATTCCCAGATGCAGAACTTGCAGCGTCAAACCTGGGAATGTCTAGTTTAGCCACAAAAACAAGTTAGTCACTCTACTAAAATACAGTCCATATTTGCTTAAAGATCTTTCTATCCTTCCTTCTTCCCCTTCCCTCTCTTCTTTTCTTCCGTCCTTTCTTTTTCTTCTTTATTCCTCCTTCCTTTATGTCCTTCTTTTATCCAAGTTCTTTTCAATGGTTATTCAGATTCTCCAATTCAATTGAAAGAAGATTAGGCTTGATCCAATAACTCCATTCCTTTCATTTGCCAATTAGCTTCCATTTTTCCATAGCTTAAAAAGATGTTATCACTGTGGTGAGTGGTAAGGGAGATTTTAACCACTGGATAATGATGAGTATGAACAAAAAGCCCATTTCCCCCAAAGATGGATGATTAAGAAACAGAAATGAGTGTCAAGAAGCTAGTTCCTTCAGTGAATTATTTTCCATAATAAATTTTTGTTGTTCAAATTAGAGAATATATTTCTGAAATATTTGATGGTAGAGAAGGCTAAGCTATAATATTTTAGGACTGGTGGGACATTTTGAGATCAATGGGAAAATAGGGTTTCTAACTTTTCCCTGGAGAAAGAAAATGTCTCTGGAAGGTCCGACTTTGGGGATGAGAATGTAAAAGAGCAGTTGTGACTCCTAGGCTCCCACTTTGATTTTCTTTAGAATACCCTTGATTTTATCTGGTAAATGTAAAATTGTATGGCTTGAGGTGATATCTCCTTGTGGTTTTGATTTGCATTCTCAGATGAGTGGTGTTGATGAGCACCTTTTCATCTATCTGTTGGCTATTTATAGGTCTTCTTTAGAGAAATGTCTATTCAGGTCCTTTTTACATTTTAAAATCAGGTTATTTGGGCTTGAGGGGACTATTGTATGTCTTCTTATACCGGTGAACTAAGCCAGACACTGAAAGACAAATATTCCACTCATATGTGGAATCTAAAAAAGTGCAACCCATAAAAGCAGAGAATAGAACCGTGATTGCCAGGATCTTGGCAGTTGGAGGAGGATGAGAAGATATTGGTCAAAGGGTATAACATTTCAGTTATATGGGTTGAATAAGTTCTGGAGATTGAATTGATCAGTTTAGTTAATAACATTGTATTGTATACAAAATATTTGCTAAAAGGATAGAGGCTCAGTGTTCTCACCAAAAAGGGAGGGGAGTGCTATGGAAAGTGTTAGATATGTTCATGAGCTTGGCGGTAGTAATTATTTCACTGTGTATTCATATATCAAAGCATCTGGTTGTGGACCTAAAATATAAACACTTTTTATTTGTCAGGTAGACCTCCATAAAGCTGAGGGGTGGGGAGTTCCATGCAGAGCTTTATTATTTTTGGTAATGTTTTTAACATCCCCAAAGGGGGAGGGAATGGAAAATAGTGAATTGTCCCAACTCCTCCATTGTCTAGACACAAGAAGCAGGGCTTCAGAGGCAGTAGAGCTTGGGAGAGGCAGGGAAGAATTGTTGCACTGCGTTGTATGGTTTGGGGCACATTTATGAATTTTGGAAGTCTCTCTCCTTTCTCTCGGCCCCCATCACCTGGGTTGAAAGAGAAGGTAAAATTCTGACATCTCAATTCTGACAAGAATTTCCATGATATGTGGTGAAAGTGCCATAAAAAGTTCAGGGAATTAATGTTTAGCCTACGCTCTCTGCATGGCCTACCATGTATCTGATGCAATCAGTCAATCACTCCATTTCTTCCCAGGATCTCTGATTTTTGCTGGGTCTTATACTCCCTTTGATTTGGAGCGGTGGGGACAATCCCTGCATCAGATCGTGGGGTCCCCAATCTCTTCAGAGGAAGTTTCTATCTCTTCCCTTCTCACTGGTCAAATGTCACCACAATTATCCTGCTACTGGAAATAGCTCTGGCATTTATGGACACTGCACAGCTCTGAAGCTCCTGTCAAATGAAATCTCTGCTTTCTCTTTCAACCCCCTCTTCTCTGGGCCCTTTGGTTAATTAGCTCTAGAGCTGAGATAACAGTCATAGTGCAGCTCCTTGTCTGCTCAAGCTCCCCTTCCAGATTAAACCAAACCAAACCAAATCAAACCAAACCAAACCAAACCAATCGAACCAAACCAAACCTCTTCTTTTTATTGACTCTTCGCTGAGTTCAGATAGGGCTGAGTAGGAATACATTGCTTCTATGTTTCCCTCTACTGTGGGGTTGTCCACAAGGGCTAGTCTCTCCATCCCAAATAGCGTCTCTAGCATCTTCCAATTTTGCACCATCTATAGATTTCATCAAAGGGCCATTTACTCCCCTTTCCAGGCCATTAACCAATTAATATGGAGAGATGAGCCAGTCTGAAAAGTGCCACATTTCAAATCCTCATTCCAGCTGCAGACTTGGCTGTCCACCTCTCTTTTCGATCTGTATTTCCTCAGTCACTTTGCAATCTGTGTGTTCAGAAACAATTTCTATACAGGTGGTAGAATGAATTTTGCAGACTTACTGAGGGTAATGAGAGGACAAGGCCATTGGGTCCCTCCAATAAATCCCAGGTTGGCCATGACCTTGTTGGGCGATTGTGTCAAGGAACATTAGGGGCTCTGAAACTCTGAAAATGAAAACTGGGACTATTGACAACACATTCCAAGAATCATTGTGAAGATTAAGTTGCATGAGACACTACACAAAACCCCCAGTATAAGGTCTGTTTTGTATCAGGGATTCAATAAAAGTTGATTCTCTCCTCCCATAATGTATATTGAGAATTTGCGACTGATGCTGCTTATGGGCAACTTCTGTCCCCTTGCCTTGACCATCTCGGTGCACACAGCCCAGCGAGCAAAGCCAGCACCTGCATTTCCTTCCCAGTGCTCTCCCTCACCACCAGAGCTTATTTTGCTGGCTAAGAGGCAGGCAGATGCACCAGGGAAGGAACACCAACCAGGCAGGTACTCCTAATCCATGACGAAAGGAATCAGTCCAAAAATACTTCAGCTCCTCCAACCTTGTTTGGATAATTCTGAGGTGCTTCTTCCACACTGGCTGCAGACTCCCTGCAACAGATCCAATTCCCAGTTTCCCACAATGGCGACTGGCTTTATAATACACATTTTACCATCTGCCTCTTTTCCCTGATCTAAGACAGCCTAAGATCACAGTCTAGGAATATACCCAGAGCAGTGTGAAGTACTTGATTAGAAAGTATTTCCTCCTCCATAGCTTTCCTGTCCATCAAAGTGTCCAGACTCAGGCCAAGTACCTGCTTCACGGTTTTCACCTATAATAGGATTTTGCGCCAGTGAAAGATTGGTGGCTTCCTGTCGTGGCTCAGTGGTAATGAACCTGACTAGGATCCATGAGGATGTGGGTTCGATCCCTGGCAATTCTCAGTGAGTTAAGGATCCAGCGTTGCCATGATCTTTGGTGTAGATCCCAGAAGCAGCTCAGATCTGTTGTTGCTGTGGCTGTGGTTTAGGCCAGCAGCTGCAGCTCTGATTTGACCCCTAGCATGGGAACTTCTATATGCCATGGGTATGGCCCTAAAAAGACTAAATAAATAAATAAATAAATAAATAGATTGGAAGCGATTTTTATGGTCTCTTCTGATACGTGGGAAAATGTACTTGGCATTTACACAGTAGGAAAAATGCTCAAGGACTTTGTGGTTATTAAAGTCACAATCTGTACAAATATTGATTACCTGATGATTACTTGTTTTAAGTCCTGCTCAGCAGGGTACTGTCCCCAAGGGTAGTCTAGTGTGGGAAGAACAAGGGTGGTAAATAGTGGGTGAGGGATGGGGCTGGAGATAATAATGCAGGCCAGAGATGAGAAGAGGGAACTGAAAGTTGGTGGATGGAGACATGATGAGAGCAAGTGCCTGACCAAGAACCTGGAAGCAGGGGTGTCATGGAAAGATGGATCCGAGAGTTAAGAGCCATGGGGCCAGAACCAGAAGGGGGTTGGGGGCTAGTGAGGTGGTTCCAGAAGAATCCTAAGGCTTCACAGCTACCTTTGGGCACCACCAAGGTTTCCAGCTTTATAAACACCACCAGTACTGAGAGCTACCTATGACCTGGGCAGCAGAGTGCGATCTGGCCTTTGGGAGAAGTGTGAAGACAACCCCATCAGGATTCAGAAAACAGGACAAGGGTATTACAACCCTCCTGCTGCTCAGGGTATGAGTGCCTCTGCCCTTGAATGCCATCAGTTTCACACAGCTGCCTCTTCTCTTTGTCATTACGGCTTCACTGATGACTTAACTCCCTTCTCTGACACAGGCATCACCCCTGTTTCTGTGCCAGCTCATCCATTGTTGGTTGACCTGGAGCGGAAAATAGGTTGCTTAATAAATAGTTCCAGCATCAGTACAATGTGGCCTATTTCTAGGTCAGCTGTACCTGGTGGGGAGGGAACAATGGTCTCCTGGATAAAAGGAAATGTGCTACCTATTAGGAGTGCCATCTCTCAGATGGTTAATTAACCAGAGACCCGGGAGCCCAGCTCAGAGAGCATCCTCTGAAGATGAGAGAGAAGTGGTGGCACTGTAGGCGAGCTGTAGGGGGTAACCTTGGATGTTCTGTAAAGAGCTGGTCACACAAAACCCTCCATGGAGAATGACTGATGTAGCATTTATACAGTACACAGCATTGTACTTTCTCACTGCTGTGGACCTCTTGGGCAGGAGCTGTTTAATCCACTAGGACATTCAATCAAGTCCTTTTTTAACATTTCTGGTCCGCCCTGTTCCCTTTATCCTAGCAGGTCACCTTCCCCTACTGCCTGCCTGGGCAGCTGGTGCCACATAATAACAGTCTGGGAGCCCTGTGTGCGTCAGCATCTCGCCTTGACCTTCCTGTCTTGACTCTTCACCCTTTCCACTCCCTGGCTATTTCCCAGTTTTGCACTTTCTGACTATGCTATTTATAAAACCCACTATTTATCAAACATCTTCTACGACATGAGTGTTTAGTAAATATTAGCTGTTATTACTGTTATGAACTGTTAGTTTTATTCTATTGTTATAGAATAATAATATCCAATACATGATAAATAATAATTATAACTATAGATTTATGAAAATCCAGATATGCAGTTATACACACTATAATATACTTATTTATAATTTTTATCTGTTATTGTTATTAACTACTGTCACAACTTCTTTAAATTATACCATTTTCAGACCCATATTACATATTATGTAATGCTTAATCCTGATGCATATATAATTAACCTCATTTTATGTATGGAAAAAAAAGCTAAGTTTAGGAAGATTCAATAATATCCTCATGGTGACACAACTTGTAGTGGCCTTGTGGGGCAAAAATTAAGTCTTGTGACTTCTAAATCCAATTTCTCATTCTCTTCCTCCAATTTTTTTTTTCTTTTGCTTTTTGCTTTTTGGGGCCAGACCCATGGCATATAGAGATTCCCAGGCTAGGGACTGAATTGGAACTAAAGTTGCCAGGCTACGCCACAGTCACAGCAATGCCAGATCTGAGCCACATCTGCAACCTACACCACAGCTCATGGCAACACTGGATCCTTACCCCACTGGACAAGGCCGGTGATCAAACCCACAACTTTACGGTTCCTAGTTAGATTCATTTCTGCTGCACCACAATGGGAATTCCTAGGCCCTTCATTCTTTTCCACTGATTTATATTTCTGTTTTTGTGCCAGTACTATTACTATTTTGATGACTGTAGCTTTGTAGTATAGTCTGAAGTCAGAAAGACTGATTCCTCCAGCACCATTTTTCTTTCTTAGAATTTCTTTGGCCATCCACAGTCTTGTTTATTTACATACACGTTTTAAAAATTTATGTTCTAATTCTGTTAAAAACGCCATTGGTAGTTTGATAGGGATTACACTGAATCTCTGTATTGCTTCGGGTAGTATCATCATTTTGACAATCTTGATTCTTCCAGTCCAAGAACATGGTATGTCCCTCCATCTCTTTGTGCCTCTTTGGTTTCCATCATCATCATCTTACCATTTTCAGAGTACAGGTCTTTTGCCTCCTTAGGTAGGTTTATTCCTAGATATTTTATTATTTTTTTTGAAATGGTAAACATGATTGTTTCCTTAATTTCTCTTTCTGATCTTTTGTTTTTAGTGTATATAAATATGAGACACATCTGTGTATGAATTTTGTGTCCTGAAACTTTACCATATTTGTTGGTGAGCTCTAGAAGCTCTCTAGTGTCTTCAGGATTTTCTATCTATATTATCATGTCATCTGTAACTAGTGACATTTTTATTTCTTTTTTCAATTTTGGTTACTTTAATTTCATTTTTCTTCTCTATTGCTGTGGCTAGAACTTTCAAAACTATGTTGAATAAAAACAGTGAGAGTGAATACTCATGTCTTGCTTGGTGAGAGTGAACATCCTCGTCTTGTTCCTGTCAAAAGCTTTTTCTGCATCTATTGAGATGATCATATAGTTTTTATTCTTCAGTTTGTCAATGTGGTGTATCACAGTGATTGATTTGAGGATGTTGAAAAATCCTTGCATTCCTGGGGTAGGTCCCAAATAATCCAATCAAAAATGTGCATAAGATCTAAATAGAGTAAATTGATGGCCACAGAACACATGAAGAGCTGCTTAACATTGCTACTTGTTCCTAATTATTAGAGATATGCAAATCAAAACTAACACCAGTCAGAATGACCATGATCAAAAAGTCTACAAACAATAAATGCTGGAGAAGTTTTAGGTACAATGGAACCCTCCTACACTATTGTTAGGGATGTAAATTGGTACAACCACTTTAGAAAACAATATGGAGCCTCCTCAAAAAAACTAAAAATAGAACCACCATATTATCCAGCATTCTTAGTCCTGAGCATCTATTGGGAGAAAAACATAATTTCAAAAGATACATGCACCCTAATATTCATTGCAGCATTGCAGCTATTTACAATAGCCAAGACATTGGTGTGAACTAAATGTCTCTCAACATAAGAATGGATAAAGAAGATGTGGTACATATTTACAAAGGGATATTGCTCGGCTATAAAACAATGAAATAGTGCCATTTGGAGCAACATAGGTTGACCTAGATATTATACTAAATGAAGTAAGTCAGACAGAGAAAGACAGATATCATATGATACCACTCTTATGTGGAATCTAAAAATTGAATACAAATTAACTTATTTGCAGAACAGAAACAGACTCATAGACTTTGAAAGCAAACTCATGATTACCAAAGGGGAAGGTTGTCAGGGGGATGGACCGGGTGTTTGGGACAGGCATGTGTACACTGTGGTATATGGAATGATTAATGACTGGCCACTGGGGAACTGCTATATAGCACAGGGGACTCTACCTAATATTATGTGATAATCTATGTAGGAAAAGTCTCTGAAGCAGAATGGATGTGTGTACTTGTATTACCAAACCCCTTTGCCATACAGCAGAAATGATCACAATATTGGAAATTAACTAATTTTCAATAAAATGTTAAAAAAAAAAGATTAGGTGAGGTCCTGAGGGTGAGGCTTTTATGATGGGATTAATATCTTTATGGGAACAGCATCAGAGAGTTTGTCTCTTCCTCCTGACCATGTGAGAAAACAGCTAGAAGAAAGCTATCTACAAGCCAGGAAATGGGTTCTCACCAGAGCCCACACACGCTGGCACCCTCATCTTAGACTTTGAGCCTACATAATTGTGAGAAAGTAAGTTTGTTGTTTTTTAGAGCCACACAGTCTATAGTATTTTCTCATGGCAGCTGGGAGTAGACTACTACATAGAGGTAATCATTTTGCTTAGGGCTCTGGCCTCTTAAGGGAATAGCTGGAGTAAATCCGAAAACTGGACAGTGACCTTTTATATTCAGTTTTATGGATAGTTATTGGTTTCAAGATCATCGAGCAATTAGCTGCTTATGAAGTTTGGCAAGCACTGGTCCTACTAGACCCACTTTAGAAGTGATATAATTGTAATTAGCTGAAGAAGTGATATAATTGTAATTAGCTCATTACGGGTATGCCACAGAAGGCTGCTAAAAACTTGAAATCAGTGTACACATAATGAGCTCTTTTAATCATTTTAAAGTAAGTGAACAAGTCAGACTCAGAACTTGCCTTCGTGGAGCTTCCATTAGGGTAGATACCCAAATGTGACTTATAAGATTGAGTTAATACAAATATTGAACAGAATAAAACCATAGATTATTTCATTACAATTTTAAGTGCCCTGTTGGAGAAGTGCAGAGTTTCCTTATAGCCAGAGGAAACTTCTTTATTAAAAAGCAGCAGCATCCTTACTGGTATCCACTCTAAATAACCGGATTTTGCTTAAGAAAACTTTCTTTATAAAGCTTATGCACTATTAGAGGTATGATACAATAGGGCGATGAATCATGATTTAATTTAGTGTTTTCCTGGAAGTTGTTAAAGGTAAACTACTTTTTTACATATATAATGTATGAAACAGAAAGTGGAATGAGCAAATACTTGTCCTTGTGCTGCTGCCAGAACCACACAACAGCAGCCAAGAAAAAGCTGGTGGGAGGAGTTGGAGCCAAACAGAGTATACATCTCAAAGAACATTTATTCACAGACATTTATGGAACTTCCAGCATGTGTCAGGCACAGTGCTGGTTGGCAGAACACTTCACTCCTACCACTGCAAGAGTTTCTGGTTTACACAACCCATCCCACTCCTTATCTCACTCACTTCTTATTTGTGTATCAAATAAGATGAACTCTAAAGCAAGCAGAAGGTATTGTTATCATTGAATAAATAAGAACAGCAAGGCATAGAGAGGATCAGTGCTCTGTTCACCACCAGCTCCTGGCAAGTTAAAGAAGGAGGGTTCACATGCAGTTTAGTCTGGGGTGCCACACAGTGGGCTTTCATTGTACCACAGAATGTTATGCTCCATCAAAACACACTTCCTTCAAGCATACTGGTAGGCATGCAGCAGAGGAGCCAGGTTTGCTGTTGTTAATTAGATCAGCACATTTGTGCACAACCAGAATCTATTTCCTAAATTGTCTAGGTCAAGCCCTTTCTCAGCCAGACAGTTAAAATGACCCCATGCTTCATCGTAACTCAATTTATTTTTATTAAAAAAAAAAGTAGTCCCATGTACTATCTACCTCCTGTGTGAGCAAAAGCATAAAAGGTGGAATATACTGGGTTCTTGGAGCACCAACAGGCCATTCGCTCTGGCAGAGCACGAGTGTGTTAGGAGGTGAGACCAGAAGAGCAGAAGGAGGGACCGAGGCTGTTGGAAGAACTGGTGATTTCATAAGGTATCGTCTGCTCAGCCTCCCATAACAAAACGGCACAGACTAGAGGGCTTAAACAAAAGAAATGTATTGTCTCCCATTTATAGGGGCTAGAAATTCCAGAACAAGGCCTGTTGGGGTCAGTTACTGTGAGGGTTCTGTCCTGGCTTGCTACTGGCCATGCTCTGACTGTGTCTTCACCCGGCTTTACTCCTGCATGCCCGCTGAGAGGCTAGATCTCCCTACTGCCTCTTCTTATGAGGACACTAATCCTGTAGGGTCAGGGCTTCACTGCTACGATGTCATTTAACCTTTGTTACTTCCTTGAAAGCCCTCTCTGCAAATATAGTTACCCTGGGAATTAGGGACTCAACATACACATTTTGGTGGAATGAAAAGTTTCGGTCCATAATAGTCCACTCTGGACACTCAAACTCCATGTCCTTCTCACATGCAAAGTGTATTCATTCTATCTAAATGGGCCCCACATCTTAACTCATTCCAACATCAACTCCAAATTCTAAAGTCCCAAGTCTTATCTAAATATCATCTAAATTGGAGATGGATGAGCATTCCTTAGCATGCCTGAAGATGGCCCTGCAAAGCATTGTGGAAAACCAGATTTGAGGAAATCTCATTGTATCAAAGACACTTTCGCATCAAGTTAATGTCATCATTAAAAAGAAGACTGTCACCCCCTCTGTTTTGGAGACTAGAGATTCTAAGGGTCTTTCTTAGAATGAGTTAAATGGAGTTAGACTGTGCCTCTTCATCCATCATATCACATAAATCTTCTTTTTCTCCAGTTCAAAGTATTAGCCCTTTGAAAATATGGACTGGACTTCATTACTCCACAAAGCTAATGACAACGTAGAAGTCTAATAATTATAAGCATAATCTGTGGGGCTTTGTTAGAATTTGCAAGCAATATCATACATAGCATTCACTTCAGAGGTAGCTCTTCCCCATTTTACATATTAAAGGAGGAGATGAGAGTCCAGAAAAGTCACATATGTCACTCCCATGACTTGAATACAGTTAACAGAGGTAGAGCTAGAATCCAGGTCTTCTAGCTCCAAGCTGACGGACTGTCCTCTAACTTTCAATGGTTGCATCCCTCAGGAAGAAAAACAATAAATTTAGCTAGAAGTAAAAGACGTAATGAAAAATACATCTATTCTTCAATATTCCACTGAGCTACCAGCTGCTGCCCCTGCACTGATTACTCATCTTCAACCCCATTTGCAGTGCAATTGTCTGGTTTTCTAGAAAGGGTCTGGGAAGGCTGGGAGCAGCTGTCAGCTTTTCACAGGTTCTGTAGTCTATTTCTGAGAACCTGTCTGCCTCTGAATGCAGGTAGCATAGCATGCCCTGGTGAGCATGGATAAGAGGCACGGTCTTCCACTTAGATTGCTTAAGTCCGGTGTCCAGCTCTCTTTCGTGCAAAGTCCTGTCAAGCAATTTGGATAAAACACTAGCCCCAAGGTTAGCGAATGCGAGTATTTTGTCTGTTCCTTCTTTACAAAAAGCACAAGAAGGAGAGAGACCTGGAATTTCAAACCCCATAGCAAGGTGCGCTGTCATGATATTCGCCACCAAAATTTTGAAAAGCTTTAGAACATAACTGATATGTAAGGCTAATTCTTAAAATTACCTTTTCTATTAGGCAATATTAATTCCCATTTCATGGTTAAAGCAATTGCCAGTCAGAGATGAAGGAAGGAAAAAAAATTGAAAGCGTTTGTAACGTTAAACATTCTAAGAATTTTGCATATATTTATTTGCTTACTTGTCATGAAAGCCCTATAAAATATTTACAATATTTTTTTCTGTGTCGTAGAAGATAATCAATGAAAAGACAGATTGGTCATGTATTACCCAAAGTCACCCAACTAGCAAATATGACGTTGAGATAAAAAGATCGTCATGGTCCTCCTACAAGAAATCATGCTGGGAGATTTTCTTCATGGAGTTCCCCTAGTGGTCCAGTGGGTTAAGAATCTGACATAGTGTCCGTGAGGATGCAGGTTTGATCCCTGACCTCTCTCAGTGGGTTAAGGATCCGGCATTGCTGCGAGTTACGGCATAGGTCTCCGACGTGGCTCAGATCTGGCATTGCTGTGGCGCTGGTGCAGCTGTAGCTCCAATTCAGCCCCTAGCCTGGGAACTTCCATATGCCACAGGTGCGGCTGTAAAAAGAAAAAAATTGTTTTTCCTCATATGTAGCCTCATTCCATGAGTCCTGTTTGTCACCTTGGGAAACAGGTAAAGGAAATCCTATTCTTTCTCTGCTAAGGAGAAGAGAAACTAAGGCACACGCCCAAATTCATACAGCAGAGCTGACATTCTAAAAAGCAGTCGTTTATATTCTTAAGTCTGTTAGGGCAGTTATGAAATGTATCCATTTTGCCATTATTATATAGACTAATTTCAGTTTTTTAATTTATGATTTCATTCTTCACAATAATTGGTTAAAAGTCAGTAGAAGAGAGCTTGTTCTCATTTGAATACTCAGCTGAGTAGGATGAGAAAATATTCCAGGGCAGATCAGATGGGGCAGGTATGTGGGCTGTGGGACTTCGGATGGGAGCGCCTGATCCTACGGATAGATAGTTTCTGCTCAGTGGCAGAACCCAGTCAAACATACTTCTCCACTCAAACTCAAAGCTCTTTATTTATTTATTTATTTATTTTGCTTTTTTGCTTTTTAGGGGTGCACCTGTGATATATGGAAGTTCCCAGGCTAGGGGTGGAATCAGTGCTACAGCTGCTGGGCTATACCACAGCCACAGCAATGCAGATCCGAGCTGTGTCTGTGACCCACACCACAGCTCAGGGCAATGCCAGATCCCTGACCCGCTGAGCAAGGCCAAGGACTGAAACACATCCTCATGGACACTGGTCAGATTCATTCCCACTGTGCCACAGTGGAAACTCCCCCAAAGCTCTTTTGAAATGACCGGATCCATACTCAGAAGTACTTGGGCTTCACCATCCGTTATTCTTTATATTGTAGTTAACGCCAGATCATCGCTCTTTGAGTCTTGCTGCCTTGTTTCCTCTAGCTCTTCAGAGGCGAGAGTTTTCAGATCTCTTCCTTTCTCCCCATTTGTTAAACTTTTATTGAAGTATAGCTGATTTACAATGTTATGATAATTTCTGCTGTACAACAAAGTGATTCAGCTATGCATACACACGTATCCATTTTTTTTCAGACTCTTTCTTGGTTTTTGTTTCATTTTGTTTGTATTGTCTTTTTTTTTCTTTAGAGCCGTACACCCAGCATATGAAAGTTCCCAGGCTAGGGGTTGAATCAGAGCTGTAACTGCTGGCCTACACCAGCTCACAGCAGATCGAGATCCTTAACCCACTGAACGAGGTCAGGGATGGAACCTGAGTCCTCATGGATACTAGTTGGGTTCATTACTGAGCCATGATGGGAACTCCCAAACCCTTTCTTGATTTTAATAGAAGTACTATTTCAGAAATATCTCTTCCAGAGTTTCCTTAGTTGTCAATTTTTGCGCCATTAAAATAAAATAGACTGCCTCCCAATCTACACTCACTGGCTGCCATCATTATACAAGAATCGACAATCATGACTAATTCTTCCAAACTTTAATCTGCAGCTTCTAGGTAGAATCCGATTTGAAATATTAAAAGCTTGAATCGTAATTTCAGCTTTGCAATTTACTGTTTGTACAGACATTGTTATGAGTTAAGATTTCTGATTCTTAGCTTTCTAATCTCAAAATTGTAAGCTCTATTATCTATCATGATGGTTGTGCTGGAGATTAAAGGCAACCATTAATTCATTTATCCCCTCACTCATTCATCATCTATTCAATAAATATGGGCTGAAGGTTTATTAAGTATGGTATATTCTGTTAATCTTTGGAAATGATAGAAGTCACAGAGCTTTCGTTTTTATTCTCAAGGCGTGCATAATCTATAGGGAAAGAGATAAGTGTGTTTGGCGGTGATATCCGCTAATAGGATGCATGTACAGAAGCTCAGGAACACCAAAGGGTGAGGGGAGGGTTTGGTGTCTGACATTGGTTGCATGTTAAGTGGTGAGAAATGTATGGATGAATCAAGGTGTGCTTTCTGAGGAAGAAAAAATTAATCAATGACTTAATAAATGAATAAGAGTAAGTCAAATGAGGAGGGGCTGGAGCAGGAACTTAAGAGACATAGGCATGATTGGAGATGCCTGCCGAGGACAGAGTGTGAAATGCTAATAAGTGCTTAGTGCTTGAAATCTCTTTGATTCTAAATAAAACAATGAAAAAAGCCAATTTGACCTCAAAACCCGCCTTTGGTTGCGTGTAACCAAAGCTATTACTTTTCACTGTTAACACTGAATCTTCACAGCTTCCCAGACTTTGAAGTACACAAAAGATAAGAATCCTATGGGGACAGGAACCTTCTGAACATGGAGAGATTAATTTACACGGCTGAAAAATAAAATCAACCTGCTGCTAATCAAAGGTCCAAATCCTACTTTCCAGGGCATTTCACAGGAGGATTTTCCCACCATGGAGAAAAAGGAAAGACAGTAGAAAAGTCACTCTTGTGCTACTTTGGGATGAAAACAAACAACAGAGTCATGTTCTGATGAGAAAGTTAGTGGCTGCAATTGATATGTCTCCACAGAGGAGGAAAGGTGGCATTTCAAAAAGTGCTGCTTCAATCAATCAGTTTAACCTATTTATGTGTTTATTTTTACATGCACCTAAAATGAGTATAGGGCAATGCTGGTTATTGTGGTTTGACTCCACATAGTCGACTTTGATTAAGGATGAACATGAGGTAAAGAAAAGAAGAGCATTTTGATTGAGTTATGATTGTATCACTCGGATGACCTGACCTTGGGCAGGATTTCACCTCCTCTTCCATATATTCACTGGTAGTGATAGCATCAGCCTAGCCCACAGCACTTCTGACAACCAATTACGGAGCAATGGGTGAACAATTACTTTAGATGAAATAATGCAAAATGAATGATGGATATTGCAAAGTTAGAATATTCAGATATTCCAATGAGGAATTCATCTTCCATAAAGCCTTTCCTAACTCTGGACCTGCACTCACAGGACTAGGAATATAACAAAAGGTGCTCATGGAAATGTGTTTCCTGTGCTTAGTCACCTTGGCTGCTGTAACAAAATACCATAAACTGGGTTGTTTTCAATATTTATTTCTCCTAGTTATAAAAGCTGGGAAGTTCAAAATCAAGATGCTACTGGACTTGGTGTCTACTGAGGACCCTCTTCCTGTTTTGAAGACAGCTGCCTCCTTTCTCTCTCCTCAGAAATATCATCTCCCTCATGTCCCTTCTTTTAGGGCACTAATTCCTCATAAGGGCTCTAACTTCATGAACTAATTACCTCCCAAAGGCCCCACCCCCAAATACCATTACATTGAGGACTGAGGCGTCAAATATGAGCTCTGGGGAGACACACTGAGTCCATAGCACCTACCTTGAATTTATAGGAAATTTCTACTGTTGTATTAACTTCCAGCCCTATCAGTCTCTTGCCTTTTTTTTTTTTGGAAACCAGATATTGATTTATCTATGCAGACATCCTCACGCTAGTCCTTCCTATTTTTATAAATAATACACCCTAGACAATATCCATCATTTCTCTACAACACAAAGTAGCATAGTATATTATTTGACAAATAAGTTAATGAACTTGGAAATAAGTAAATGAAGAAAACCCAAGGTCTTCCCTTTCTGGAGGAAGTCTTACCTGTAGCATCTTCTTAGGCAAGCCCCTCAGAGGGAAGAATAATATCTCTGTCTAGTGTAGACCTTGGTACCAAGTGGATGTCCATGTAACGTCAGTCACAGCCTCTCCTTTCAGCTCACTGTCCTCACCCTCAGCCCTAATTCTGAAGAAATAAATTGGAAGATGAGGAACATTGTTCCTTTTGCATCAAGTTCCAAGGCCTCATTCTGCTATTTGGCCATTGTTTTTTTTTTTTTTTTCCTGAAATTGATTAGGATCACTAATGTACGTCAACTGGCATACACCAAATAGTAAAGGGAAAGACCCTAAGCCCTAAAATGGGTGCCCATAGAGGAATTTACGCAATACTGGTGGGAAGAGCAAAGGGATTCATTTTGCTTTGCTATTTATGGTTGGTCCTTATTTCCCTGACACCAGAGTGTAATTCCAGGCTGGGTTAGCTTTCCTTTTTGGAGGTGCTGGAAGCTGTGATGGGCTTCAGAGAAAAGGGTCATCGTTAGCCAGCTGCTGAAGGCTGTCCTTGGTCTCCATGGCAGCATCTCTCAAAGAGCATTCCATGGGGAAAGGGAGAATTAGCCAATATTCTCTATGACTTTCCAAGAAAAAAGAATCTGGAATTAAGTAAGTAAACCCAAGCCCTTCATTTTGAATCTTCTGCCCTAAGATGCTCCATGTGACACCGTAAGCTCTGGTCGGTCTGTGGATTCAGCATCCTGCCTGTCTCCTGGAAGGGGACACAGAGGAGGAGGAGATGGCGGCTGGACTCCTGAGAGCCCTGGACTGGATCAGTGGTGGGAGGAGGTGGCCATGACTGTCAGTTGACATGAATGGATTCTGCTGGACCCTTAGTTCTCTGTGCAGTGAAAGTGATGGTAAAACACGAGCCTTTTTTCATGGAGACCTCCCTGAGCACACCTGTGAACCTTCGAAACCAGAACCCACAGAAATACAAGACGCATCAAAAAGAGGACTTTCCCAGAACACTGGTTAAAATTGAGAAACATTAGTAGATGCAAACTACTAGTTAGAACGGATAAGCAATGAGGTCCTGCTGTACAGCACAGGGAACTATATCTCGTCTCTTGGGATAGACCATGATGAAAGATAATATGAGGAAAAAAATGTGTATCTGTATACACAGGTAAACATGTATCTGTGACTGGGTCACTATGCTATATAGCAGGAACTGATGCAACACTGTAAATCAACTATACCCTAATTTAAAAATAATAAAAAATAAAATAGAAACAGAGACCACTCTTAAGCAGGACGTCCTTGAGAGCAGCATAATCCAATGTCATGAGACAACCATTTTCTAAAAACTAATTTCTATGTGCAGTTGAAGCCAACCCTCATGCAGCCCGACTCCTATTAATTCCTCTACAGAGGTATCAAAGGTCATAAGGTGGGGTCATCTATCTCAAAATTTTATTATTTCTCCTAATTACATATATATCTGTGTATATATGAAAACTATACATTTCTTCATAAGCTTTTAAAGTTATATAAGTGGTATTGTAACATAAAAATGTAAATTATGAGTTATATAAGCTTGGATAATACTGGATTTTTCAGAAGCCTAAAAATTATTATGTCTTGCAGTACTTACTAATCTCATTTGACCAGGAGATTAAAAACAATAGCAACCACAATAACAGCAACAACTACAAAAGAAATTGCCTATTCTGTCTATAGCTAAGAGTTCCCACTTCAGAATGAATATAAAACTCTGATCAAAGAGACCCTTGCAGAGTCTGCACTGCACCCCAAGAAAGCTGCAGAATTCAGGAATGAAGTGAGGCTCAGGTTCAGCTCAGGTGCACAGCTGAGCTGTTCTTGTCGTGGTCCCTCCGGAGCCTAGGTGTGGCAGCAGGCAGCCAGGCAGTGCAAAGGGCTGAGTGAGCTGGGGGTCCCCTGACATCTGGCAGTGGCAGCAGGATCAGCCCTAACAGAGTAGGATGCTCAGCCCCAGTCTGATAGGATGGTTGTGAAGATGAAATGAATGAGAGCACATGACAGCATCTTGCAAACTGCAAAACGTCACCTCTGCATGCCATGGCCGCTACAGGCAGTGTCAAAGCCCGTGCAGGGTGTGCCTGACACAGGAGATACTTTTAAAACGCCAACAATTCTTGAGCACTCACAAGAGTTGTGCTGTGCTGACAATGTTCTTGGTGCTCTCGGTGGATTAACTCTTCTAGTGCTTTTTTTATTGATACAACTAATTAACAATGTTATCTGTGAGTGAGCAGGAGAACTGGGTTCCATCCCAAGCAGCCTAATTCCCAGGGCAGCTCTTATCCTCTTCATCGATCACATAATAAGCCTATGAGCAGCATATCATTGCTCCTGGTTTGGAAATGAGGAATTTGAGTCTCATAGAGTACCAGTAAGTTGCCTAATGCCACACCACTGTTTAAGAGCAAACCTTTTTTGCAAGAGAAAATGATAGCTCTGGTTGAAGTTGCTGAGGGGCTAAGGGCAACGCCCATCCCCCAAACCCCATCCCAACTGTACGATATGCACATTTCTCGCTTAGTGATAATTCTCTACCTCTCTGGGTGGGTTGCATCATTTTCTGGATAAGTGGTTTGACTAGGGGGATGGAAAGTCTTTTTGGAGAAGTGGGAGACATTGAAATCAATATAATGTCTTACAGTTATGTAGTCAATTATGAGTTTGTGAAGAGGCTTTCACATCAATTTGCTATATTGTTTGATTCACCCAGTATCTGCCAAGAGTGGGTAGTTGCTTTTCAAAAGTACACTAACTTTAGATTAATTCTGTTTGAATCCCAGTTCAACCATTTAACAACACTGTGATCGTAAGCATCTTAAACTACCCAAGTCTAAGACTCTGTTTCAAAGCATAAGAGTTAATGTGACAAACTCTAGTGGTGAGGGATAAATTAAATTCGTATCAGCTGATTGCCCTTAGATAGATGGTACGTGCCTATAGCTTCGTTTATCCAGCAGGTGTCTACTGAGGCCATTGTGTGCTGGGTGCCAACCCCCACTCTCGGTGAATCTGGTTTAAATATGAGGGATGAGTTTCACTGGGCCTGGGTTGTGGATCAGACTGGGTGACCTGAGACAAGCGATGGGTTTCTGGATCCCCAATTCTGCCTTCCTGTCTCCTTAAAAACAAAACAAGCAGGACTCTGTGATCATAGCAGTGGTTTTCACCTTGTGTTCTCTGTGTCCCAGAAAGCTCATCAGTGTTCCTTGAGAGCCTCTCGTTAAGATGGGGGATGTCAGTTTGACGGAGTCTAACATCCATTCACCCCACAGCCTTCCTTCAAAAGTGATGGGACTTTTGCTTGTGATTGATAAACACAAGCTGATATGGTTGGAATATTGTATGGTCTTATTTGAAATATAGCTTTCCTTTATTTATTTATTTTTTTACAAAGAATGTGTGTATTTAAATTCCCATTGCCGGTTTTAAAAAAAAATCAAGTAACTATCACAGAGAGGATCAAGCAGATCTGAATTTGCTTACTAGCTGTGTGACCATAATGGGTATTAAACTTCCCTGAGTTTTAAGTTTCTCACCCATAAAATGGGATAATACTGTCTCACAGAGTAGCAATAAGACTTAAGTGAGACCATTCTTTAAACTAAGGTGTCTTGGCCCATAAGTTTGCTAAATACGTGTTAATTTGCTTCTCTTCACACCATCTTGGGGAACAGAAATATCTCCAAGGCTTTGTTCTCTGGATCTTAAAATAGAACCAGAATCCTTAAAAGTTTTTTTTTTTCAATTCATGAGAAATGACTGTACCTATCTTTCTTTATGAAAGCATTGTCTGATGCTGAAAAAATGTATACATACCACATATTTATAATCCAATATAAATTAAAATTACAGAAATTATAATCACTTAACACAATGTACAACAAAAATACTTTAATCCTGCCCTGCATTTTATGATTATTAAAAGTTCCACTTCAGATTTTCACATATAACTTTTAAATATATGAAATGTGTGCATAGACCATTATCTTATATCTTGATGATTATGATTTAAAGGGGTCAGCGTTTCCATTTAGTGGGTAATTCAGGGGACACCGGCTGTGCTCACAACATCAAGAAGTGGATATATTTAGGTCTAAACCCCTGAGGTCTCCATTACATTGTACATCTCTGTAAGCCAAAATAAAAAGTTGGCTATTAGGTCAAAGATCGGGGCAACTATTACTTCTTTTCTTTTCTTTTCTTTCCTTTTCTCTTCTTTTCTTTTCTTTTCTCTTCTTTTCTTTTCTTTCTCTTCTCTTCTCTTCTCTTCTCTCTTCTCTTTCCTTTTCTTTTCTTTTGTTTTCTTTCTCTTCTCTTCTCTTCTCTCTTCTCTTTCCTTTTCTTTTCTTTTCTCTTCTTTTCTTTTCTTTCTCTTCTCTTCTCTTCTCTTCTCTCTTCTCTTCCCTTTTCTTTTCTTTTCTCTTCTTTTGTTTTCTTTCTCTTCTCTTCTCTTTTCTCTTCTCTTTCCTTTTCTTTTCTGCTTTTTAGGACCACACCAGTGACATATGGAAGTCCCCTTCTAGGCGTAGAATGGAAGCCAGCCTCTGCCGCAGCCACAGCAACACAGGGTGGAGTCGCACCTGTGACCTACACCACAGCTCACAGTAACACTGGATCCTTAACCCACTGAGCGACCCCAGGGATCAAACCCGCATCCTCATGGGGTCAGGTTCGTCACCACTGAGCCATGACAGGAACTTGTAACTATTATTTTTCTCTTAAAAACTGTTTATTTTTTTAAATTGAGGTGAAATTGACATACGATATTTTATTAGTTTCAGATATACCGTAAATGATTCAGTATATTTTTATGATGATAAGTGGTCACCACAATAATTCTAGCTAACACCCATTCGCTTACATAGTTACAAACTTTATTTTGATGAGGACTTTTAAGATTTACTTTCCTAGCAACTTTCAAAATAGGCAATTACCCATAGTCACAATCCTGTACATCACGTTACGTGACTTACTTAGTTTTTAAATGCACATTTATACCTTTTGACCTCATTTACCCATTTCTCCCACAAAAACACCACCCCGGTCCCTCACCTCTGGTAATCCCCAATCTGTTTTCTATACCTGGATTTTTTGTTTTGTTTTGAAGTCCATATGTAAGTGCGATTATACTGTATTTGTCTTTCTCGGTTTGAATTATCTCATTTGACATAATGCCCTCAAGGTCCATCCATGTGGCTGCAGATGGCAAAGTTTCATATTTTTATGGCTGAGTAATATGGTGTTATATATACATACTACAATTTCTTCATCCATTTATCTATTTATGGACACTTAGGTTGCCCCCATAAGCTGATTACTGTAAATAGTGCTGCAGTGAACATGGAGGTGCATATATCAAGTTAGAGCCTTCATTTTCTTTGGATAGATACCCAGAAATGGGATTGTTGGATCATATAGGACTGTTGCCTCTGGGATGGAAAAGCAAAGAGATCCTGCTGTATAGCACTGGGAACTATGTCTAATCACTTGTGACGAATCCATATATGTACGTGTAACCAGGTCACCATGCTGTGCAGCTGGCTACAATGGAAAATAAAAATAAAAAAATTTTTTGGATGAACCTCCATACTGTTTCCATAGTGTTCAACATCAGTTCACATCCCCATCAACAGTGCACGTATGTTGTCAATTTTCTCCGCATCACCTGCACTAGTTATTATTATTATTATTATTTTTTGGCTTTTTGATAATGGCCATTCTCACTGTGCTCTGATTTGCATATTTTTGTTTCTTTTTAATTTAGTTTATTTTATTGGAGTATCGTTGCCTTCCAATGTGTGTTAATTTCAGGTGAACTGCAAAGGGATTCAGTTATACATATGCATATATTCAATCTTTTTCAGATTCTTTTCCCATGTTGATTGGTGATTATTGGGCGTCTTCTCATATAACTGTTGGTCATCTGTATTTCTTCTTTGAAAAAATATCTCTTCAGATCTTCTGCTCATTTTAAAATTAGATTGTTCAGCGTGTTTTTTGCTCTTAGGTTGTGTGAGTTATTTACATATTTTGGATACTAAATCCTTATCAGATATATGAGTTAAAATGTTCCCGTTCAGTGGGCTTCCTTTTTATTTTGCTTATGGTTTCCTTTTTGTGCAGAAGTAACTATTTTTTTCTCTTCACGGTAAATCTACTTCTCATCCAGTAGGAAAATGGGCATTAAAAGGAGATATTCTTTCTAAATAAAAAAGAGAGAGAAGATACAGAGGGATTTGTTGGAGGATGAAGAAGCATTCATTTGGGGAGATGGATAGGGTATGTAAGTAATAAACTTTTAATTAAAAGGATACTTTCAAGTGGACGAGCTTGGGATGAGTCAGGAAACTCGGTTCCCAAGTCTGGACCTCCGTCTTAGGCCCTGAATGACCATCTCATGACTTAATCTTTTCTTGAACTTCTTAGCTCAAGAACTGAGGTGAGATTCCATGAGAATCGTGAATGTAAAAGGGTTCAGGAAACAGTAAAAGCATAAATTTAAAAATATATGTAGGATAATAATGGAATACATAAGTTTAAGTCAAATTCGAGGAGCTTTCTAGTTCTGAGTGAAACATCTAGTTACTGAGAGATCTTTATGAATATCCTAATGTTAACACCCACAGCCCTGTTCTTAAGTATTTTAGTTAATTGATCTAGCAATCAGTTTCCTCCTTTATAAACTGGACATAAATTGAGTTCTCCCAAATAACCAAAAAACAAAATGTTTTCACAATGCTCAGTTCAGCGCCTGGCACAGAATTGCCCCTTAATAAGAAGTAGTGGTGAGAATAATGAGATGAGATGGTGGCTATGGTCCAGTCAAAATGTTAACCTTAACAGCTGAATCAGTGTGGAATTCCACTTTTCAGATATTTTAAAAAATCTGAACACTTGTGTATCATGGAAGGAGAATTAATTTCTGCATATGGAGACCAGTGGGTATCTGGGCTGAATTTTTATTTATTGCATTAGATAAGCTATATTCATTGGGTTAATACACTGGTACTTTAGAAACTGCTACATTAGGTGAGGAGCATCAGATAAGTTTGTGTATTTGTCAGAAGTATCAGCAAATGGTTGCCAAACAAACAGAAAAAAACGAGCTGAAAAAGGAAAAGCTCATCCTAACCATGTTTTTCCATATAAGCCAAAATAATGACTCCCTTGCTCTTTGGTGTTTCTGGAAGATCATGGGTACCACAAGAAATCACAGATTTTAGCTCATCATGTAAGTCATCTGAGATTCCTCTATGGCTCTAATAACACATCTGCAGGATGGTTATGAGACATAAAAAGTGATACTGTACTTGAAAGAGTGAGAAGACGATAGTTTCTCTTGGCTGAATAAATATTAGCATCAGCCCCAGCACAACTAACACATCACAGACACACAGTAATGATGGATATTCAGTGCTTCTTCCCTGGGTGTCTCACTGAGAATCTGCCAGAATCAAGAAATTATCACGTAACCTTAGTGAATTTCTGACTGCACTAATAATCTTGGTTAAAGATATGTCCTACCCAGTTTAAAAAAGAATTTTTTTGGGGGGGGGATAAGTAGCCCCTGAATCCAGAATGATGAGAAATATTTTTTTTGGAATAAGCAGCCCATGAATCCAGAATGGTGCAAGTGTGGAAAATGAGTCTGAACAGCAAGATACAAGGATGGAAAATATTACAAAGGAAAGAAACTGGAAGTATATTTTTAGGAGAGAAGGGGCCGTAGAGGGTGTCCTAAGAGAAGTGCGTTAATGTAAGGGTAATCAGTGTTGATTTCTTTAACCATGGGAAAAGAAGTTGAATCAATGGGCAGAGACCTAAGTCACTGACGGACACACCATCTGCAGTGAGCAATTATCAGACAGCCAACGATGGTAAAACAAACTGGCACTTGGAAGATTTCTTAATTAATTTTAAGCATTAATACCATTGACTCTGTGTGGTCAATGGCCATCGATCTCCGTTGATGGAGGCACAGATGTTGCCTTTCATCTTCATTTCCTGACCTTGGGCTGGATCCCTGTAAAGTCACAAACAGCTCAAGGGTAGACGGGGAAGCAGTTATTGCACCCTCCATACCCTCTTACGCTAGTAATCATTTCCTGGATGCCACTTAGCATCCTTTTTCCTGGAAGAAATCAAACAAGTGAAGAAAGTGCAGTTGTAAAAAGGAACTTAACCATTTTTCAGGAGCATGGGCCAGTGAAAAGAAAAAGTGGAGAAGAAAATGGGGGCAAATTCTTTGGAGAAGGGGGCTCTGTTAATCATAATGATAAAAATGAATGTGGCAAGCTGACCTTCCTTGTTATCCACTCTCTCAGGGTTTGTTCTCTCAGCCCAGCTGGACAGGTGGACTATCGTGTGTGCAATTAGCTTGAACCCAATTTCCAGGATGAATGGGCTCCCAAGAGAAGAAATTCCTGGCTCAATCATGAGTCAGCCTGACTGGTACCCAACACTGACCTTAGTCTCAGTTTTCTTCTTTCGATGTAAAGCTCCCATCTTGAACTTCAGTTCTGCCCCAATTCCCTCAGATTGAAATTATTCCTTCCTCTCATATCCGTTCTCCACTTTCCTTGATTCTAAGGTCAGATATTTTTCTGATCAATAGTTCTAGCCCCTGGTTTCCAATTCCATAACTCCAGGCTTCTGTCTAATATCTGCTATTGACATCTTTTTGATGCTATTGATATTTCCTCATATATTTATATTGTATCTCTTTTTCAGTGTCCAAATACTATGTTCTCACTATCTTATAGAAATCTTACTTGTGGAGTTCCCGCTGTGGCACAGGGGAAACAAGTCCAACTAGTAACTGTGAATTTGCAGGTTCAATCCCTGGCCTTGCTCAAGGGTTAAGGATCAGGCATTGACGTGAGCTATGGTGTAGGTCACAGACACGGCTTGGATCTGGTGTTGCTATGGCTGTGGTGTAGGCCAGCAGCTACAGTTCTGTTTCAGCCCCTAGCCTGGGAAACTTCATATGCCACAGGTGCAGCCCTAAAAAGCAAAAAAGAAAGAAAGAAAGAAATCTCACTTGTTACATTATTGGTTGATTCATTAATTCTTTCAAAGAGGATCATTCGTTTGCTGTGTGCTGGCTGGTAGGATAGCAGATGCCACAAGGACATGGTCCCTGCCTCACAGCAGAGCAGAAGGCATTGAGACATAACACACCTGGATTAATTATATGGAAGTTTGGATCCAAAATGAGTCAGCAAGTTTTCAAGCCTGAGGATAAGGAAGAAAAGGCCAAGGATAGGGCTCCAGATATTTTCGCTTCATTAAAAACCTCATACATTTATAGATTCTGTGGGTTAGGTCACCTCATGGGGAGAAGTTTGTCTTAGTTCCCCAGTGTCTGAGGCCTCAGCTGGGAAGGTTTGAGGATGGGCATGACGTCACAGCTGGGGCCTAGAATCTGCTGGAGGCTTCCTTCCTCAGGTGGACCGGCAGCTGGAAAACCTACACAAGACCTGTCTGTGTATGCCGAGCTTCCTCACAGCATAGCAGCCTCAGAGTCGTCGCATTTCTTACAATGGCAGCTCAGAGGCCACAGCTGAAAGGGCATGGTAAGCAACCAGCTTTTAGGGCAGAAGTTGCATCGCTTTTTATAACCAAGACTCAGAAGTTTTACAGCATCTCTTCTGCCCATTCTGTTGGTTATATATGAGTCAAAAGCCCACTTGTGTTCAAAAGCAAGGAGCTTAGGCTTCTCTGTGGGCGGCAGAGTTGTAAGGCTCTAGAAAATCCTGTGGGTATGTATGACTGGGTCACTTTGCTGTACAGCAGAGAAATTGGCACAACGTCGTAAGTCAACTATAATTTAAAAGAGAAGAAAAAAGAAAGAAAAAGAAAAGCATGTGGGAGGAGTCCAACCAGAGCACTCCATCCATCTGCTGGGGTTAAGGAGTGGGCATATTCTGAAGACATTAGTGGAGACCAACATAGGATTTCTGGAATTATGGGAAAAACGATCTATTCTTTCCTATGGGAAATGTGAGAATGACTTAATGCCAGAACTCCCATTTGCCATATTTTTTCCAAATGGAGAGCAACAGTCAGAGAATGAAGTTAAGGGGAGAAAGAAAAGCCAGCCCCTGAAGATATTGTTAGTCTACAGACCCAGCTCAGCCAAAAGCTATAATTCAGGTTACACAGACCACTATGTTCACTCTTCGTGGAAGCTTTTTTGAACTGTACTTGCATCCTCCTCAGTCAAAGAACACTGACCTGTGCAATAGAGAAATTGAAGAGGACTCTGAGCATCTCAGCTGGGCGTCTTGGAAAGGGAGATAAGATACCGTGACCTCCATGAGGACCATAGTAGAGGAGAATGTCTGGTGACAGCCCCTATCTTGCTTTGAACGTGTGGGAGTGGAAGCACCTGTCAATCAGCCCAGTGACCAGCCGTGCTCTCTCTTTGACACATGCCAGCACTCACACAGGGACATTCCTATTCCTACATGCCTACCCCATGCTGGGCACAACGATTAGTCCACCAAACCTAATTCTAACACGCCCTTGCTCACTCAAGAAGTAACTCATAATGCAAGCAGGGTGGACTTATGAACAACAACCTCACTGATTTATGTATTTCAAATTCATCATTTGATATCATGAGTTAATTAAATATTAATGCGATGCCTGATCCCACTGTGCTTCAAGACTTATATCACGGTGTTTGAATATGACCTACACTGTGGTTGTGACCTGATGCTTTTGGCTGTCCGAGGGTAGAGTTTTGGAGAGAAGGCAGAGAGTGGAGTTGAAAACTTTGGAATAAGCTAGGGCTTTGTTAGCATTGCTCTAGCTGCTATGACCAAGGATAATTCAAGTTACAATGTGAAGCCCCTAATTCTAAGGGTAATACAAGTAGCTTTTCTCTCCCCAGTGTGTTCTATTGATTGCAGACAAAATGTAATTACCTTCTGAGATATACTTTTCCCATCTTAGCTCCCTCTACATGTGAAATGAACTGTAACAGACAAATTAGCTTTTTTTTTTCCTTTCTAGCTCCTAACATTCTTAGTTTTTTTTTTTTTTTTTTCCCCTCTGATCTGATGATTCTCTTCTCCTACCAATGTAGCAGTGCAATTGAGGATTAAAGATGTGTTCTACAAGGCCAGATAGAAATAACATGCAGTTGGGTGCTGTATCTAGAGTTATACTGGAATAGAGGCTGCAGCTGAAAGGCGCCCCTGAAATCATTACATCTTTAAATCCTGTCTTTCCCAATGGGAAACAGGAAGACCCAAAGCATACATCCAAGAAAGCTTACTCTTTAGTTACGGTGCTGCACAAGTGTCTCAGGCCTTCTTTCCTACATCTTGGTTCTTTTCATTACCTGAAGATTTGATTGCATGTAGTGAACATACTGCATTCTGTGGGCATTTTATGTGGTTTTCTATTCATTCACAAGTTCCATCTCAATGTAATTTGTTTCCATCTGAGCCAGAGGGTCCTCAGCTTAGCTTTGTCCCATTGCTCTGTTCTGGACCAGTTTGTCAGCAGAAGTGGCACACCAGAGGGCCTGCTGGGCTGCACTGTGACAGCCACACAAGCCTTACATTTTGAATATCAGGGCTCTCAGGCAGTGCGCATTTTAGCCATACATACCAGAGTGCTCGATCTTCAGAATACTCTTGTAGAATAAGCAGCACAGTGCTTTCCAGTGTATAAAGCATTTTCTGGGGTCATTAAGAAAGGACAATTAAAAGTGAGCCATGTAGATAGAATGGCTTGTGTCAGAGAAAAAGCCTTGAAGGACTTGTTGAACTCATTTAGTCAAGAGTTGGCCCCTGCATTTAAAAAGTAAAATCAAATCACAAAGTATGTTGCAGAATAAAAACAAAAAAAAAACACACAAAATGCAATCCACAGTCTAATTACAAAGCATTTCTTATTTTCCATGTTTCTTTTTTGAATAGGTCCATTTATATTGTGTGTGTGTGTGTGTGTGTACACATATACATTTATACATTCAGGTCTCATAAACCTTTTTATTTCACTGAACTCCGGATTGCTTTGCTATTGCCACACTGTATTTCTAGTACTCATGACTAATTATTGCTCAATATTTAAAGTGAGTAGGTATCATTAAACATATTTTCCCATTGGTGTTACTTCTTTTGCAAACATGAATGAAAAGGGAAGAAGTAGGGGCCAGATGAGAGGCTTTAAAATGTAACTGTTGATTTTTTATTTGTTTGTTAATGAGGATCGTGTGGCAATAACTGGTGGAGAAATTAATGAAGACAACCCAAATGAGAACAGGCAGAGGCGATTAATTCAAACTTCATAAGGGCATGCGCCACTACCCCTTGGGTCTGGCAGAGATGCAAAGGCAGGCAGAGGAATGGGGGAGCTTGCTAGAGGAAAAAGAGGAAGCTGCAGGTGTGTCCTGACTGGAGGTTAGGGAAGCTGAATTGTTTTCCTGGTAGGAGATCCACGTGATTGGTTGCAAGAGTATGTGTATTTGCCTTTGTCTGAATGCTCCTGAGTTGGACGTGGGGGCCAAAAGGAGAGAAACTGGCAGTCGCTAACCAAACCCTGACCTTTGGGAGCCAAATTGCTGCAGGGATTGTGGGTCACGGTTCTACTGTTATGTTTGGTCTGGCCATCGTCCACCTTCAGTATCTTGTATCTCACTGAATACGAGTTGACATGATCGCTTGTTGCCCGCACTAAATTTAGAAACAGTCACTGAACCATAGGTGTGAGCGAACCTTAAATGTCAAAGAATGTCTTGGGGCAAAACAGAATGCTTTTAATAAATTTACATTATCACTTTGACAGTTATTTACTGAAATAAATTTACTAGTAATCATCCAGGTTCATCAGTGGTTACTAAATGGACCGTTTTGTATTTGATTTGACTGTTTCTGCTAACATAAATATGATAATAAATCACACTGACCTAGAGGTGGTCTGTGTTGGTCTTTCAGACAGCCACCAACACCAGCTCAAACAGTGTATGGCTTGGCATATTTTTTCCTAAATTCAATTTGTAGTTTTAATAAGGTAACTGTTTCCCATTCATCCTACTTAAGATCCTGGATTCACAATATTTCACCTCTTATCCTTTTTAAGTCATAAACTAATTTATTGTGATGTGTATATTTGCAAAGATGAAATCAACCCACAGACTAGTTGCTAACAATCAAACAGTGAATACTTATACAGTCAAAACTCAGGTTAAGAAGGAGTTCCCTTTGTGGCTCAGGGGTAATTAACCCAACTAGTATCCATGAGGAAGTGGGTTCAATCCCTGGCCTTGCTCAGTGGGTTAAGGATCCAGTGTTGCTGTGAGCTGTGGTGTAGGTCACAGAGGCAGCTCGGATCTGGCTTCGCTGTGGCTATGGTGTAGCCTGGCAGCTGCAGCTCCAGTTGGCCCCCTGGACTGGAAACTTCCATATGCCACGGGTATGACACTAAGAAAAGGCAAAAAAAGCAAAAAACAAAAAACTCAGGTTAAGAAATGGATTGAAGAGTTCCTGCTGTGGCTCAGTGGGTTAAGAACCCGACATAATGTCTCTGAGGATGAAGGTTTGATCCCTGGCATCTTTCAGGGGGTTAAGGATCTGGCATTGCCACAAGCTGTGGCTTAGGCTACAGATGCAGCTCAGATCCAGTGTTGCTATGGCTGCGGCATAGGCCACCAGCTGAAGCTCCAGTTGGACCCCTAGCTTGGTAACTTTCATATGTCATAGATACAGTCATAAAAAGAGAAAAACAAGGAAAGGATTGAGCCAGTTCTTTGGAGGACTTTGAAATTCACATCCAGGTTCATTCTCTCTTGCCCCAGAGTCAAGCATTACTCTGATATTTGTAAAATGAATAACCCGTTGTCCCAGCTCTGCCTGTTATATTCTGTTCTCTGATACACAAATTTTGGTCTGTTTATGCATCCCTATAAGAATCTACCGTCTGGGCATTTTTGCCTCCCAGGAGTCTCTGCTGAAGAATCAAATATTCTCATTAGCTACACTTGTCCCAGATATGGTTTGGTGTTCACTATCACATAGCAAAGGAGCAAACCCAAAGTTGAAGGGACTCCATCTGACTGAGAGTCAGCCTCATTAGATGTGGTGGTGCCACAATAGCTATTCACGGCTGATGGGAACAGAAGTCTAACAGAGTCTTTAGTCCAAATATCAGAGGCGAATCGTAGAACACATAACTTCTTTCTTTGGGTCTTCTTTTAAACTAATTCATTACAACCAGGTTTCCTATTGGCCATTTCTCCCTGAAATTTCCCTAAGTCTTCTTGGCATGGGTGAGGAGTCAAGGGACTAACAGAAATTGTGACATCATTTCGTCTCTTTTGAACCCACTGCATAAACTGTTGTAGAAACAGAGAAGGTACTATTTCATCTTTGGTTGAGGACATTCAGAGAAGGTAAAGGCTGATCTGAGGTAAAAATACAAACAACAGAACTGGAATTCTCACTCAGATTTCCGATATTGTGTCCTGGGCTCTTCCTCCTAAATCACAGTACTTCCCAATACCATATCTAGCATCTAGGAAATAAAAAAGTTTTCTCATGCCCATTTTCTTCTTATGAAACAGAAAAAAGAGAGATTCCGCATCTGCATTTAATCTAGAATGAGCTAGAATATGAACTCTCCTAATTTTCAATACATGGTTGAAGAAAAATACGTTCTTTCAAGAAGCTAGGCTTTAATCCTCTATTAATGCACTTGCAACAACAAAGAATTAACTTCTCATTCATCCTTTCAGTGTTTGACAAATATTTAGTTCTGAAGACATCTGTAAGTGGAACATTAATTGTTAATACCACTTGCAAAGATATAATCCATGCTTAGAACAAAGTAAGCAATTTGCCATCTTACAGAGCTACGAGCTGATGAAGCTTAGTATTAACCCCAGTACCCAGTCCTTGTCACTCGTCCCAGTGTGAGTCTAGTCACAGCTAATCATGCCTGGCCTCGCTCTCTCTCTCTCTCTCTCTCTCTCTCTCTCTCTCTCTTTCTCTCTTGTCTGGTGTTATGTATCGTCAGAGTTGAAAACCAAACTGAAATGCAATGAGAAAATCTAGGTCAAGAAAGACCGACTGTTACTACTCCAACTATTCAATCAATTGAGCAGTAAATGCTAATGTGTTGCAGAAACCATGGCAGCAGGAAGAGACAAGCAGCACTCAGAGATGTGGAATACTCAGGTTTATTCAGCACCAGTGCAGGCTCAGAGGAGTCGCCTTCAGAGTCTTAGCACCAGGACTTTGTTCTGGGTAGCCTTTATACAATATAGACTTCCTGGCCTTGTTTTTACCCAGGGCAAGCAGCCTGGCCCTCCCCCACTCCCGGAGCAGACAGAATTCCTCCCTAAAAAGCTGAGCAAATGAGATAACAAAAGCAAAACTGACAAACAATGCTTGGTGCAGGGTCAGCAGGGCTTCTAGCAAAGATATAAGGTACATAGTTGCTACAAGATTAAGAGAAGGGTGGTATGGGACCAGCAAAACTGCCCTCTGCACGTAGCTGGGGGGGGGAGTTGTTTCTCTAGTTAAAACTTACTTCAAATGGACCACTAGGATGTTCTTAGCTCAAAACATGGCTTAACAAAATACAAGGAAAGCAGGCCCTTGGTTCCTTATCTGAGGGAGAATAAAAATCTCGTTTTTGAGAGAATAAGAGTATATTGATGCAGCATAGAAATTTTAGTTCTAAATTTAGTTCTAAGAATATATTCTATGATATATATTACCAATATTTGTGACACAAAGTTGGGCTCATTTGCACTCCAGGACTATGTGACAGGCCCTATGTCCTCATTCAGAATCTGCAGCTTTTGCAGACTAGATGGTCGATTTACCCGAGATTACACAGCTCATAAGTAGTGGAGACTAAAATTTCTTTACTTTTAACTTCCTACGCAAAGTTCAGGTTCCGGATTGCAAAGAAGTTCCCCTTATTTCAGCATTCTAGTTGTGAGCTTTTATCTGGGAAGAATAAGAGGTTTTGGCTCAGGGAAGGGGGAAAGAAAGAAAGAGAGAGAGAGAGGACACAGGAAGAGTGTCATGTGTGCATGCACGTGAGCAGCAGGGAAATTCTGTGTCTCAGCTCTCACCTGAAAAAAAATGGTATTTCAATGCCTGTCGGCATTTGACAGGAGAATGGTGAATTTATAGCACTGACAAATAAATTGGAAAAAACATCTTATCTAGAATATAGGGAAAAATAGATTTTCCCTAGTTTACTTCATCTCATGCTTTTTTACATAGACAAATAAGTCACTTCAGCTTTATTAGGAAATTGCTTTCTGAGTTTTCAACAATAAGCTTCTCCAGCAACACCTTTGTACCTTACAAAGTTGCAAAGTTTTCCATGTGATGGCACTCTTAGAAGAGAGAGTGTAAAATGTAATTTCTTTGGTAACATTTTGCAGCGACATCAAGAAAGACTTTGATGTCCCTGAGGTTTTAAAACTCAAATAATGTCAACTGTGTTCCTTGGGCTTTTTTTTTTTTTTTCTGATCCACATTCCTATTAATCACAAGGTGCTGACAACTTGACAAATATTCTTTTGCATGGCATTCAAATGATATTTCAAGAGTCCAATAATATATCACAAGGGGGGGGGGAAGAGTTGATAAAAATAAATTTCCTACTGTTGATAGCCAGAGCTTTAGATCTCTAAAAATTTTTCCTAGCTACAAGGTAGTGTTACTTCAAAGAGACGAAAATCATCCAAATAGAGTGGAAAAACTGCAGCTCTTTTTTGAACCACATTTCAATTGAGGGGAAAGAAAGGCATTTGCATTATTAATCATGGGGGGGGGAACCCAGCAGTGCTATGAATTTTCACACTGTGTTTTTTGTTTCCTTCTGGACACAGTGCTCCAGGAAGCCTAGCTAGGTGATGCTCTTAAACCCAAAGCAGATGGTCTTCAAAAATGATCATACAGATTTTCTTTCATAATGAATCTCAAGAATCCTATAGGATTTATACCAAAAACTGTTCATACATATGAAAAGACAGATGTTTCTTTAGTTGCTGCTTGCCAGTTCCTTGGCTGAATCCAGGAAGAGCCATTAGCTATGACTTTATCTTCAAGCAGTTGAGTTATGTGAGACTTAAGTCTCAGCTAATCAATGTCAAAACACCTTTTAAATGGAAATTGTTTTTTCTCTGGGGTGGAGGATGGAGGTCTTGTGTTTAGGAGGCTGGGGAGTTAAGTCCCCTTTCACATGTATTTTTTATTGTTTCACAAGACCCAGGCACCTCATCAGGCTTCTTTTTGCAATGTTTTATCAGTGAAGCAAGACAAAATTCAAAACACATATTTTCTGTCTAATAAAGAGTGAATAGACTGACTATCCAGAGAAAGACTAAATTCTAAAGCTTGGATATGATCGTGGTTTCCAATCCTGCTCCAGAAGGCAGGATACTGAGTTCCAGTCGAGAATTTATCACTCACTAGCTTCCGAGTTCCTCTTGAACCCAATACCTAAAGACATTTGAAGTAATTCGGCATATCACAAACCTAACATCCTCCAGCCCAACTGAAGATCTCTTTAAAATGCATTTCCAAGTCTCAAACCTGTTGTATGGCATCAGAATTTCTGGGAATTGGGCTTAGAAAGAAGCTACAGTTTGAAAAATTGACTCCCCAAGTTATTTCTCATTTCCTCACATCCAGGAAAAAAAACAATAAGCATTTTTCACAATTGGTAATACACATACTCCTCCAACTAGGTCTGTGTCTCCAGCTGTGGAGAACTCTTAGCTTGAAACGCTCTTTTTCTTATTTTGATACACATGAAGACACACATGCATACAGTCACTCCCATTTAGAGTCACTCCCACATATGCTCATGTACATGGGCCCACATACACTCACACGTACTCACACTCTTACGTACTCACTCATGGATGTGAATACTCACACTTCCTCCACAATGACAGCATTATGTTATCGATCAATTATTATGTCTATGCATGTATGTATCCTTATGCATGTACCTTTATCAATTTGTTAGTCAATTGATCCATTCACCAGGGCTTAACTTTTTTTAATTTTTCCACTGAATCAACGTATTTAGTCTATACTAGTAATAAAGCGCTCAGTAGTCACAACTACACAATAGCAATAATTCTAGTATGCTATTAACAGTGTATTGTTAATAATTAGAAATGTGTGTTTTCTGGACAGAAATCTGACCCTTGAGATATTTATAATATTGAGAGGGTGGAAACAACTCAAATACTGGACAATTAAATAACCAAAGGCAATATGTCAATTCTAGGGTTGAAGGCTATCTAATCATTGACAAGAATGCTCACCAAATTTTGTTTAATTATGAGGCATTTTGGATTATTATGTTAATTTTGAAATTCAGAATATAAATGTGTATGACTATTATGATCTAAAAGAGTTTTTTTCTTCCCTCCCTCCCTTTCTTCCTGCCTCATTTTCTTCTTAACAGGAAACCTTTGCAAGGCAAAACTTTTCATGCATTTTTTAAAAGAAGGATTTAAAAAGAAGCTGCATTAATTGAATTGGAGAAAAGGGTACTGAGTTTCATGAGATGAGTAATTCTCCAGAGACCTCAAACCAGGCAAAGATGGTAAACCAGAGGGAAAGGGGTGCCAGAGTCAACTCTTTTCTGAGCATCTCTGAAGTTTTCTAGTGACCCTGAATTTGCAGTTTGATACCTACCAGAGAGACAAGAAATAAAGCTCAAGGCCTGCCAATCATGGGAATTCTAACTGGAGACCTTTATAAAGATGAGATTCCAAAGGATTAAACCCTCAGTGAACAGATGATTACTAAATCCCACACTGAAGGTTCTGCCTGTCTTGACTTTGGACAGGAAAAGGGAAAAATCCTCTCTAGAGATTCATGATCATAAACCACACTTTATATGGGCTTCTTGTCAAACATTGATCTTCTTGTATCATGAAAAAACCTCAGTCTTTTCATTCAGAAGTATCTATCACTGATGTTCCTCCAGTGGCTGACAAACAAATTCAAATTTCTAGTGAAGAAGTACAAAGAGTCTCAAATAAAATAAAGATCCAAAGAACACAGGGACTCCATCATTCTCTCTCTCTCTCTTTCTTTCTCTCTCTTACTCCATCCCTTTCTTTCTCTCCCTCTTTCTCTACTTTCCCCTCTCATACACACATACACACATACAGAAAAAAAAGGTAAGCAAGGTCCATCAAAACAAAGTGCTATGAAAAACAGTGGGAATAAAAAATAAGACACAGAATTGCAAAGGGGTTTAACAATAACAAAATATGTATTTTAAAAGCATGTTTTATTAAATAAGAAATAAAAGAGGTGTTGGAGAATATAAGTAAGGAGCAAGAGTCTATAAACATAACAAAGTAGACCTTCAAATCATTAAAATAGAAATGTTAGTAGTCAATACTGCAGTAATTAAAATGTATAAGCAAAATAAATGTGCTAAGCAAAATATTTATTTAGTAAGAGCTAAAAAAGAATTAATGAACTAGAAGGTAAAATGTAAAAAAATTTCAGTTTTCAGCACAAGAAGACATAGAAAAAAAATACAAAAGAGAGAAAAGTATAAGGACCTAGAATATTCAAATAGGCATGAGAAGCAGGTAATAGACATAACATTTTCAGTGAGACAGTAGCTGAAGACATTCAAAATTGTTGAGAAAAAGAAAGAGAAAGTAAGGAAACAATCCCATTTACCATCACAACAAAAAAAAAATAAAATAAACCTAACCTAAGGAGGCAAAAGATCTGTACTCTGAAAACTATAAGACACTGAGGAAAGAAATCAAATTTAACAGAAATAGATGGAAAAATATACCATGATCTTGGATTGGAAGAGTCAAGATTTTCAAAATGACTATATTACCAAAGTCAATGAACACAATCCCTATTTAATTACCAGTCACTCTTTTCACAGAATAAGGACGAGAAATTTTAAAATCTGAATGGAAACACAAAAGACTCCAAATTTCCAAAGAAATCTTGAGAAAGAAACAAAGCTGGAGGAATCTGGGTGCCTGAATTCAGACTATATTGCAAAGCTACAGTCAACAAAGCAGAATGACACTGGCACAAAAACAGAAAGATAGATCAGTGGAACAGAATAGAAAGCCCAGAAATAAACCCAAGCAACTATGGTTAACTAATTTACAACAAAGGAGACAAGAATATACAGTGGAAAAAAGACAGTTTTTTCAATAACTGGTGCTAGGAAAACTGGACAGCTACATGTAAAAGAATGCAATTAGAACACTAACACGATATACAAAAATAATCTCAAAAGGGATTGAAGATGTAAATATAACACTGATACTGTAAAATTCTTCAAACAAAACACAGGCAGAACACATTCTGACATAAACTGCATCAATATCTTTTTGGATATAAACCTCCTACAATAATGAAAATGAGCATAAAAATAAACAAACGGGACCTAATTAAACTCAAAAGCTTTTCCACAGAAAAGGAAACCATAAACAAAATGAAAAGACTGCTTACATAGTGGCAGAAAATCTTTGCAAATGCAGCAACTGACAAGGGGTTAATCTCCAAAATATAAAAATATTTCTGCAGCTCGATAACAAGAAAATAACCAAATCTAAAAATGGGCAGGAAATCTAAACAGACATTTCGCTAAAGAAGACCTACATCTGGCCAAAAAACACATGAAAATATGCTCAACATCGCTAATTTTTAGAGAAATGCAAATCAAAACTACTATGGTATCACATCATAGGAGTCAGAATAACCATCATCAAAAATGCACAAACAAAAAATACTGGAGAAGGTAATTCTCCTACATTGCTGGTAGGAATGTAAATTGGTATAGAACTTCCTATAGAAAACGGTATGGAGGTTCCCCAAAAAACTAAAAATAGAACTATCATATGATCCAGCAACCTCACTCCTGGGTGTCTATCTGGAGAAAAACAGTTTGAAAAGACACATGCACCCCAATGTCCATTGTATCACTGTTTACAATAGCCAAGACATGGAAGAAACCTAAATGTCCACTGACAGATGAATGGATAAAGAAAATATGGTAAGCATATACTATGAAATATTACTCAACCATAAAAAGAATGAAATACTGCCGTTTACAGCAACATGGATGGGCCTGAAGTCAGACTCGGAAAGACATCCTATGATATAACTTACATGCATAACCTAAAAAAGGATACACGTGAACTTATTTGCAGAAGGGAAACAGACTCACAGACCTTGAAAACAAGTTTAAGGCTACCCAAGGGGATAGGTGGGGGGAGGGGTGGATTGCGGAGGTTGGGAATGGCATATGCACGCTGTGCTGTATGGAGCTCTTGGTCAGTGCAGAGCTGCTGGATAGCACAGGAACTCCAATATTCTGTGATAATCTATATGGAAAAATAATCTGAATGAGAAGAGATATATGTATGTGTATAGCTGAATCACTTTGTTGTGCAGCAGAATTATCACAACTTGTAAACCAACTGTATTTCAATAAAACTTGAATTGTGGAAAACATAAATTTCAGATCCCAAAGTCAAAATAACTCAGGAAAGATAAATAAACATAAACTGACCCTTAGAGGCCCACTATTAAGGCTATAGAAAACTAACTGAAATGAAAAGACTTAAATATCGCCTTGAGAAAGTGACAATATAATAACTGGCTTCTTGGCAGAACAGCGTAGGGGTTCGACATGACAGTAGAATCCCAAACTGCTTGAGAAATTAAACGGTCAAGTTCAAACTCCATCCTGAGCAGAGATTTTTCCTAACCAAAAGCGAAATAAAGATATTCTAAACATTACTTCTTATTACTTAACTGAGAAAATTTACCACCACCAGTCTTTCACCAACAATATTATAATGGTTGTACTTCAAGAGAAGGAAAGTGATCCCAGAGGGAAAGTCTGAGTAGAAAGAAGGAATAGAGAGAAAATAAAAAGTATATGAGTAGCTCCTAATAAGCATTGACTCGGTAAAGCAGTAACAATGATATGCAAATATGGGTATCATCAAAAAATAAAACCCAAGTAATATCTGCACAAAAATAGTATCTAAATTGGGAGAGAAAAAAGTTGGTTCACTGAAAACACGACAAAACGCACAAAATTCTAAAATAAAAATGTATCAGTAAAACAAATAAGGCATGAATGCATAACCAAAAGAATGATAAAAATCACAGTACCTTAAAGGTGACAGTTATTACTAACGATAAAACAAAATATCAAAAATGGTTTTTACTGATAAGTGTGAAGACTAAAATAAACACATCTCTAAAATCAAGTCAAGAAAGAAATAAAATCTGAGTATTTCTCTAATCATTAAGAAATTAACTAATTTATATCAATGTTAATTTTCTGATTTTGATAGCTGTACTGTGGTAATACAAGAGAATGTCTATTTTTAAGAAACATATAGCTATATGATAAAGTAAATATGGTAAAATGTTAAGGCAAGTGTGGGTGAAAACTCTAAGGAAATTTGGTGTACTATTTTCACATTTTTTTATCTGTCTGAAATTATTGCATGACAGGGAGTTAAATAAAATAAGTTAATTGACAGTATTTAACCTCACCTCCCCAAAAACCCAATCTGGAGAATTTCTGCGTGTGTTTTATCAAACACCCAAAGAATAAATCAATTCAAAGTACATAAACTCAGAGCACAAGAAAACAAGAGTGTTAAAAACTCTTTCAATGGTTTTATGGAGCTAACATCTATTTAGACATAAAACCAGAAAATCCTATCTCATTAATATAAACAAATGCAAAAAGAGACCAAAAAAATAATGAAAATTTGGGGTTTATTTCAGGAATATAAGATTGGCTTAACAGTAAAACATTAATCAGTGCATCTTAGTGTAGAAAAAAAGCTGGATTCAATTCATTATCCACTTATGAACTAAAAAATATAAAATTTTATCCAACTAAGGATAAAAAGGACTTTTCATACCTGACAAATGATACCCGTTTAAAAATACATAAATTTAATAGCAAATTTAAAACAAAGTAAAGATTTTTTTTAAAGCTATGAATGTATCTATTCAATGTTATACTTGAAATCCTAAGTAGGGCAGTAACCCCAGAATTAGAAGAAAAAGGCACAGCAACTGGAATGTAAAGATTAAAATTGCCACTACTTTCAGATAATAAAATTACCTATAAAAAATGACCAAGCAAACTTAGAATTTGGAATTTATTAGGGTGAATGGTATCAAATCAATTCAGGTGTCAAATATGTTCCTCTACACATGAAGCGACCTGTTAATATGTAATAGAAAAAGGAATCACGTATAACAGAAACAGAAAAAAAGGTTTAGGAATAAATTTAACAAAATCTTATAAGTGTTTCATGAAGAAGTCACAGAATTTTATTGCAATGGCTAAATACACTTCTCGGGTTATTGGATAAGATGACCTCGTATATTGCGAAGAGTGTGTGTCGTTGACTTAAAGAAAACCATACGACATGAGTTCTTAGTTTTATTCGGGGTCTGAGAGCTGTTGTTCAGGAGACAGCCACTCAGCTCTGTGGAATTGTTCTGAAGAAGTAGAGGAGAGACCAGTTTATATATGATTTTTTTTTGGGGGGGGGTTAGTAAATACATGCCATCAAACTTACATCTTGGCAAAAGATGACTGCTAATCATAAAGAATATATCTTTCCAATTAATGATGTTAGTGCTTTCCTGTGGGCATGGTGCAAGGATCTGGGGTCATTGAAATTCCTCCTAAAATATGCAACTAACTATCTAAGGCCAGTTTATCCAAAGCTTAGAGTACTTCATCCTGTTTTCCATCCTGAATTCCACTCAGGCTGCACAGTTATCAGGATGCAGTGGGTTAGAACTAGGTTGTAAGCAATGCGTTTTTGTTCTTCCTTGTTTAGAATATCCACACAGGAAAACACGAAGTTAGATCTCTATCTCACAGTCTGCAGAAAACTCATGTTGTTAAATTAATTATTGTCATGTAAAAGGAAAAGTGATCCAAGTTTATAAGATAGTACAGGAGAAACTCTTGGTGACTTTGAGGCAGAAAAATATTTCTTACACAAAACAAGCCATTAAGCAAGTGATTGGTAAATATAAATTCATAAAGAATGAAAAGACAAATCCAAAAAGAAAAAAGATGCTTGTGGCATGTAAGAATAAGACAGGATTTTATCCAGAATGTATAAACACTTTGTGGAATAATTTATTTTTTATCCGTTTCTCTGTTGATGGACAGTTACATTGCTTCAATGTCTTGGCTATTGTAAATAGTGCTGCAGTTAGCATTGGGGTGCATGTAAATTTTCAATTGGCTCTCTCCAGATAAATGACCAGGAGTAGGATTGCTGGATCACATGGTAGTTCTATTTTTAGTTTTTAGAGGAATCTCCATACTTTTTTCCATTGTGGTTATAATAAGTTACACACCCACCAACAGTGTAGAGGAGTTCCCTTTTCTTTGCACCCTATCCAGCATTTATTGTTTATAGATATTTTGATGATGGTTATAATGACTGCCCTGAGGTGATACCTCATAGTAATTTTGATTTGCATTTCTCTGAAAATTAGTGATGCTGAGCATCTTTTTCATATGTTTTTTGGCCGTCTGTATGTTTTCTTTGGCAAAATGTCTATTTAGATCTTCTGCCCATTTTTTAGAATTGCCTCTTAGAGATTGGAGGAATAATTTGTAGGGGTAGACTGAGCAGTTTTGATCAGTTGGTTCTCTCAAAGTAATTGATCGGAATCTGACAAATATTCAGATTGCTTAGCGTTTTGAGGGAACAACATTGAAGACAGTGAAATTCATTCTGTGTCTATTTTTTAATTAATTTATTTATTTTTGCTTTTCAGAGTTGCAGGTGTGGTACATAGAAGGTCCCAGGCTGGGGGTCGAATCTGAGCCGCAGCTGCCGGCCGGCACCACAGCCACAGCAACGCTAAATCCGAGTTGTGTCTGTGACCTGCACCACAGCTCATGGCAACACCATATCCTTAACTCACTGAGCAAGGTCAGGGATTGAACCCACATCCTCATGGATACTAGTTGGGTTCATTACCTCTGAGCCACAATGGAACTCTTCTGTGTCTTTTTCCATTGGATGATAGTATCAAAGATGATAAACTGTCTTTTACTGGGACAATATGAGAAATATTTTCCAATGCAGGTAAGTGAATACCTAGATTTCTCTTTTCCCTCTAATTATAGGGATGGACAAGTAAATAAGCAAAATAAGCAGTTGTTCTTCTTAAAAGGTCTGTGGTGGGGAAAGTGCAGGACATATTAGAAATGCGCAGGACAAGTGACCATTCAGAACAGAGGTGCTCAATGCACAAGACTTCAGCTGAACAACCAAACAGATTTTTGTCCCACAGTATATCAAAATATTGAAATCAGGTTTCTGTATTTGCAAAAATGTAGTAGCTTACTCTAGAGAAATTCTCACTTCCCCTCAAAAGCCATTCCCGGCTTCCCACCTGACCACAGCATCTTGGCTGCACTCTAAATCACAGAATTGAACTTTTAATGGAGTGTTTTCTGTGTACCCAATAAAGGTATTTACTGGGACCCTCTCACTTACTAGCTCTGTAATCTGAATGGAGTTTCACAATCCTTTTGAGATTTTGTTTCTGCCTCTACAAAAATAACAGTGCAATATCCACAGGCATACCTCTAAGATATTGAAGGTTTAGTTCCAGACCACTGCAGTAAAGCAAATATTGCTATAAAGTGAATAACACAAAATTTTTGTTTCCCAGTGCATATAAAAGTTCTCTTTGCACCATACTGTAGCCTATTAAGTGTGCAATAGTGTTATGTCTTTAAAAAACAATTTAACTTAAAAAACAGAATTAATTTAAAAAGAATGCTGTTGGAAAAGTGCTGCCAATAGACTTGCTGGAAGTAGGGTTACCACGAATAAAATTACAAAATTTGTAAAAAATACAATATCTGCAAAGTGCCATAGAGTGGAGAACGGTAAAATGAGGTATGCCTATATAAAAAAATATTGGGGGAAAAAAGAGTTAGTCTTAAAATTTTCAATCAAAACAAGAGAAATATTGAAAAATGAAATAGGCAATGGAGTGGGAGTATGTGGGACAGGACTCCTGATGGTACTTCATGTTTGGCATCTGGAAGAGAAGAGAAGAGGAAGGAAGATGGGTAGGAAGACCCTCAGCCATCAGGGAAGTCCTGAGAAAGTCCTATCTAGGGTGAGGGGAGACACAGTGTAAATATTACGAGTCCCATATTAGGTTGGGAGTGTCCGCAATGGTGGTCCTGCCATATACCATCATAGTTAGGACTCTCTTGGGGAAAGCTGGTCTCACAGTGAGTTCGACAATGGATCTTGAAGTCGTGGCACCTAGTAAAGGCTATCAGGTCACTAGGTTCCTTGCAACGGGTCTTCTTGTGAAGGGGGATGGTGGGCAGCATGCTCAGTGTCAGAACTAATTCACCCCTTGTGCCACACAGACTGACCTTGCCATCAACATGTGTGGAACAGCTCCTCCATGACACACAGAAGCCTCTTGTACTAAAAAGGAACCAAGAAGAGGAAGGTTAGTGGACGAATTACAGCCACCATGGCTACAGTTGGTAGCAAGTTTGCAACTGGTATCCCTTGCCCTCGTCTTACATTGTCTATTCTAAATGCTCCTCACCCTCAGTAACTACTTCTGCAGGTCTTG